>CM076850.1:121803009-122403009 GCA_039519185.1 Astragalus membranaceus | reverse complement strand
TGATATTGGTTGATGCAAAATATTGGGTATAACAGAAATAAAACAAAATTTTTTTAAAAAAAAACAATGAATCAGGGGCGCTTGTAGTTAAAAGCTCCCCTGTCGGTCTTAACGCACTTGACAATCAGGGGAGCTTGCAGTTAGAAGCGCCCCTGTTGGTCAAACGCGCGAAGGCCAACAAGGGCGCTTTTTACTGCAAGCGCCCCTGATTGTCAAACGCGCTAAGGCCAACAGGGGCGCTTTTTACTGCGAGCGCCCCTGATTGTCAGAAGCGCTAAGACCAACAGGGGCGCTTTTTTTTGCGAGCGCCCCTGTTTCCTAATAATTAGAGGCGCTTGTTAGGCGCTCCTGTAGAAGGTTTGGCAACAGGAGCGCCAGATTTAGGGGCGCCCGAAAGCGCCCCTAATGGATTAAAAAAAGCGCCCCTAAAGGCTTTTACTGTTGTAGTGAATGTTGTCAATAGAACCAAGCCTTTTAGATTTGAAAGAGCTTGGCATACCCATTATAATTATAATGAAGTGGTTGTTAACAGTTGGAGCACTCAGGTTGATTTGATAAATAATCTGTCAACAATGGAAAGTACGCTTAAGCATTGGAGGAGAGATGTGTTCGGTAATTTGAAGCGCAAAAAGAATAGGTTGCTTGCTCGTATTGGTGGTATTCAAAAGAAGGCCTCTTAAGGAAGCTCCAATAGCTTTCTTACGCGACTTGAGTCGCACCTCCAACAAGAGCTTACTGATGCTCTGGCTAGCACTACAAAAAAACACCGTATTAGCGACGGATTTTTCCCTCGCTAATGCATGTTTTTCCCTCGCTAATGACTGTTAGCGACGGAATTAGCGACGGACCAATTCCGTCGCTAAAAAGCTGGTCGCTAATGGTTAGCGAGGGAATAAAATCCGTCGCTAAAATTAGCGACGGAGTTTCCGTCGCTAAAATCCGTCGCTAAAAACACTGTGCCACTGACCGTTGCAGTTGATTTGACACTGACACTGACCAAAGTTAGCGACGGATTTCTGTCGCTAAAATCCGTCGCTAACCTCATTTTTTAAAAAAAAAAAAGCTATTCTCAGATAGAGAGAGAGAGATAGAGAGAGAGAGAGAGATAGAGAGAGAGAGATTAGGGTTTGGGGAGATAGGGGAAGAAAAAAATGGTGTGGTGGTGGTGTGGTGTTGAAGGGAGAAGATAATGGTGGTGGTGGTGGTAAGAAAAAATGAAAGAGGAAGAGGAAAATGGAGAAGGAAAAGAAATGAAAGAGGATGGTGTGGTGGTGATGGTGGTGGTGTGGTGTTGAAGGGAGAAGATGATGATGGTGGTGGTAAGAAGAAATGAAAGAGGAAGAGGAAAATGGAGAAGGAAAAGAAATGAAAGAGGAAGAGGAAGAAATGAAAGAGGATGGTGTGGTGGTGGTGGTGGTGGTGGTGGTGTGGTGTTGAAGGGAAAAGATGATGATGATGGTGGTGGTAAGAAGAAATGAAAGAGGAAGAGGAAAATGGAGAAGGAAAAGAAATGAAAGAGGAAGAGAAAGAAATGAAAGAGGATGGTGTGGTGGTGGTGGTGGTGGTGGTGATGGTGATGTGGTGTTGAAGGGAGAAGATGATGGTGGTGGTGGTAAGAAGAAATGAAAGAGGAAGAGGAAAAAAACGGAGAAGAGGAAGAAATGAAAGAGGAAGAGGAAGAAATGAAAGAGGAAACAAAGAATTCGGGTTTATAAAAAAAAATTAACAGTTAGCGACGGATTTAGCGACGGATTTCCCTCGCTAACTCTGGTCACGTGTCAAATCAACTGCAATGGTCAGGGGCACAATTTTCCAAAGATTAGCGACGGATTTAGCGACGGATTTCCGTCGCTAATTCAAATTTTTTTCTCAATTTTCGCGCCATGTTAAATCCGTCGCTAAATACCTTGTTTTCAATCCGTCGCTAATTTTGTGCATTTCTGTCGCTAATTTTGATTTTAGCGACGGATTTCCAATCCGTCGCTAATTCATGTTTTTTTTGTAGTGTAGTAAGGAGATTATGTGGCATCAGCGGTCTAGGGCCAAGTGGCTAAGTGATGGTGATAGGAGCACTCATTATTACCATGTGAAGGTGCTGACAAGAAGAAGTCGGAACAGAATTGTTATGTTAAGAAATGTTGCTGGAGGATGGGTTGAACATGAAGATGATTTAAAGAATTTAGTTTCTAGCTTCTATAAGGAGTTGTTTAATGAAGACAAAGTCTTTGGCACCTGGGTTAATACTTCCTATACTTTTGGCCCTATTTCCGAGGACTTGCGTTCTATGCTTGGTGCTAATGTGGATTTTGATGAAGTCAATAAGGCAGCTTTTCAATTCAGTGCTTGGAAGGCCCCTGGTCCTGATGGTTTCCCTCCAGGCTTTTACAAGAAAGCATGGTCTTTCGTTAGGTATTCAGTTCGGAATTTTGTTAAGAGAGTTTGGGATAATCCTATCCATATTGCAGAAGTTAAGCCAGAGTTTGTTAGTCAGTTCCGACCCATCTCTTTGTGCAACACCTCATATAAAATTGTGGTGAATAGACTAAAGCTGCTTATGAATGATCTTATCTCTCCTTTTCAGACGGGTTTTATCCCAGGAAGAAATATTCAAGAGAACATCATTGTAGCGCAGGAAATGGTGCATTCTCTTAGAAGAATGCGAACCAAAATAGGTGGCACGGCTATTAAAGTGGACTTGGCTAAGGCTTATGACCGGTTGAAGTGGTCTTTCATTTCTTTGGTTTTGAAGGAGGCGGGGATTCCCGATGTTTTGATTAATATTATTATGGCATGTGTTACTAGTGTGCAATCCAATGTTATGTGGAATGGAAATCGCGAGGAATTTTTCTATCCCCAGCGTGGCATTCGACAAGGCGATCCTCTCTCACCTTATATATTTGTCTTTTGTATGGACAAGCTGTCTCATCTTATTTCCAATGAAGTGCATTGTGGTGCTTGGAAACCTCTTAAAGCTAGTAAAAATGGACCTAGTATGCGTAATACTTTAGATACTTTTCGGTAAGGCTACTGCTTCTCAAATGGATTGTATGCGTAATACTTTAGATACTTTTTGTGAGATGTCTGGTCAGCAAATCAGTATTGAGAAGACGTTAATTTTATTTTGCCAAAGGGGTGCCTCGTAGCTCCAGGCAAATGTTGTCAAGGTCTTTGGGTTTTAGAGAAGTGTTTGGGCTTGGTAAGTATTTGGGTGTTCCCTTAACAGGAAGAGTGCCTAGAAGAGGACACTTTGATTATGTTGTCGATGCGGTCCGGCAAAGATTATCGGTTTGGAAGGCGTCTCAGTTATCGTTTGCTGGCAGAGTAACTCTCAGCAAATCTGTCATAGAAGCTCTGCCTCTGTATCCTATGATGAGAACAGTGATGCCCAAGACTTGTCTAAATGATATTCACCGGTTGTAGCGAGGATTCATCTGGGGAGACTCTGATAACGGGAGGAAATACCATGCAGTCAATTGGCAACAAGTCACTCAACCCAAAAATTGTGGTGGTCTAGGTCTGCGTGGTCTAACAAAGATGGACTCTGCTTGCAAGTTAAAATTAACGCGGGCTTTACAGCAAAAGGAAGATAAGCTTTGGTGCCGTGTTCTTAGTGTCAAGTATGAGCGTGAGGGCCTTGCTCCAAATCCCTCAATGGCTAAACCAAATGATTCTCCTCTATGGAAGAGGATTGTTTCCCTATGGCCTAAGGTAACAGGTTATTGTTTCTGGGTTGTTGGTGATGGTCATCAGGTTTCAGTTTTGGAGGACTGTTGGATCGCTCCAAACTATAAACTCAACAAGGATGAGCACCATCTGTTTGATGATTTGCGACACTTAAAAGTTAGCGACCTGAGGGATCAGGATGGTTGGAATGGTTCTTTTCTCAGGGCCTGTTTGCCTCTTGAGTGGGTAAACCGCATTCTTGCTCTTCCTCCTCCTAATGAGTATAATGGGCCTGATCAGTGTGTTTGGATGGGTAAAGCAAAGGGTCAATTCTCAGTTTCAAGCGCTTATAATATGCTCTGAGGAGAGTTGGATGACAATGAGTCTTTGGTGTGGAAGAAGATTTGGAAGTTACAAGTTTCGGAGAGGGTTTGTAGCTTTGTGTGGCTAACGGCTCACGATAGACTTCTCACGTATAGTAGGAAAGCTCGTATGGGGTTAGGGGACTCGTATTGTTCGCACTGTGGAAATGTTGCTGAAAGTGTGTTGCACGCACTTCGTGATTGCCCACTAGCTTCTTCTTTATGGATTGGAATTGTCATAATTGATAAAAGAAGTGATTTTTTTGAGGGAGATTTGGTTCATTGGCTCAATTTCAATTTACAGCAAGAGAACTGGGTTATTGGGGAGTGTTCTTGGCATAGTATTTGGGTCACAGCTTGTCACATGCTTTGGTCTTGCAAGAATAAGGAAGCGCATGAGATTCACTTTGTGCGTCCTGTGAGACCCTCGCGTCATGTTTTGAAGCTTGTTGCTGAGTATAAGCAAGCCACGGCTTCTGCGAGATATCCTTTTGCTCACGATATTGGTCGAGTGGACGTGCGTTGGTTGCCACCGGTGAATGGGTGGTTTTGTTTGAATACGGGTGGTGCTGTTAAATTTTCGTCTCATCGTGCGGGTTGCGGTGGTTTGATTCATGATCATGATGGGAACTGGTTGCGAGGTTTTTCGAAGTTTGTGGGTCATTGTAGTGGGATGATAGCAGATTTGTGGGGGGGGGGGGGTTCTTGATGGGCTGAAGATTTGTAGGGATAACCATTGGTCTTTGGTTGTGGTTCAGCTAGATGCCGAGGTGGTTGTTCGTATTCTCAATGAGCAAGGAGGATCTTATGTTGCTAGCTGGAGCTTAATCCAAGAGATTAGGAGGTTGCTGCATCAGTTGGGAGAGGTTTGGTTCCTACATGTTTATCGAGAGGCAAACAAGTGTGCTGACCATTTGGATACCATAGGTTGTGCTCAATCTGAGCAGGTGATGTATTATGAGCAGTGCCCCATTTCGATGCGACACTTATTGCTCGATGATCAACTTGGAGTCACCACTCCTCGTGTTATTGTTTCGTAGTTTGTTCTGGTTTGTTGGGGCTTAGCCCCCGTTGAATACCAAAAAAAAGTTTATTTATATTTCATATCACTAAATATAAGTTTTTTTGCTTATATTTGGAATAGCTCAATTGGTGAGCTTATGTAGAAGTGGTGGTAAAACAATGGCGTATCTAGGATCTTGGTTAGGGTGGGTAAACTTTTTTAGACACACGCATCATTATAAATATAATAAAAATAAAAACTTTAATATATTTAAATAAAACTTTAATTTAAATAAATAAATAAATTACACAACTCATAATTGGTCGCTTAAAAGAGGAAGAGTAGAAAGAATAAACATGCTCGAGAGTGATAAAATGTGGGGAGAGTGAAAATTAGAAATGTGTAAGAGTGTGAGTAATTGTGTGAGTATAATGCATTAGATTGGTAAAAAAAACTAGGAGTTTCGGTGCAAAAAAAATATTTTTAGGGTGTGCAAAATATATATTTAATAGGATATTGGTGCTAACATTATTTTCTAATAGAAGTATTAGTACTGATATTTTTTTTTTCAGAGTGTGAAGTTGACCACCCTAAAATAGGGGTAGATCGCCTTAGTGGCAAACAATACTAGTAAACTTATACATGTAAAGTGCGGATTCCAGCTCCAACCCTTATAACCATATATATATATATATATATATATATATATATATAAAATGTTCAATCTAACAATGTCGACTTTTTCAATTGTGTTTAACATTAGAAAGTCTAGTTTTCAAACCCTAGAAACTAATAGTTCCCTTTTCCCTTGCAATTAACCGATAACAATGTCCTATAAAAAAAAACATTTTTTTAAGAAATAAAAAACTCAGGTAAATATTTTGGGTGTTTCTAGAGTAAATGATCAACTAATGCTCTGTTTGACAAGTCGGATCCGCTAGCTTATAGCGGATTTGACTAGCGAATAGCGGATGAAAAAAAGTAAACCCGTTTGGCATGCAGTAGCGGTTAGCGTTGAAACGCTACTTCAAGTAGTGTTGAAACGCTACTTCAAGTAGCGTTTGAGCTTATAGCTTATAGCGTCTTATTTTTTTAGTTTTTTTACCCTCATTATTTTTATACTATTCCTTTTTTATCCTCAATAAAGTAAAAATAACATTTTTATATCCTTAATACGTCCTGCTGATTGTTGCACTTGCACATACTCGTCTAGTCACCTCACATGTTGTTAATTACTCCCCCTGTCCCATATTATATGTCATTCTAGCCAAAAAAAAGTTGTCTCATATTATATGACATTTTACAATATCAATGCATCATTAATATTTTTTCCCTATCATACCATTCATTTAATAATCTCCCTTCTTTCAATTCTATTAATTTATCTTCCCAATGAGGGATAATTTTGTAAAGTAACTGAAAATTTCCATTTTCCATACAAAATTAACTACTTTTCTTAATTTGTGTGAAATGGCCAAAACATCATATAATATGGGACGGATGGAGTACATGCTTGTGTTTTATTCTCTTTCTATTTGGTTAACGTTTTTTCTTTTCACACATATATAAATATAAGTTTAAAGTAATAAATTACACTATTAAAATAAATATTTGTTGATGATAAATAAATAAATAAATAAGTTTAGTCATCAAATAAATAAATAAATTAGACTTCCAAGTAAATAAATAAATCAGACTATCATGAATTTAAGTAAAAAAATAAATTAGAATTTCAAGTAAATATATAAATTAGACTATTAAATTATAAATTAAAAAAATTAGGCTATAAATATCTTAATAGTTAGTTTAATTATCATGAATGTGTAGAAAAATAATTGATACATATTTTTATATAAAAATATTGATTAAATAAATCTAACCATTAATTAAACCTGTCCCTTTTTGTAATTTTATATTTATCAGCTAGTTCTACCGCTAATTTTACCAAACACTTTATTTGCCATCAGATAGCTATCCGCTATCAGCTATCTGCTATAAGCTATCCGCTATCATCTAGCTTATCCGCTATCCGCTATAAGCTCACCTACTATCTACTAGCTTATCCGCTATTCGCCGTTTTTTTTGCCAAACAGATCCTAAGTACGGGTGTTCACGGGTTGGTTTGGATGGATTTTGACTAAATCTGTTATCCGAACCAATCAAATTTAATCGGATTGGATTGGTTTGGATTTTGAGTTGTTTACTATAAAATCCGAACCAAACCAATCCGATATTGAATGGGTTGGTTCGGATTGGGCTCGCGGGTCATAAATGAAATAATCCCTGGAACTAGCTACTTAATCATATGGCAAAGGCAGCCTTAATGAAAAAGTTTCTAACACAAAATCTTGGAATAACAAAACAGTAGCATTTCTAATACAAAATCCTGGAATAAACAAGGCAGCCTTCTAACACAAAATCCCTGGAACAGTAGCATTAATGAAAAAGTTTCTAATAAAAGTTTCTAATAAGAGTTGAAGCATTGAAGGAATTGAAGGGAAGCATTTGCAGTAGGATTCGAAGCGTAGGATTCGAAGCATTTGCAGTAACCTAAGCATTCGAAGCGTAGGAATTGAAGGGAATTGACTGATCATGTATTGATGTGTGGTAACCGAAGCGTCGTATTGATTTGTGTTGTGGGGATTGAAGGCTTCGAAGCGTTTTTGAAGCGTCGTATTGATTTGTGTTTCAAACAATAATGTGCGGTGGTGGAAACTGGAAAGTCAATATATGATTCGGGTAATGAGTCAGCAGGTTTAAATTAGAAAATCTGTTGCCCGAACCGAATTAGAACGGGTTTTTACGGATCGGATCGGATTTGGCCCAATCAAAAAAATTTCCCGAACCAAACGCTTCGGTTTGGATTGGATTACGATTTGGTTCGGATTTACTCAAACCACTGAACACCCCCAATTCTAAGTCCCCATGAATAGTTGAGATTTATAATATTTTATATATTAATAAAATAATATTTTATATATTAATAAAATAATGAAAGCCCTTTAACTCAAAAAGATCACTGTCAGTGGCTACTCGCTACACTAGTCTTGGGGTTTGATTCGTTTCTCTCTCTGTCTTTGTTGTGCGATCGTCGTGGTCCATACATACCATGCCGTGGTAACCTGTTCTGCAGAAAACCCCTTTGTTTTCGGCGTTCAACGTCAATGGCTTCTACTTATCATCAGTACATTAATTGTTCCAACCCTCGTGGCTATTCCAAGTCCCAAATGTGCCTCTTCAAGATTCTCCACATAATTTCATCGATCCCACCATCAAAAGAAGAAACTTTTCCCAACAACAACAACAACAACAACAAAGGTGTCGGTATTGATCTGAATCTGAGATTCTGCTCCATCGAACAGAATGAAGAATCCGAATCTTCTGTCGAGACCACTAGCATCGCTTCCGCGATTGATCAAGGAAATATCAACAACAACAATGAAGTAGAAGAAGAAGTTGCAGAAGGTCTTGGGGAGAAGAGCGAGAACAACGATCACGTGGAATCAGGGTTAGAAGATGTCGAAGAAGGAAACGAGGAAACGACGTCGTTTCAGGGGAGAGGAGGAGAGGATAGTAACTGTCTGGATTTGCTTATTGAAGCGGCGAGAGTGTTATCAGAAAAGGACGAGTCGGACTTGGAGAAAGAGAGGGATGTGGGGAACGAGTTGACGACTCGGGGAGGAAAGGTTATTAAGAAACGGAAGGAGAGGTGGGTGGTTGTGGATTTATATAGTGACGTGGTGGAGGAGACAGAGCCAGTGGTGAGGTCCAAAAGAGGGAGAAGCCAAGCGCTGCCGCACCGGTTCAGAGACTCGGTGGTTGAGCCATTGAAACGCTCCGGTCGTCCGTCGTCAACTCATAACGCTAGGAAACGACTCCTTCGCTAGTCAGTTACTACATAAAACGGTAACGCTAAGTTTTTTTTATTTTTTATTTTAGGCAAATTATAAAGCTGGCTTATTTTAGTACTAGAGTGTTTAATTCACGCATTCAGCAAAAAAAGTCTTTATCGACTACAGAAAAAAAGGATAAACGAAGCGACCAATCAAAACGACATATCGTCTGAGTCAAGGGATGGTTACGGTTACATTACAGCCAAAGGGAGTCAGATTTCGTGATCCTTTCTTTTTTATCTAAAAAATATTTTTTTTAAAGTTTTGTAGTATATGGTTATGGAATTATATTAACCAAACAATTCTAACTTTTCTCACATTTGCTTTCACATATTTTCTTATTCAAATGTGATGACCATTGCATAATTAGTAACTTACTCGCTGATGATCAACTTCATTGTTCTTCTAGAGAGGAGGAACAATGGGAAATATTACTTGTGTTCAAGCTACCTGATGTTCAGTAATGGCTATGTACGTACGTTACTTGCTGACTTGATCAAAGTTCACACGTAGAAAGAAATTAAGAAACCTAGGTAGCTTATTTTGTATTTTAATTTTTACTGCTTCCCAGTCTGCTATAACTGTTTCGGTTGTCAACAGTTGTCTTGTCTGGGTCCTAGTAGTAGCTAGGCATTCATTCTATTCAATTCTATTCAATGGCCTATGTTTTGCATGTGACGGAAGTATGGTGTTATCATTTCTTCCTTTGAAATTGAAATCCCGGGTGATTGGTGGTTTAAGCGCTCTATATTTTGGAATTGGAACAAGGAAAATCATCACGTGAACTGCGTCGACCGTGAGTACAAACTATGATTACACTCTAGGAAAGATGCAATGCACACGAGTGAAGTGTACCGAACTCTACTTATTAGACTTTGTGCAATACACCAAAGGCATTATATGATGGCAAATCAATTAAGGATGAAGTTTTTACATTTCTTGGAGATTTTCATTTTTCTAACTTAAAGCTTATGGGGATTTATATTTTTCGAACTTAAGCTCTTTGAGAAGTCTCATATCCACTAACTTACCCCGGATTTGACTAGCAGATAGCGAATCAAAAAAGTTAGACATGTTTGGCAAACAGTAGCTTATAGTGTTTTTGGGTAGCTTAATTATAGCGTTTTCTGAAATACTATTTCAAATCGCGTTTAAGCTTATAGCTTATAAAATCTCATTTTTTTTAGTCATTTTTACCCTTATTAATTTTATAGTATTTCCTCTCTATTCTCAATAAAATAAAATAATTTTTTATTATTATTCCTCTTCTTCACCGTGTGTACGCAGCCCAAATATCTTTTTACTTTATTTGATTGTTTTTTTTACAACTACTTTATTTGATTGTTAGCTACGTAACATCAGTGCAATTGTTGTTTATTTTATATCAATATATAAATTGTTGTTTTTTTACTATATAATTGTTTGTTACTCATTATTTAATTTTATCATTTATTATCTTTTTGTTTTATTTTAATTGTATTTAAAATTAGACTTTCAAATAAATATATAAATTAGACTATTCGAATATATATTTAAAAAATTTATTTCTTAAATATCTTAATAATTAGTTTAATTATCATAAATTTATAACAAAATAATACATACATATTTTTAATATATTTTGTATTGATTAAATAAATTTAACCATTAATTAGACATGTATTTTTATGTCATTTTACATTTATCAGCTAGTTCAATCGCTAATTTTATCAAACACTTCATTCGCCATCAGCTAGCTTAGCTGCTATCAGCTATCCGCTATAAGCTCATCCGATATTCGCTAGCTTATCCGTTATCTGCTATTTTTTGTCAAATAGACCCTTAAAGCTTAAGTTAAAAGGAAGTAAATTGCATCTCTTGCCAATTTATGTTCATACTATAATTTATACATAACTTGATTCTGTCTGTCAACCCATCTTGGTCTGCAACTTTTGGGTAGAGAAAAACTTGTTAAGAGAGTAAGAGGAAAGAAAGTTTGAGAAGAAAGGAAAATGTGAGAAATAAATAAGAAATAGAAGAGATTTTGAGGGTTTTTTTTAAAAGATTTGTTTGGTATGAAAGAAATGTGTATAATAAATAGAGAAAATAGAAGTGTTATTTAATTAGGAAAGTATAAATATACCCCAAAAAATTAAATAATGTTCTAAAATAATGCTCTGGTAGAATTTTGAAAGGGTTGATTTAATTCTTGTTTCACATCAGGGAGAATTTTGGAACATTTTTTTGTTGGCATTTTCACAAGTTTCTTCCATCATGTGGAGAGAAAGTAAAAAGTGGCGGGGTCTACAATTTTTTACTCTCTTTGCACTTTTTCTCAACTACAAGTACAACGACCATGAGAAATTAGTTATTTGTTCTTTATCTCTCTCCATTACCTCCCTCTCTTCCCATCTTATGAGCAAAATCTAACTCACAAAGAAAAACAGGACAACAAGGATGACCAAAAATAAAACAAAAGTTTTGATTGAGGGGTGGGCCACCCGACCGATCCCAATGTATTTCTTTTAGCGTCCGTTTGGTTGGAGCGAAAGAGAAAGGGAAGAGAGAATGAGATAAGAGAGAATGACCTTCTATTGTTTGGTTGAAGCGGGAGAGAAAGGAAAGAGAGAAAGAGAGAAGAGATAGTGACTTTTTATTGCACTAAGAGTGTGTCTGTTTGAGGTGAAAGAGGGAAGAGAGAAAGAGAGAAGAGAGTGTAACAAACAATAGAGAGAGAAGAGAGAATGATTTGGTTGTGAAAGAAGGAATCAATGATTTGGACCAGATCGAAGATGAAGAAGAACAAGTGTTCCTCTTGTGGAGTCTAAGGAAGAAGACAAGGTAAGTGAGAGTGTAAGTGGTCCCAATTCACAACGAATGCAGGAGGATTATTCAATACTAGCAACGTTTGATGTTTTTAGGATCATTAAGTATATGATTTCTTTTTAGCTTTTATTAATTTTGAGTTTTATGATGTTAGATATTTTAGTTACAAATGTTTCTATTGATGATATAATCATAAATGTTTGAAACACATTTACATTATAAAAAAAAAGTAGAACTATCCTTACGTGTCTCAATAAATGTCTCTTCAAATTTACGACAAGTTTTATCAATCGTGCGACAAAGGCGAAACTACAAATTGTAGCTTTTGCCAAATCGTGCATCGGGACAAAGACTAAAGATTTACCATGATTGGGAAAGCATAATGAGTCAAGTCTTAGCAAAAAAAACCTAATAATCAACTACAATATATGAATCAACTACAATATATCAAAATCAAGTGCTAGCAAAATGTCAATATTAGACATTATAGAATTTTGCCATTTGTCCAATTTTAGGGCTATTTTCGCCATTTTATCCCAAAAAACAAAAAAAAAGCTGTTTGCAGCACTTTATCAGTTTCTGCATCGCTTTTTAAGTTTCCGAAGCGCTTTCTCGGTTTCTGCAGCGCTTTTTTAGTTTCTACCACGCTTTATCAGTTTCTGCAACGCTTTTTCAGAAAAGAAAACACTTTTTTAGAATACTGTTTTTTAAAAAAAAAACTGTTTGCTTTTTTTTGTTACATTATTTCTTTATAAAAAAACTGTTTTTTTTTTAAAAAAAATTAAAACACTTTTTTAACTTTTTTTTATAACCTGTTTTTTTTTTTAAAAAAAACCTTTCTTTATAATTTTAAAAATATTATTTAATTAATATTTTAAAATGTTTTTTTTATTATAATACTGTTTTTTTTAAAAAATTGTTTTCTTTAATTATTTTTTTATAAAAAAACAGTACTTTTTTTTAAAAAAATTAAAACACTTTTTAAATTTTTTTTATAACCTGTTTTTTCTTTCAAAGAATTTTTCTTCATAATTTTAAAAATATTATTTAATTAATATTTTAAAATGTGTTTTTTTTTTTAAAAAAAGTCTTTTTTCAACCTTATATTTTCCAACGGGTCTACCAATATGAGTGCCAACGAGAGCATCAACGAGAGCGTCAACAGGAGTGCAAACGGGAGTACCGACTTTTTTTAGACGTTTTTCCAACACAACTATTTTAAAAAAAAATAATTTTATTTATTTTTATAATTTACTCAAACTACTAAAATCAATCAATTTATCCACCACTAATTGTAAAAAAAAAAAACCTTTTGTCAAAAAAAATATTGTCAAAAAAACCCATACGTTTAACAAAATTTTAAAAAATTTCCAAAAAACTAAATTATGGAAAAAAATAAATTATTAAATTCATATTATACTCAATAATTAAATAATCTAAAATTTACTATTTACTATAATCCCTCTATTTTTTAGGGGATCTCTCAATTAAAACTACTAAAATTACCAAATTAATCTCTCTATTAAAACTAATCAATCAATTTAACCAGTACGAAAAATTACCAAATTACTATTTTATAATTACTAAAAATGAGTAAAATACCAACAGGAGTGGCAACGGGAGGGCCAACGAGAGGACCAACGGGGATGCAAACGAGAGAGCCAACGGGGATCCATATTTTACCTAAAATTTCATTTTCATTTTTCTTCATTTTTACTTCATTATTAACATTATAAGAAATACCGACGTTTTTTAAAGTTTTTCAAACACAACTATTTTAATAAATTTGAAAATATAGCCTTTTTATCAAGTTTTCCCCTTTTTTTAATATATTTTGCAACTTTCAACGTATTTACAATTTCGTACGAAATTATAACAGATACAGTATCACTCGCGTGTCAGTTTTTATTATTTTTCTTTTTAAACTTTTTTTTTAAAAAAAGATTTTTTTCATAATTTTTTTGTCATCACGAGAGCGCCAACAGGAGTGCCAACGAGGATGCAAACGGGAGGGCCAACGGGGATGCATATTTTACCTCAAATGTCCAAATACATTATTATGGATTAATGTAATTCTGATTGTCAACGGGGATGCATATTCCACTTTGAATTTCAAATCATACGTTTTGGACATTGTTCACAACTAATGAATATCTTCCAAATTACTATTATGACATTATGGCAATACACCGACCATACAGTATCACCCGTGCGTATGCACGGGTAAAATACCAGTAACAAAAGAAAGATCCAGAATCATTGTCTCAGAATCTTGAGTAGAATAAATAATAAAAAAAGGACAAAAGCAATACAGTTGTGCGTGCAATAGTCGGTCTCTCCACTACTAAGCTCATCTTAGCATGCAACGCTAAGGGAAGCATAATTGGGAAGCATATATACTGAGTCAAGTCTTAGCGAAGAGAACCTATAACAAAAGAAAGATTCCAGAAAGTTTGTCTCATGAGTGGTACCACAACAATTGTCAAGCACAGGCTGTTGAGGATGCCTAATCGCTTACCTCGCATGTCCATTGAAACAACCAAACCAAGGAGTCAATATTGTAGCAATATTAGTACCATGTGCAACAACTTCGAGTTGATGGAGTTCAATTATGTTCACTCAATGGCACAGCTTGGTTGTGTTTTTTGAGGGGGTGAGTATAGGTGTCATAATTTTAACTTTCCTCCTGTGGCATAGTGGTATTTACATTTTTAGACCAACAATGTGGTATGGATTCGATTCCTGTAGGAGACATGTTTATGAGAAAAAAAACCTAAAAGCAAAATGTAGAAAGTTGGAGTCGAACTTTGGCCCTCACACACGCAGTAAAATATGACCAACCATCACACCAACAATATAATACTCCTGAAATAGCCACACAACTAATATATATAAAAATATAATGAAAATATAATATGTATATATTTTTTTACAACCTTTGTATAGGGGTCGTCCCCAAAAAAGCTTCACCCATATGTTCACCGGAGTCAAAATGCTCAAGTTGACATTATATGATGATTAACAATCAATAAGGGTAGTGCTTTTCCCAACCCCCTACTCAACACACACCCCATAACCTCCTAAATCCCAAAACTACCCCTAACTTGAAAACACTTCATCTCCCACTCTCCCTCCCTAACCCCTTCACACACCCCTCACTCTCACTCTCACTCACATCAGCCGAACCCTAAACCCCCCCCTCCCCTCAACCGAACTCTCTCACCCTCCTCCATTTTCACTCTCACTCTCACCATCCACCATTCTCACCCTCACGTTTCTCAGGTACTCACTTCTCTCGCCGAACTCTCTCATATTCTGATTAGCATTTGGTTTTTTTCTGGTTTATCGCACGGTTCGGTTGCAGGCAACTGAACCAAGTTGGGGACAACGACAAGTTTAAAGGGTTCAGTTGAGGGCTGTCGGACCCGCTCGGTTAGGCGCCTCCATACCATTTTTTTCTTAAGAATTTTCGCATAACGTCCGATTGAGAGCTGTCGAACCAGTTCGGTTAGGCGCCTCCGAACCGTCATTGACAGAATTTAACAGAATGTTTGTTTGTTTTAATTTGTTTTATCTGTTTGAGCCTGACACTAGAGAGGTACGTTTTTTACATATTATCATTTATTAAATTATTAAACATGTAGTGGTTTTAATAAATTTTGTTATCTGTCTGACAGATAATACCTGATATGATTGATTTGGTGGATGAGATGGAGCGTGCCATGGATGGGAGAGTTCCACGGAGACACAGACATGGACCATACTGGACCGGATGAAGAGCCTCCGGAGGCCATTCCGTAGACTTAGGAAGTGGGGTTGTGTCTATAGCAGGAAGGGCCGCAACACACAGTAGGGTGCCTGGTTTATGTTAGTGGATGTTAAACTCATTTATGTTAAACTCGTTTAGTACTAAGTAATTTATATTTCCGTGGTATTTAATTTAAACAACGATTTTATTATTACAAAGCATAACCATACATCAAACACGAAAGACAACGAAACAATAAAGAAACATAACGCAACAAGAACGAAACATAACAAACACCCGATTACAATTAATTTAAAGTCCTTGTTGCAAAATATAAATGATCTCGTTCGGAGTGCATATTGTTTCGACATACAGCTCCAATATACGGCGTTCTTCTGGAACATTAGCATTTGCTTCCATCATGGTGCGAACGTCATCGTCGCTCCGAATCTCCATAGCTGAATAACGAATAGCCCCGTCCTCTCCATAAATGTGCTTGCGGTAACGTAAACGAATTACGTCTTTACGCCACTCTCCCTCTCGACGAACCTTCCTCTCTGCCTTTTCCTTCAACTGGGTGAATGTTATATCATTATTCAACCTACAGAAGATAGGATGCGACATTGACTGATTGTAAGCCGTTGATTAAAAGTGTCGGTGGAATCTGAGCCGTTTAAAGATTCAAAAAAATTTAAACAGGTTCGGATGTCAAGGTCCGAACCGGTTCGGTTAAGGATATCCGTACCTGACCTAAATTCAAACCATGGGGTGTGACACTTAACTGATTCGGAGGTTGTTGTCCAGACTGGTTCGGTTGTAGGTAGCCGTACCAAAGAAAGTTCAAACAATGGGGTGTGTGTCAAAATAAATCAGCCCCGACAGTGCTGATCCGATCTGGTTTGGTTACCTGTCCCCGAACCCATTAAAATTTGAAAAAAAAAAACAGACACGCTTGGAGCATTTCGCTTCATTAAGGGTATTCTGATACTTTCGCTGTGTTTAAGGGTGTGTGGTGAGTAGGAGGGGGTTGGGAAAAGTATGGGGCATCAATAATTGAGAAGTTCAAATGGAGGCCCCATAGGCCCATGTAGAACAAAGATCTAGAACATCCAATAGGGCCTAGTCATGATAGAAGGCCCAAGTGGTGCAAAACATCTGGAAGATCCATGAAGAGCCCAATATGGGATCGAACTTTGATTAACCTTTGTAGTTTTTTTTTTGATAAGCAAGTGTTAGTGGGGGGTGGGGGAATGTTAGTTTTCGAGGCTTGAACCCTGGACCTTTTTCTTGCAACTCCTTCATGTCTTTTAGCTCGCCAACTGAGCTACCTTCTGGGGACATTAACCTTTGTAGTTGTTTTTAGTTTTTTTGGGTACAATATGGGATAGAACTTTGATTAACCTTTGTAGTTATTTTGAGTCATTTTGATTATGTAATTGAATTATAATTTTTTTCATAGACAAATATTAATAATTAATAAGTTACAATTATTTAACATCAAAATCACTTATTTTTTAATCAATAACAAATCTGCCTGAAATCTTAATTCTATGATTAGAGATCTTAGATCTCCTATTTCAAATGCCCTCAATTCACCTGCAAGTTGTTAAAATACAAAGTAGAGTATTTGCTTTAGTTTTTGGGTATGTTGTTATTGGGCCAATAAACTTATTTGATGGTCAATAAACTTATACGCATAGGTGATATTCAAGCCTTTTGCTGTTTGATTCCATTAACGAGGACAATTGATCCAAATATCACTTGCTTTGTCAATTTTCTGCTAAGCTTTTGCGACAATTCTTAGGGCTTTGGATTCTTAACTCAAGAAGTTTAATTCTCCATCCGTGCACTATAGACTTTTATAGGGTTTTTTTTTTTTTTCATTATCCCCCCCCCCCCCCCAAAGTCAAATGTGCCAATTTTACCTCTATTCATAACAAAAAATCAAAAGAAACATCTCATTTCACATAATTCCGAAATCATAAGTAAGCAATTTTTTTCTGGAAATATGTTTTTCAAACATATTTCTGGAAGGATTTTTTTTTAATATTTCCGGAAACAACTTGAATAAAATATTTCCAGAAGCCATTTTTTTGGGAAATTTCCGGAAATACCTTTTTGAGGTGTTTCCGGAACACATTTTATATTTTCGGAAATACCTTTTTGAGGTGTTTCCAGAAATTTTCCAAAAACATGCTTTTGGAAATACCTTTTTGAGGTGTTTTTGGATTTTTTTTATATTTGTTTTGTTTTTTAAATATACTAGTAGGATACCCGTGCATACGCACGGGTGCTGTCGTGTTCTTTTTACGAATGAACTTAGACACTATTTAAATAGTCTGAACATTACCCCGTGAAAATAAAGACAAATTTATAGTAGATAAAAAAAGGAGTTTCAAATAAAAAATAGATAAATATTAAAATCTAAAAGTGTAAAAGTATCTTTTAAAAACAATCTATGCATTTATTCCGTGTTTTTTTATATATCAGTGCATTGTTTGCTTATATATCGGTGCCGCTATCCGTGTTTTTATATATATCATTGCAGTTATCCCCGTATTTTTTTTTATATATCAGTGCAGTTATCCCGTGTTTTTTTATGTATCAGTGCAGTTATCTCATAGTTTCAATTGATTATTTAAGTTGATTAGTAGATTATAGTAGATAGTAAAAGATAGATACCAACATGATGTGGCACAAGTGGGAGATACTTGGGCCCCTTAACCATTTGGTCATGAGTTCGATCTCTGGCCGGTGCGTATAGAAAAACATTTGTTGGGAGATGTCAACCCCTTAAATGGATCTCAGATACCTCGAAGGATTAGTCTCCACACTCGCCGTGGAGGATACATTGGTTTACCAAAAAAAAAAGATAGGTAGTAGATTATCAATAAGAAATATTTATTCCGTGTTTTTTTATATATCAGTGACAACTATTTGTCCTTTTTAGGTATTAGTGACAAATATTTGTCACGTGTGTTTTAAATATTAATCAGTTTAAATAGTCATCCCGTGTTTTTTTATATATCGCTGCAGTTATCTCGTGTTTTTTTATAAATCACTGCATTTTTCTCGTGTTTTTTTATATTTCTCGTAGTTTCAATTGATTATTTTAGTTGATTAGTAGATTATAATAGATAGTAAAAGTTAGATAGTAGATTATCATTGTCAAAAAAAGTTATGTAATAGATTATCAATAAGAAATATTTGTTTTAAATATTAATTAGTAGTTTAAATAGTCATTAAGTGTTCTTGTTTTTTAGATAGTAGCTTTGTAGTATTAGTCTTCAAAAATTTTAATTATCAATGACAAATATTAAACTTGTGTTTTTTTATATATCAGTGCAGTTATCCCGTTTTATTTTATATATCATTGCAGTTATCTCGTAGTTTCAATTGATTATTTTAGTTGATTAGTAGATTATAGTAGATAGTAAATGATAGATAGTAGATTATCAATAAGAGGTGATAGTTGATTATGAATAAGAGAATAAATAGATTTCGGAGAGAAAAATTAAAATTTTAAGGTGATAACTTTTTTCAAAAAGGTGATAGTTTTTTTTTTGCTTTTAGTGTGACTGATCATTTACATTTTTATAGGTAGTAGTCTGCAGAAAATTTAATTATCAATGACAAATATTAATCTCGTGTTTTTTTATATATCAGTGCAGTTATCTCGTGTTTTTTTATATATAAATGCAGATATTTCGTATTTTCAATTGATTATTTTAGTTGATTAATAGATTATAGTAGATAGTAAAAGCGAGATAGTAGATTATGAATAAGAAATATTTGTTTTAAATATTAATCAGTAGTTTAAATAGTCATTAAATCTTCTTATTTTTTAGATTATAGTAGTCTTCAAAAAATTTAATTATCAATGACAAATATTAATCCTGTGTTTTTTATATATAAGTGCAGTTATCCCGTGCTTTTTATATATCATTGCAGTTATCTCGTAGTTTCAATTGATTATTTTAGTTGATTAGTAGATTATAGTAGATAGTAAAAGATAGATAGTAGATTATCAATAAGAGGTGATAGTAGATTATCAATAAGAGTGTAAACAAATTTCGGAGAGAAAAATTAAAAGTTTAAGGTGATCAATTTTTCCAAAAAGGTGATAGTTTTTTTTTTGTTTTTTGGTGTGACTCATTTACATTTTTATAGGTTATCTTCAAAAAATTTAATTATCAATGACATATATTAATCTCGTGTTTTTTTATATATCAGTGCAGTTATCTCGTGTTTTTTTATATATAAATGCAGATATTTCGTATTTTCAATTGATTATTTTAGTTGATTAATAGATTATAGTAGATAGTAAAAGCGAGATAGTAGATTATGAATAAGAAATATTTGTTTTAAATATTAATCAGTAGTTTAAATAGTCATTAAATCTTCATATTTTTTAGATTATAGTAGTCTTCAAAAAATTTAATTATCAATGACAAATATTAGTCCTGTGTTTTTTATATATAAGTGCAGTTATCCCGTGCTTTTTATATATCGTTGCAGTTATCTCGTAGTTTCAATTGATTATTTTAGTTGATTAGTAGATTATAGTAGATAGTAAAAGATAGATAGTAGATTATCAATAAGAGGTGATAGTAGATTATCAATAAGAGTGTAAACAGATTTCGGAGAGAAAAATTAAAAGTTTAAGGTGATCAATTTTTCCAAAAAGGTGATAGTTTTTTTTTGTTTTTTGGTGTGACTCATTTACATTTTTATAGGTTATCTTCAAAAAATTTAATTATCAATGACATATATTAATCTCGTGTTTTTTATATATCAGTGCAGTTATCCCGTATTTTTTTTATATATCAATGCAGTTATCTTGTAGTTTCAATTGATTATTTTAGTTGATTAGTAGATTATAGGAGATAGTAAAAGAGAGATAGTAGATTATGAATAAGAAATATTTGTTTTAAATATTAATCAGTAGTTTAAATAGTCATTAAATCTTCTTGTTTTTTAGATAGTAGGTTTATAATAGTCTTCAAAAAATTTAATTATCAATGACAAATATTAATCCTGTGTTTTTTTATATATAAGTGCAGTCATCCTGTGTTTTTTTATATATATCATTGTAGTTATCTCGTAGTTCAAATTGATTATTTTAGTTGATTTGTAGATTATAGTAGATAGTAAAAGATAGATAGTAGATTATCAATAATAGTGTAAACAGATTTCGGAGAGAAAAATTAAAATTTTAAGGTGATAATTTTTCCAAAAAGGTGAAAGTTTTTTTTAGTGTAACTCATTTACATTTTTATAGGTAATTTTAGTAGAGTAGTGTTTATATAAATTTAGAAATTTAGTAAAAAAAAAAACTAAAGTAAAGAGGTAAGAGAAAGAGAATAATTGTTTATGGGAAAAGTAAAAGTAAAGTAAAAAGTAAAAAGAAAGAAAGAGAGTGTAAGAGAAAAAAGGAGGAAATAGGGAGTAAGAAGAAAGAGAAAAAAAGGAAGAAAGAGAGTGTAAGAAGAAAAATAAAGAAAGATAGCGTAATGACATTTTTACCGTTAAATTAGATACATGTCTTGTTAATAAAAGATCCAAATTGGTAATTTTATAGGAGGTTTATTTGTATAAATAGATATTAGACTTATTTATTTTTAAATTATTTTTTGCGGTGGCGCACAATAGAGTTGGGGGGTAGAATTCCTCGTGGTTCCCAAGGTTTGGAGCGAGGGGAGTCATCACGTGCAGGAGGCGAAGATCCCGATCAGACTCCTGTTAGTGTACGCACCAGAGTTAAGGTAGCCGGTCACGCTTCTGCACATAAGAGGCGTGTCCGGGATCGAGACGATGGTGAGCGTATTGATCATGGTGCTTTAGATCAGTTTATGGAGATGGAGGCTGACAGAGAGTATGATGAGGCTCACAGAGAGTTTGATGAGCCTCCTGATCAGTTTATGGAGGCTGAGGCTCCTGACCAAGAGCTAGATCTGGATCCTAGGGACATGTCTTTGTTGTTTCGCGTTCCTAACCACGTGGTGTAAAAACTAGTTAAAGGACAGGTAATAATATTAACAAATAATTTAAGTTTTTGTATTGTTGTTTAATATATACTTGATTTTTAGTAATATAATGTTATACAAGATCGTGGGAAAATGAAGGTTGCAGCACATGGCCAAAAATTAATTCAACTGCGACCTCCACAACATGACCCACATGTTTATCAATGGATATTACGAGCTTGTCTACCGGAGCTTAATTTGACACCGTTGGGGGTCATCAATCACGAGCTGATCTCAGCATTTGTCGAGAGATGGCACTCAGAGATCAACTCATTTCACCTTCCATTTGGTGAAATGTGATCACCTTGGACGATGTGTCCAACTTGATGCATTTGCTGCTGACGGATACATTTAGGATGCCTACCGGTGGATTTACTGTTGATATGGCCATTCGGGCCGGGGTTGACTTGCTGGGGATACGGGAAACTAATTGTGCGCGAGTGTCAGCATACCAGAGGACCATACTTTAGGTTGAGTTTTTTGGAGGATGCCTATAGAGGAAACCTGGAGCTGGGTTATATTGATTTGCTGCACGGGCGTATCTCCTGCTTTTGTTGGGCTACACCATCTTTGCCGACAAGAGTCACACATATGTCCCAGTCAAGTGGGTGTTGCTATTTGAAACATATGAGGAGTGTAACCAGTGGGCGTGGGGTCCAGTTGCTTTGGCCTTTTTATACGAGTAGTTGAGTGATGCTTCCATCTGGGACACTACTCAGTGTGGAGGATACGCGTCATTGTTGCAGGTAATAATTAATTACTATTCAAGTTTACTTTGTGTTTATATAATAATTAACTAATTTATTCATATTATTATTTCAGTGTTGTATTTTTTATTATTTCCCCACCATTGGCGATCGCAGAGACTTATGTGTGAGGTGGAAAAATAAAAAGAATGACGTTGTCAAGCTTATAAATTTTCGGAGGAAGCTGGATTCCTTACGGCCCGAGGACGTCATATGGAACCCTTGGGATGACCACACGGGCAATACATGGAATTTCAGTCCATTGCGCTTTTCAGAGGGTATCTTCTATGGGATGACATTTCTGTACCTTACATGCCGGACATGTGCTTGTGGTTGTTTCGATACCGTCAGGACATTCCAGAGGAGCCGCTTGGGTCAGGTCCACCTGCTACGACCATTGTGGAGAGATATTTGTACTTCATCGACCCGGTTCAAACTTTGCTCAACAGGGCTACTTGGGCCAGTCGATTGGGTGAGTGCCATGAGAGCTACCTCCCATGGTATTTTCAGGTGTCGATTCCCCGTCTCACCGTGCCTTTAGGGGAAGCACCTATTCCAGATGAGGACGTTGCAGCACCTGGTCCACAGACTCTAGAGGATAGAGTCCAATTTGTTGTTGCACGTATCAGGGAGGCCATGGCATCCGACGACATTCCACCCACCAGTCATGCATATCAGCTTCTTTCTAGGGCTTTATCGGATTTTGTACTCATTATTTTTTTATTCCGGAATTACCTTTTAATTTCATATTCTGTACTAGTTTATATTTTATTAACCGCTCATATCTTATCTTGTTTATAAAATAAAATAAATAAGTTAAATATAATCAAATCAATAATTAAATATAAACTTAAAAGTAAAAGATAAAACTAAAAGAAAAAATTCCGGAATTATCTATAACACTATTTCTGGAAGCAAATTAAAAATAGCTTCCGAAATTATCGTTGTTTACGTAATTCCGGAGTACATTTTTATACTTCTGAATTTATGCATTTCAGGTAATTTCAGAAAAATGAAAAAATTGAGTTCTGAAAATACCTTTTAAAGGATAATTCCAAAAAATTTTAAAATTTTAATTAAATTTTGGTGAAATTTAGAAGAGTGTTTTTGGGTTTTTTCGAAAAAATAGAGGTATAGTGTCCAATGGGATGGGTATGAAAGAAAAAAAAGGCCCTTTTATTAGTTTATATACACTTAAGTTGGAAAAGAAGCACAACAGTGCTGTTACAGTATAACTGACAGTACTAGCAAATCATCAAGTCTCTACAAATCGAAATCTGTATAACTCTGTTCACTTTTCATCCGATTCTGATTGAGGTTGGATTGGGATTTGGGACCAACCAATGTACTACTTTATTTAGTGACCCTGCTTTGACTACAAATCATGTTTCTCATAGATCTCATTACAAATTAATTTAACGTTAATATGTTTTTTTGTTCCTATTTATAACTTTTAGACTCTACATTTTATTTGGTCAATGTTCTTTTCTCTCTTATGACTTTTAATAGTATTTTTTGGTCATTTAATAGTGTTTTAGTTGGAAAGTTTCTGAACTGATTTTTTTTTGCATAAATTGGGTATCCTTTGCGCGTAACTGTAAACACTAAACCCTCCAGCTGGATAGAACCACAATAGGCGGTAAAACTCTCTCACAAAAGATTTAACAATGCTACGTTGCCGAGGCTAAATTCGGTTAAGCCGAAAGAAGAGATCATTACCGTTTCATACTCATAGATAAGTTTCTGAATTGCTTGCATGCTTGTTATAGCAATTTTAAATTTTTTAGAAACTAATGTTCTTATTTTTAATAAAATAATAAATAAACACCACAAACACTACACTCAAGAGCACTTTGATGAGATGATAGAGGTCTCTTTCAGATTAACCAAGGTCCTGGGTTCAAATCCAGCCTTGGACATGCAGCAGTATTAAATCTCTTTAAAGAGAGTTTTGCCACCCATTGTGGTCCTACCCAACTCAAAGAATTAATCTTTACAATTACGCGTAAAAAATAACCGATTTATAAAAAAGAAAACCCACAAACACTATTTTATTTCCGAATATATGCAGTGTTATTATGTTGCTGAAAATTGACACTACAACAACCTGTGGAAAAGTTTTACACCCTGCAGTTGTTTACTTGTTTTGTGTGGGGGAAAATATCTGACATGTTATCATTCATAATCATAATTGAAGTTTTCCTTTTATATATGTACCGTGTAAAGTTGCAAACATCTAATGGTTGTTATGCTCCTGTGTATGTCAGATCTTCTCCAATACAACTTGACTCAGATGAGATGATGTTCTTTAGCTTGCTTTGTCACATTTGCTAGCATTCAATGTGAAAAGACTTCTATTCACCAAAGAAGATTTTTTTTAACCCCATCGTATCAAGACATACCCACACATAAAAAATGTTATTCTACTACAAATTTATTAAAGAGTCAAAACTAATCTAAAAATTATAAAAACACCACTATAAATTTAATAAAGCCAAAATAAAGTTATGCAAATAAGGTTGTGTCACAGTGTTGACAGGTGGCACAACACCGTGGTGGTAGCTAGATTCGACGACCTCGGTCGTGTCGCGGTGTTGGCCGGTGGCACGGCTTCGCGGTGGTGACTGGTGTTTCGGCGCCGGGAGTCAGGAGGTGTGCTGATACGGTGGGTGCTGATTAGGTGGGTTTTCTTTCAGATTTGGTTGGAATCCGGGTGTGGTGGGTGGTTGCTGATGCGTTGCCATTGTTCCTTTTGCTTCTGAGCCCCTTCCCAATCCCCGAACCTCCTCCTCTAACCTCGATCTTTGGAAGTGAGCTTAATGTGAGGATATTGAGGTGGTGCAGGGTGCTTGGCGCGTGCGTTCAGTGGGCGATGGATGATGGTTGTGTGTTCGGAATTTGGGTCCATTGGTCGACAGCTTTCAGTTAGCACTATTCGTCGGGCTCCCCCCTTTTGCCTTCAACTTCGGAGCCTCTTCCCAATCGTCCCCAGGCCTCCACCTCTAAACCTCGATCTTTGGGAGTGTGCTTAATGTGAGGATAGTGAGGTGGTGCAGGGAGTGGGGTTGATGTGGGTGTTCAGTAGGCGGTGGGTGGAGTGTGTGGGGGTTCATCGGGTGTTGACCTGCTTTCTTCTTCGGGTTGTCCTGGTCGCCTTAGAATTTCTTTTCTTAGAGTTCTTTGGTTGTTTATTTTAGGAGCCTTTTTAGGCTTTCAATTATTGTTATCATTGCCAAGAGTTTTGGTCTAGTCCCCCCTTGTGGTTTATCTTGTTTTCTTTTTACTTTTAATAAATTCAGGCTTGCTGCCTGTTTGTTTAAAAAAAAATTCAAATTTTTTGGAGATTATGAAAAATTAAAAAAATTAATAAAAAAATAGTAAAGGAAGGAATTTAGGATTTTGAGCTCCCCTATCCTAAAAAAAGTTTCTTCGTTAGGAGACTTGATCCCTTATTTTTTTCGGATTTAATGGCTGTGGTTTCATTACAATCTGAGTAGGTTGCTCGAAAACCGATTTTTTAGCCTAAATTATTCACCCAACGTACAACATCGTCACATGTTAACGAACAATACACTAAACAGAACCAAAAGACGACCGATATTCATATCTATTTTATATTTCTAAAAAAAAATAATTTTAATTTTAATTTAAAAATCGGATTTACCCCCACATTAGGTAAATCCGCTTTTGTTAATTTTAAAAGCGGATGTACCCCACATAAGGTAAATCCGCTTTGTTATTTAAAAGTCGGATTTACCGATTGGGTAGATAAATCCGCTTTGGAAAAATAACAAAGCGGATTTATCTAAAAAAAGATAAATCTGATTTCCCTAAAAAAAAAGAAAATCGGATTTACCCCCACATTAGGTAAATTCGCTTTTGTTAATTTTAAAAGCGAATGTACCCCCACAAAAGGTAAATCCACTTTGTTATTTAAAAGTCGGATTTACCTATTGGGTAGATAAATCCGCTTAGGAAAAATAACACAGTGGATTTACCTTGAGTGGGGGTAAATCCGAGCGAGTTTTAGTTTGGCAGGGGTATTTTTGGTTTATCAAATTATGTGGGGGTATATGGTGATATGATGGGGGTACAAAAAAAAATTCCAGAGTTTAAATACATGTTGGGATAAAATCATAAACTTTGGAGCTAGCATTTGTCTCGGACTGGGCCAAAGGCCCAATCCACCTTAGGACTGACCGAGATCGGCCAAATTCGTAAGACAGATGATCAATAGCCAAACTTGCATGATCAACGGTCGAGATCGACCCACGCTGACCCTCTGGCGCTATATAAAGAGGTCCTCTCTCGCTTGACAGGTAGACTTTGAATCCATACCGTTACTCTGCTCACACTCTTACTCCACTGACTTGGGCGTCAGAATGTCTTTGCAGGTACAACCCGGGCTGAGCTCTGCGCATGATCAACAAATCGACAGAACGACCGAACACCTCACCGGCCTATCTGCCCAATCTTGAGGTACCGTTCAGCATTAAATCGTGATACTCTCGCAAGGGTGTGAGCCACACGATTTGCTTGTCTCCTAACATAGCTTACCGTAAAGCTTTGAAAAGTAAATAAGAAATTTTTACAATAAGAGATTAGCGTTCCAAACTCCGTGTTGGTATTGGTATCGTCCTGCACTCCATTAACCACTGGTAATGAGTCCATACAAACTCTAGTGACAGTTTTTCTTACTTATTTCTCCTAAATTTTCGTTAATTAGCTTTTTAGTATTAGTATCATCCACATATTAATGATGTTTTATTTATGGCATAATATACTTTATATGCATATTTCGGCTTAGTTACATAATCTGTATTCTGTATGCTTCTTGCTGGTTGAAAATTGTCCCTTTCACTGAGCAGACTCCATTTCTTGAATGGTAAATATGTAATTGTTTGACTTATTAAAAATTATTTATCTTCAAAACCTTATGTATTTTCAATTGTTTTTACCACTTGGATGGTAAAGAGGTAATATATTAATTTTATTCTATATTTTCATGTGTAAATAAACAGCTACGTAGTACGTGTGATTTCTTTTCATCTTATGAAGAGTCTTCTGTTATTTAACACATTCCTCGTATGCTCATCTACTATAGATTTATACAAATTCACCACATATGATTTTACTAATACCCCTATTCTATCTAAAAGACACCTCAAATTTTTGAGGGTAAAAATGTCATTACACTCCATTTCTTCTTTTTTTTTCTCTTTATTCTTACACTCTCTTTCTTACTTTTCACTTTTTTCTTACACTCTCTTTCTTCATTTTTTCTCTTTCTTCTTACACTCTCTTTCCTCATTTTCACTTTTCTTTACACTCTCTTTCTTCCTTTTTTTTCTTTTTACTTTACTTTTCCCATAAATAATTATTCTCTTTCTCTCATCACTTCACTTTAATTCTTTTAACTAAATTTCTAAATTTATACAAACACTACTTTAATTAAAAAATTTGAAGACTACTACTATAAATCTACTATCTAAAAAACAAGAAGATCTACTATAGATCTACTATAGATTTATAGATTTATACAAATTCACCACGTATGATTTTACCAATACCCTCATTCTATCTAAAAGACACCTCAAATTTTTGAGGGTAAAAATGTCATTACACTCCATTTTTTTTTCTCTTTATTCTTACACTCTCTTTCTTACTTTTCACTTTTTTCTTACACTCTCTTTCTTCATTTTTTCTTTCTTCTTACACTCTCTTTCCTCATTTTAACTTTTCTTTACACTCTCTTTCTTCCTTTTTTTTACTTTACTTTTCCCATAAATAATTATTCTATTTCTCTTATCACTTCACTTTAATTATTTTAACTAAATTTCTAAATTTATACAAACACTACTTTAATTAAAAATTTTGAAGACAACTACTATAAACCTACTATCTAAAAAACAAGAAGACTTAATGACTATTTAAATTAGTAATTAATATTTAAAACAAATATCTCTTATTGATAATCTAATATCTAACTTTTATTATCAACTATAATCTACTAATCAACTAAAATAATCAATTGAAACTACGAGATAACTGCACTGATAAATAAAAAACACGGGATAACTGCAGTGATATATAAAAAAACACGGGATTAATATTTACCATTGATATTTTTAAATTTTTTTGACAATTTATAATTAATATTTACCATTGATAATTATAATTTTGGAAAACTACTATAAAACTACTATATAAAAAAACACGTGATAACTGCAATAATCTACTATAATCTACTATAATCTACTAATCAACTCAAATAATCTAATATAAAAATACGGGATAACTGCAATAATCTACTAATCAACTCAAATAATCAATTGAAACTAAGAGATAGCTGCAATGATATATAAAAACACAAATATATAAACTACTATAAACCTACTATCTAAAAAACAATAATATTTAATGACTATTTAAACTACTGATTAATATTTAAAATAAATATTTCTTATTGATAATCTACTATCTCTCTTTTACTATTTACTATAATCTATTAATCAACTAAAATAATTAATTGAAACTACGAGATAACTGCACTGATATATTAAAAAACACGAGATTAATATTTGTCATTGATAATTAAATTTTTTGAAACCTACTACTACAAACCTACTATCTAAAAAATAAACAGGCTTAATGACTATTTAAATTACTAATTAATATTTAAAACAATTATTTCTTATTGATAATCTACTATCTAACAAATTTACTATCTACTATAATCTACTATCAACTAAAATAATCAATTGAAACTACCAGATAACTGCACGGATATATAAAAAACACGGGGATAAATGCAGTGATATATAAAAAAATAATGGATTAATATTTGCCATTGATAATTATAGTTTTTGAAAACTACTATCTAAAAAAACAAGAATGCTTAGTGACTATTTAAACTGATTAATATTTAAAACACACGCGACAAATACTTGTAACTAATACCTAAAAAAGGACAAATAATTGTTACTGATATATAAAAAACACGGGATAAATATTTGTTATTGATAATCTACTATCTATCTTTCACTATCTACAATAATCTACTAAACAACTCAAATAATCAATTGAAACAATGAGATAACTGCACTGATATATAAAAAAATATGGGGATAATTGCAATGATATATATAAAAACACGGGATTGTTGCACTGATATATAAAAAAACATTGGATAACAACACTGATATATAAAAAACACTGCACTGATATATAAAAACACACGGGATAAATGCACATATTGTTTTTAAATGATACTTTTACATTTTTAGTTTTAATATTTATCAAATTTTTATTTGAAACTCCCTTTTTATCTACTTTAAATTTTTCTTCATTTTCACGGGGTAATGTTCAGACTATTTAAATACTGTCTAAATTCATTCCTAAAAAGAACACGACAGCACCTGTCTGTATGCAAGTCATCCTCTATATTTTGCAATTGATTTTAGATTAATGAGATTTCAAACTAACGTTTCTATTTGAAGTAATCGTATGACGTAACGCGATCGGCCCGTACGGATGCACGAGTATAATACTAGTTAACAATAAGAAAGCAGGGCCCATTTGAACAAGGGTGAGAATATGTGGACCTAGAAAAGGCCCATTTCCTACCACTTGATTATGACCCCACCCGAATTAATATACCAATGGGACTATTATTTGAAAATTGCAAACCTAACATATATATACATCGAATCATAGTTTGGTTGACTGAATTCATAATAATTCAGAACTTTATTTGATTTTTAAATTGTAATCATCCTAAATCCCAATATGTAGTTTTGTTTGTAAGCTAATCACAAGCCACAAGGCCTACTGACTCAGACACCTTAAAGCATCAAGTAAGATCGATCTATATTACCACTTGCTTTTTCCATTGTTGTGTCTAATTCACATCTATCACATCATATATGTATGTTTTGTCTTGTTTTGTTCTTGATAACGCAGTTTGCTCTAAAGCATTTGCTTTTCCCTCGGAGTGCTTTGCAAATATTGCTAATATTTTCAAATTATCATACATGAGTAGTGTGTGTTTATTTTGGTGCTAATTAACACATATTTCGAGCTATGTGGGTGGGTAAAGACCAATTTCTCAATACCTACTTTTGAAAGATAAGATTTTTGGGTAGATTTATCAAATTGAAGGATATCTTCTTTGGTAAGTAAGTGAATACCATTAATAGGTTAAAATAAAGTTTTGGTCATTTATCTTTCACATTTTTCTCGTTTACGTCCTTTTATCTTTTAAAATGTTCGTTTACGTCATTTATCTTTTTTTTACGCAGTCCTTTATCTTTTCAAAATAGTTTAAAATGGTCATTCCGTTAAGTGAAAGTTAATTAGGGCTTACGTGGACAGTGACATGGATAAATTGGCCACGTAAGCAGATGACTGTACCATTAGACGATTATATGTTTTTTCGTTTTCGTCCTTCATCTTTTTTAAAATATTTGTTTACGTCTTTTATCTTTTTTAAAATACTCGTTTACGCCCTTTATCTTTTCCCGGTTAATTAAAATGGTTCTTTTAGTAAGTGATTCTTAATTATGTTTCCCATTTTTTCATTTTCCTCCTTTATCTTTTTCAAAATTTTCATTTACATCCTTTATCTTTTTTAAAATATCGGTTTATGTCCCTTGTCATTTCAGTACTAACTAAAGGAAATTGATGGATGGTACGAAACGAAAAGTGAAGAACGACGCGTAATACAGTAATGCCTTTCAGTTACCTTTTATCAAGTGAAGTACGTCAAAAACGACGCTTTTCTCGTTTTATAATTGTTCGACGTGTGTGAATACTTACGTTTCGTATAAAATTTTCTCATAACAAATATGCTTGATCATAATTAATAGAACATAAGTAAATTAAAAAAAGCCAAAAATTAAAATAGAACAAAAGTGGCGAAAGTTCAACTTGAAAAATTCTTGGTTTTTTAATTTATTATTTAATTATCATTTTTTGATGAGTTATGTTATTTGGTATGAGAGATTTGCTGTACGACGTGGTAGAAATGTAAACAATTAGCTGGAGAAAAAAAAAGGAAAATTCACCCAACACCATATGGTTCCGCATATTTCTTACTCATACTAAACAACATTTCTCTTTTCTAATTTTTATATTAGCGCAATAGAATATTTTTATTTTTTAATACACATTAACGGAATAACCATTTTAATTAAGAAGACCAATATATTTGTTATGAGAAAATTTTATGCCGAACGTAAAAATTCACACACGTCGAACAATCATAAAACCAGAAAGCTAGGATTGTGACATACTTCCCTGGGTACGTAAAAGGTAACTGAAAGACATTGTTTTAATTTGGGTCGTTCTTCACTTTTAGTTTCGTGTCATCGATCAATTTTCTTTAATTAACTGTGAAAAGACAAAATACGTAAATGAACATTTTAAAAAAGATAAAGGACGTAAATGAACATTTTCAAAAAGATAAAGGAAGAAAATGAAAAAACTGGAAACAAAATTAACAATCACTTACTGAAAGGACCATTTTAATTAACTGGGAAAAGATAAATGACGTAAATGGATATTTTAAAAATGATAAAGGACGTAAACGAATATTTTAAAAAAGATAAATGACGAAAAGGAAAAAACATATAACACTTAAATATCATTTACCCCCCTGCAAATATCACGTTTATCCATTTACCCCCCGCAAAAAAAAACTCTCAAAACAAACCTTGCAAATATTAAATGTTTCTAGTTACCCGTCTGCTGTTAGTTTTAGCTAACAACGTTAAGTCTATGCTGACTTTGCAGGGAGGTAACTAGAAACACTTAATATTTCCAGGGGGTAACTAGATCCCACTTAATATTTGCAGGGGGTAAATGGATAAACGTGATATTTGCAGGGCGGTAGCTAGATCCCAAATGGCAGCCAAAACTAACATTGTTAGCCAAAACTAACAGCCGGGGGTAACTAGAAACACATAATATTTGCAATGTTTGTTTTGAGAGTTTTTTTTGCAGGGGGTAAATGATATTTAAGCAACATATAATGGTCTAATAGCACAGTCAGCTGCTTACATGGCCAATTTATCCATGTCACTATCCATGTAATCCCTATTTAAGTTTCACTTAGCAGAAGGACCATTTTGAAAAGATAAATGACGTAAATGAACCTTTTAAAAGATAAAGGACGTAAACCAGAAAAAGTGAAAGATAAATGACCAAATCTGTATTTTAGCCCCATTAATATAGTATTGCTTTAGCATCATCCAGCATACAATCTACTGATCATCTTTTATTTTCCGGAGGACACTTAAAATCATTTTTTTTTCCAAAACCTAAATAAGTAGGTTGTTCAGTTGGCGAGCTAAGTGATACCGAATGAGTGTACCAAAAGTCGTGACTCACCAAGACACATTTATGATACATGTCCCTAATATTTAATATTGACCATACAATATTTTTGATGCATTTATTAAGGATCACACAACATTTATGACTAAGCAACCTAAAAGTAGGTTTTTTTTTGGTAAACCAAATATTTAAGAGGCTAATCTCTTTGAACAAATATTTTTTCATACGCACCGGCCATGAGACTCATGAGATACACTTATGGGTCCAATTTAAAACAACTATTTTCCTTGTTCCCAACCCATATAATCTCTAAGTTGCAAATGATAGATGGATTGTTCCTTGTAGAATTAACATTTACTAATCTATTAGCAACAGAAAATTAAGGGTAACAAGACAACATCTTGACACCTAAACACCTAGCCACCTTATGCATTAGATTTCTGGTTAATTAAACACCTAGACCTTTAAACAAAAGTGGATGCCAGCGCCCATCAATATATACCAAATTTGAACCACTAGAAATTTTTTACCAAAGTCACAGCAAGCAGAAATTAATTATGTAAAAGCAAAACTAAGGCCTGTGTTGCTACAATTTTAATGTACCAATCTCGAGTATTTCATCATGAATTCACCTCTTCCTTTATTAACTAGTGTTGAATCTGATATTCATTATTGACTCTTTTTGACATATATGCATCTCATTTTGATCCTTAGAATTAGTGTATTTGTAGCTGGTAGCTTCTCATATCAGGCAATATCCCTGTCCAATTTAGTGCAATGTATCCTTAGAATTAGTATATTTGTAGCTGCTATTACTTTGAAAAGTATGTGATAGTAGCATTCCTCTTATTATAGCCATTTTGATGTTGATTCGAGACGAGTAGTCAAAATGTTGTAACCTTCAATCGCTCCAGATGGAAAATGCTAAGGTTTTCGTTGTGAACATCATATTTTTTGCAAGTGGCTTATCCATAAGAAGTTGAGGACACCGTGACATGAAGGTCCAGAGACCACGTACGTCGACGACACACAGTATAATATTCATATTCATGCATATAAATGAGACACCAAAACCCCATTCTTGTACGAGAGAGACGTCGATTCAATTAATGCATTTCATTCAGGTCGAATGAAAGCGACCACACCACACCGTATACTCCTACTAACACGATAGAATTTGAGTGGGGGCATTGGTGTCTATTTGCATACAAAACATCTGTTTTAGATGAGTAAATAGATTTAGTAAAAACTCATTTTGGTTTTAAAAATAAGTTGGGAAATAGTCCTAAATAATTTTAAGACAATGCTGATGTGGGTCTGGATCGTTGAGTAATTCCATATCATTTGATTTTATGAATATGTAACATTGTCTTAAAAACCAGATTTTGAAATCAGAGTCGATTTTGCATGTTGAAACATCAGCACCCTGCATAATCCTTTTGAAAAATATCACCTTTAATTAATCATGTAAAATTATATTAATTTTAAAAATATTTATTTGTCTTTTATTATGAATTTAGAAAGACTTAGGAAAAAAGAGTTCATGATATTTTTTTATTTTTTCGTTTGACAAAAGTGGGCCCATGCTCCTACGTATCTCTTGTGCGATATTGGAAAATCAGAAGCCACTAATTTGTTGAAATAATAGTTGTTAATTTATTGAAATAAAACCCAAAAAGTAAGACTAATGACTAAAAAAGGGGTTTTTTACAAGACTGAAAAAGGGGTTTTATACAGACAGAAATGGGGTGTAAGTAAAATTAATAGTTAATAATTTATTGAAAAAAAAAAGACAAAAAAGAAAACAAAAACTAATGAAATAGGCAAAAAAGGTTAGGGGTTGTAGTATTCTCACGGTCATGGGTTGAAAACTTTAAAACTAGTTGGAAAAAGGTGGGGAAGAAGATGAAATGAGAAACAGTGAGGTGAATGGGCCATGTACCCTAGCCGCACATGGGAGAGAAGTTGGGCGGCCATTATAGGCCGTGAACATAGGAATGAGTAGCGCGGGAACAACTAGAAAACTCGATATTACCTGCGAAATTTCTTGAAAAAATCGCAGGAAAAAAACCAGTTTCCTGCGAATCAAAATTCGCAGTTATTTCGTTCATGGATAATTGTTTCCTAATTTCCACAGGATGGTCTGCAAGAAGGCTGCAGAAAATTCTACAGGAAATTCCGCAGGAAACTGCAGAAATTTTTTTATTTCACATCCACAGTGAATTTTATTGACGGGTATTATTATTATATATGAAATGACTATGGTATCATCAAGAAAATTAGATAGACAGATAGACCAAATAATTAATTCATCAATTAAACATTGATATGATATATCCTCTATCACCAAAACCTCCAGGAACTAGAATCCCATCAGCACCCTGCAATCACATTCAAGTTGATATCAAGCACATTGGCCTTAATAGCATTGCAAAGGAAAAGTGCTGCACACTTGCATAAACATGTAAATCAAATAAATATTGAAGCGTCAGCAACAACTTAGAATGATCAAGCATTCTTTAATAACTATGAAAAAAGGTTGATCAGATAATAATGCCCTAAACCTTTGAGGCCTCCATGTCTAAGGCCATAGATATGCAATGTTTACATATGGAAAGTCTAAAAAGTTACTTGCACATCAAACGGTGCACAATTGCTCAATTTCAGATATATGCAGATCAAGTCCCTGAAATATCATTCAACTCGGTAATTTAGTTTCATCAGTTGTATTAGATATTGGTTGGTAGCAATATCATTGGCGACAAGTCCAAATATTCTGCCAAACTAAAACTGTATTACTAGGAGGAGAAGCTATACAAGATAGTTCTTCTGTATTTAAAATAAAAGGAATTTTTTTATAAGAAATACCTTCATACACATGAAGCCCACTGGTATATTGAGTTCTCAAGCCCTTCGGAAAATTGCCTTCCCAGCTTCATTTGTCATCTGCAATGAGATCATTTGAATATAACCAAGAAAGAAATACAATTTTGATACAATACAATATAAAAAGTTGAATATACTAACTTCTTGACTAATGAAGGTGATGTAGAATGGTAGCAGGGAAAGAGAATGGTACATGTGTATCTCTTCAAACTTCAGCTTATACCATGAACAGACTGACAGTAACAAATGTGTGAGAAAGAAAAGGGGTTGCCTATCATTGAATAAGTAAAAATGAATGTTTCAATTCATACCTTTAGAAGATCCACAGATAGTTCCATCAGCTAAAGCCTCTTCAATGACTCAAATAACACAGATTCAGACTGTGTTGCAACATGAAACCAATCAGTTATCATAGGAAACGAAGTTCAAAAAAGAAATGCAATCCAATAAAAACCATATCAACATCAGAAACCAATCCTTCCAAAAAATCTCATATTACAACACAAAGAAGCAATAACTGATTCACTGAAGAAAGAAAACAAAAGTGAGCAAGCTGTTTGTTGAGATAACGCTTGAATCTAAAACAGATTCTGGTTCTAATTGGTCACTGCATTCCTTGAGCTGAAAGCCACCCAAATTACTTGAAAAAGTATGACAAGAGTGCAGAACTGAAATTTCTTTGTCAGACATGGCACCATTAGCAGGTACTGCAGAGGTTCCTTTGTTAATGTCTGAAGCTAATTCTAATCTTTTTACTTTTGTTTATAGAGATGAAATTTGTTCATCAAATCTTTTCCGATACAAAGAGAGCAGATACTGTTCCAAATACGCCACTTCTAGTTCCAATATTCCAATTTCCTTAATCAGCTCCATGACCCAGAAAACTTCAGAAAAAAAAAGAGTAAAATCGTAATTCCATGTAACTGATAAAAATACCTCTATTAAATTGGAAAAAACTTATATATAGTACCATAGGGATTTCATTTGTATAATCTTTGTGAACATCAAGCCTATGTAAAAGATAGAACAGAACTATATACCTTCAATCATCTTGTAAAGTGATGACCACCATCCCTCGTGGGATATTTGGTGCTGGTCTAAAGAGTCCTCAATTCCTTTATCATGTTTTCTTTCCAAAACCCCCTGCAAAGTTATAAGAGCATCCTTCGTCTTCTTAAGAATACTGTTCTTATCTTCTACTTGCAATCGTTGTAGGTCATTCTGTGACGAGGAGAGACTGACAGCAAGAGCAGACTGGGCTGTAGCAAGATAACATAGCATCAGTGCACCATTGAATCAAACCAAATTTATTACCATCAACAAGTTTTTGTGGTCTCATTTCATCCATCCAGCTATTGAATCATGTAAAAATTTATCATGTCACACATTCTATCAAAAATAGCCATTTAATATTGGTCCCTTTAGTACCAGTGCCAAAGGAATTTAACCATATTATGGAGTTAGCCAGCTCTATGGTCTGAAGCCTGAATGAACATTGAGTACTACTGAGTGCATACCTTACCACCAGCAAAAGAATCTGATATCAATCAATAAAGGTGTTAAGGCGATGAGCAATAATGAGCATTGTACAGGATTTAAATTCCTCTCTGATTGTTTTCTGTATGAGTGCATCTGTTCTAACATCAACTGCTGCAGTTGCCTCATCAAGTACTAATATCTTCGACCTCCATAATAAAGCCCTGGAAAGACTCAAAAGTTGCCTCTGTCCAACACTGAAGTTCTCGCCTGCTTCGGATACCTTGACATAGTACACTTTCATAAATGAAAATTGGTTTCAGCAGTGTTTATTTATTTATCTCTAAAGTAAATGCAGGATAAATCATACTTCTGGAGCATATTGATAATGATAGTGTGAATACTACTACTATTTGCACATTTTATTTTCTCATTTGGATCAAAGGTGCAATCAGGTATGTACCTTATCATTACCAGAACCAGAATGGAGGAGACATGTGTAAAGCAAAAGGAAGATAAATTCAACAATAATCAAATTCAATTACATGATGAATTTGAGAAGAACTTAATTAAACATCAAAGCTTGTCTTAAACAGAAAGTATAGAATGCCATCATTTTAATCAATATCTCTAACAAAGCACCATTTATCAATTACCTCAGCATCTAGCCTCAAAGAATTCCTCCGTATCACGTCCTTCAAAAGTGCCCTCTCTCCAGAGCCTCCCAAAGGTCAGCATAATTATGTTCACTGAATGGATCGAGATTAAATCTCACAATCAACGCCAAAACGCAAAAGATCATCACAACTCAAGCATACAATCAGTATACACAACACGAAAATCACTCAAAATGTTGAAGAGAAAACGTTAGGGTTACCTTCACAGAAGAAGATGAAACACGATCAGAGAAGCACCGCGCGAGGAGAAGATGAAACACGATCTATACCTTCACAGAAGAGATGTAACGCGCGAGAATCGGAGAAGATGAGAGCGAACAGAGAAGGCGACGGTGAACTGAGAACCGGCGCTCTGAGAAGACGACGGCGAACTGAGAAGACGACGGCGCTATGATGAAGGTTCACATTGTTGATTTCTGCTGATTTCTCTGCTTTAGGGATTTAGCTAGGATTCCATGTGTGAGAGATTTTGAGAGAGAAAGAGCGATTTTCCATGTGTTGATGAAATACGATTTTCGCGTGGGTTTCTGTTTGAGAGAGAAGGAGGGATTGTGTGCTTCGCGTTTCAATTTCAATTTTATTTCACAAGTTTTTTTTCTCTGTTTTTTTATTTAATGTAAAAAAAAGGTTTTTTAAAAAAAGTTTTTTTTTTTAAAATAAGATTTAAATATGTCAAAAAACAAATAAGATTTAAAAAAGAATATTACCACAAAAAACTTTTCAGATTTTTTAAATTTCCTGCGGAATACAGTTCTTACTTCTTAGTAAAATTCGCAGAAAACCCAAAACTTTCCTGCGAATTTACCTGCCAACTAAATGTTCGCAGCAAAGTTTCTACATAGCTAAACTTTGGTAGAAAAATTTTCAGGAAATACCTGCGGAAATTTTCTGCAGGTAATGCCGAGATTTCTAGTAGTGAAGAGAGAACATTGCTGGTTCTTTCAGTGGTGTGGCGGAAGTGGCCATGGCCGATTGCAAAGGAGCGGAAAGAGACGCGGTGGAGAAGAGGGGACTCGAGGTGGTGTTCTATTTGTGACAACACCACCAATAACCCACACAGAGTGCAAAATTCCCAGTGGTGCCTAGTTGTAATACGAACTAGAGACATAGGAAGAGACGATCGAGAGCAGAGGAGGAGGAATGGTTCTGCTGCGTCTGTGGGCGATGATTAGATTTTTGTTTTTTCTTTCCTCTCTTACATTTCACAATTCTCGTGTGCTCTTTCCTCTCCTTTCTCACAAAGTTCATCTATATTATAAATTCGTCATTGTCATTATACCTCACTATACCTCCTTTTAAAGTTGGCATGGGTCGGAAAGCAAATGGATGAAAGTTGGACTTGTAAATTCAACATCTAAAAGTATGATCGATTATGTTAAAGCATAAAAAATAGATGTTTTGCAGATGGATTCAAGTGTGAAAGCTCATATGATACCTCGCTATAGTCTAGTCGGTGCTGCTAGAGGGATCATCGGGACATAATCGAGCTATAGATTTTTCTGAATGATTCGACGGAGTGTAACTCTAGCGTAAACGAATTGTACTCTGAGATCTTATCGTAATCGCTTAAGACCAATCTGATGATCTGAGCTTTAGGAACCTCCCTGCAGCAATAGGTCTCCTAAGAGAGGTTGGTCTTCTTGAGTCACTAACACGAGGAGCACTAGGAATGCAAGCAACATTGAGATCCTTGACCCTCCAAAAATGGACCACCACATTGTGATGATGGCTCTGTACATAATGTGGCTTATTATAATCATAAAGACCGACTATAGCATATAATTGACATCAGTGCACATCACAAACACACCGATTCACAAACATAAAGATGTGATACCAAATAAGAACCTAAGTGTGGATTTATTTTAAAAAAAACCTAACCATGTAAGAAATAAAAACCTAACCGCCTAAAACTAGGGATGGCAAAACGGGCCAGCCCGCCCCGCTTTGCCTAAAGCCTGCTAAAATAGGGGCGGGGCGGGTTGGTCTGCCAACTAACCGCGAGCTCAACATACTGGCCCGCCCCGCCTAGTTTTTTTTTTGCAATTTTTTTGAACAAAATTTTCACTTCAATTTCAATTAGATTTTTCACCCCCTTTTTAAAATAGTTTTTTTATAAAACCTTTTTTAGCATTGGAATTACTAGGATTAACTATATATCAATTGTTTGAGAAGTGAAAAGTGAAACCTAAAATGAACAAAACGGGTTGGGTTTGGGGTGCGCTGGATTCTAATTTTGGGCCCTAATTTTTTTTTATAAAATGGACTGGTCTGTCTGACTCTGATGTTATTTTTGTTCAAACAAAAAAAAAACGGACTTGCGGGCCGACCCGCGGTTTTCTCCTTTTGGCGGGGCGGACTCAGCGGGTTAGCGGTCACAATATCCCAACCCAACCCGCCTTTTTTGGCGGGTTGGCGGGCCATCCCAGCGGGTCAAACCCGTTTTGCCATCCCTACCTAAAACCTAACAAAGTTAGATTAACAAAATTTAAACTAAATTAAATTATAGTAAAATATAAAATTTAACTCTGTTAAAGTAAAAAAACTATTAATAAATAAACTAAAGTAAATTATAAAAAGATAACAACGTTAAACTAATAAAATATAACCCAAAACCTAGAATTGTGCGAAACTAACAAAACATTAAATATTTTTTAAAAAAAGGGGATATTACCTACTATTATTAGTATAATTAATGTTAAAAGATAGGCGCAAAATTGAAATTTGCCAATTTAATTATAAAATTGCTTCTGCGCTTAATTTTAAAGTCGGTTTACACCTAAACCGGTGTTAAATCCGTAAAATTGATGTCATTCTTGTATTGGTAGGTTGACAAACATTATTGTGGTAATAAATTATCCAGTTTTCATTGTAATAAACATTTTTTTTATAAGAGTGCCTAAGATTCAGGGTAATTCAGCCTAGGTACATACAATATTAGAGTATTTTTTTTTGTTACCATGTTATTGATATGCAGTTTTCACCGACTTTGTCGATGAGTAATCTATACCGAGAAACCTGACTGGCCACATGTATACCCGAATTTGTCGTTTCGTGTGGTCTCCCCCTCCCAATAGAGTATAATAATATTCCAAATTTCAAATATATTGAAAAGAAGAGGCGGTGGCTTTTGAACACTTCAAGATTTCTACATTGTATTCACCAATCACATGTACCATATGAAGCTCTACTATTTTCTCTCTCTTGGTTTGTTGGAATGTATTGAGCGTCGAAGAATATTTTTTCTAAAAAGAAAGTGAATGCAAATATGATTAACTCTTGAGAATCCCAAGTTCCAAACCCTGCCAAACCTTATCCTCAATAAAAAAATGTAATACGGGAAAATGTAACCCTGCCAAACCTTATCCCACTATTAAGGATAAATAGCCGCCACAAGCACACATTAATATAAATCAATTAAATTAACACAAATTTATATTGGTCCGAATGGGAAGATGTTTTTTGACAGAAAATGTTAGGAATAATACATATTGTTTACTTGTTGTTTTTACCACTTTACTTTTGCTTTTACTGTTATTAGCATTTACATTTCATTTGGGGCACATTTGTATTTCATTAATTCAGTTTAGTGTTAACCGAATATAACTCGTTTGTAATTTTTTATCAATTGAATTCATTCCCTTCGTTTTTCTGTTACTCCACTGTTTGCTCTGCAACTGTCTTCCTCTTCTCTCCTTTTGTGTGTGTGCTGTGTTTTTGCAAAACTGTGTTCAGCAATGGAGTCATGCGATTAACTCCAACAAACTGGTATCAAAGAGCTTCAGTTCTTTCGATCAACTAGGGAAACACGAGTGTACGAGAGGTGTGCGTGATTTCGTTCTTCTGATTCGCATCGAATCAAGGCGCGAAATCAAAGAGGATCACAGTGTTTGATTCTCAGGGTTGGGTATACACGAGAGTTAGTGAGATTTGAGTGATTTGCACACAGATCGGAGATGAACGGCAACAGAGGCTTCAATACGAAGTTACCGGTGTTCGACAGAAGCGGTTGGAACCGATGGTCCATTCAGATGCGTGTACTGTTTGGCGCTCAAGATGTGCTTGAGCTCGTGAACGACGGCTACATGCCGGTGCCAGAGAATGCACCAGAAGCTCAGAGAAATGCTCAACGCGACACGAGGAAGAATGATCAGAAAGCACTGTTTTATATCCACCAGTGTGTAGATGCGAAGGTCTTTGAGAAGATCTCTGAGGCAACTACAGCGAAGGGAGCTTGGGATACATTGGTGAGGTGCTACAGTGGTGATGCCTCAGTGAAGAAGGTGAAACTGCAGTCACTCAGAAAGCAGTATGAGAACTTGGAGATGAAGGTTGATGAGAAGATTGCAGATTACATATATCGTGTTGTCACAGTCACAAACGAGATGAAGACATGTGGTGAAACAATTACAGAGCAAGTAATTGTTGAAAAGGTACTTAGATCTCTATCTCCTTCCTTTGACTTCATTATGGTTGCAATTCAGCAATCAAAAGACACTAGCACTATGAAGATTGATGAATTGCAAGGCACATTAGAGGCACACGAATTGTTAGTAGTAGAGAGAGCTAAGGTTAGTGAAACTGCACAAGCCTTGAAGGCCTTAACTGTGAACAAGGGAAATACAAATAAACAGTCCAATTGGAAGAAGAACAATTGGCAGAATAAGAAGCAAGCATGGCTTGATAAAAACAAGAAAAACTGTGACAATAATGGTGCTAAATCAGAATCATCTAAGCAAGGTGATAAGCAAGGAAAGGATTATCAGAAAGGGGAAGGGAAATTTGATAAGAGAAAGATCAAATGCTATAATAGTGATAAGCTAGGACACTTTGCTGATGAGTGTTGGTCAAATAAGGAGAATAAGGGTGAAGAAGCTAACATAGCTCAAGGAGAGTCAGAGGATGAACCTGTGATGCTGATGGTGACCACAAACACCAAAGAAGTGGTGATTGATTGGTGGTACATGGACACATGTTGTTCTAATCACCTAACTGGGAACAAACAGTGGCTGATTAACTTCAATTCCAGCAAGAGAACTCGTATTAGGTGTGCTGATGATGAGTACTTAACTGCTGAAGGAATGGGAGATGCACTGGTGAAGCTGAGGGACGGCAGAACAGTGTTAATAGAGGATGTTTGGTATGCTCCTGGGGTGAAAAGTAATCTGATCAGTGTTGGTCAGTTACTTGAAAAACGATATTCAGTGAATATGGAAGACAATATGATGAGATTGTATGACTGTGAGAAAAGACTCATCATGCAATCAGCTTTGGAGAAGAATAGAACCTTCAAAGTAAACATAAAAACAGCAGGCAATCACTGCCTTAGTGCCATAGACAGTGAGAAGGAGAGTGCATTGTGGCACAAGAGACTAGGGCACCTAAACTTCAGGAGTTTGGGACACTTGAATTCAAGGAACCTAGTGCAGGGAATTCCCAAGACAGTGGCACCAGAGAAGTCTTGTGAAATCTGCTTGAGAGGAAAGCAATCAAGGCTGCCTTTCACATCTGAATTGCCTCCTAGAGCCACTCATGCATTAGGAGTGGTGCATTCAGATGTGTGTGGACCCTTTGAGGTGCCTTTTCTTGGTGGAAATAGGTACTTTGTGCCCTTTGTAGACGAATTTACAAGAATGATGTGGGTGGCACTTATTAAATTCAAGCATGAGGTGTTTGTTGAGTTTAAAAGGTTTAAGGTGAAAGCTGAGAAACAATGTGGACATCAACTGAAGATATTCAGAACTGATGGCGGTGGAGAATTCAACTCCAAAGAGTGGAAAGAATTCTGTGATGAACATGGGATTGAGCATGAGGTAACTGCATCGTACACACCACAACATAATGGTCTTGCAGAGAGAAGGAACAGGACATTGCTTGACATGACAAGGAGTATGTTGAAGGAGAAAAATTTACCTCACACACTGTGGGGTGAAGCCATTGCTACTGCAGCATACTTGCTTAACAGATGTCCAACAAAACAATTGAAAGGAGTGGTTCCACTTGAGAAATGGACAGGAAAGAGACAAAGTGTTGGACATCTCAGAGTGTTTGGATCAGTTTGCTTCAAGCATGTCCCTGATGCAACAAGAAGAAAGTTAGATGACAAGAGCAAGATCACGTTGCTTGTTGGTTACCACTCCACTGGTGCCTACAAGCTTTACTGCCCTATAACCAATACAATAGAGATTAATAGGGACGTGTTGGTAAAGGAAACAGAAACTTGGGATTGGGGAAAGTCTCAAGTGAGCTCCAGTGTAGAGACAACACTGGAAATTGCTGAAGATGATACAGCAGAACCTACTGACACTGATACACTGCAGCATAATTGTTTATTTTTTTAACAATTAATTACTTTTAATAATTTATTAATTACTTTTATTTTTTTTATAGGACCGGGGTAAGATTAAAGTTGCTTCTCATGGGGGGAAGATATTGAAGATGAAACCTCAGCAACACCACCCACATATTGCAGGATGGTTGCAGTAGGCCCATCTGTTTGAGCTGGACATCACACATTTCGCCCACATCAACCACAAGCTCATATCAGCTTTTGTGGAGAGGTGGCATTCTGAGACTAGCTCATTCCACATGTCGTGGGGGAGATGACAGTGACGTTGGACGACGTGTCCGCGTTGCTCCACTTGCCGCTCACCGGCACACCTTTGGCGCATCGGCCACATTTTGACACTGCCGATGCTATTCGGGCTGGAGTTGACCTGTTGGGCATTGACCACACAACCTGTTGGGCAGAGTGTCAGTTCAACAGGGGACCGACATTCCGATTTTCTTTCTTGATGGCCGCATACACACAGAACATGGAGCGCGACCATCTTGATCAGGCGGCACGGTGCTATTTGCTACACTTGTTGGGCAGCACCATTTTTGCCGACAAGAGTCACACATCTGCCCCTGTCAAGTGGGTGACTCTTATTTCGGACTTTGCCCTGTGTGGCCAGTGGGCTTGGGGTCCAGCTGCTCTAGCTATTCTCTACGAGCAGCTGAATGATGCTTGTTACTGGGAGACGTCGCAGATTGGCGGATACGCTTCTCTGCTGCAGCTAACTAATTAATTAATTATTTTTATTCCCTTTTAATTACTTTTATTTATATAATTACTTATTTATTATTTTATTATTTTAGTGCTGGATATATGAGTATTTCCCCACCATTGTGGTGCGGAAAGACTTCGGTGTCAGTCAACTTCCACGTTGCAGCAGGTGGGCGAACAAGAAGTGCGATAGTATCAAGCTTCCAGAGTTTCGGCAGCTGCTGGATGACTTGCAGAGGGAGCAGGTCATATGGAGCCCCTGGGACGACCACAGACAGTACCTCCAGTTTCACAACATTTCATTATTCAGAGGTTGGCTGCTGTGGGGGGATGTGGCGGTGCCTTATATGCGAGACAGGGTCTGTTGGTTGTTAGGATATGTCCAGCAGATTTCTGATCCACCTATTTCTGGCCCACGTCCATCTCCGGAGGTCATAGTACATCAGCTGATGTTCTATCAGTCCCCAGCGCGGGCTTTCAGGGACAGCGGTCGACGGACACCCGTCCAGGGTGCTTGTGATGACGAGTGCCTACCATGGTACTTCCAGGTGTCCATTCCCCGCCTGACTCCAGCTCCGCCTTCACCTCCAGATCTGCCTTCGCCTCCAGAGGATGTTGGTCCACTTCCCTTAGAGTCCCGGATGGAGAGAGCAGCTAGGCATGTCCAGGATGTCTATGATAGTCTTTTGGAAGTCGACGGCATTCTTGGGGATGTCTATGATAGTCTGGTTGGCTGCTTTACAGCTTTTGGACATTTAGTTGTATTATTTTTTGTATTTTTATTGTATTAATACTGATTATTATTGTTTATTAGTTTTACCAAGTTTCGTTACATTTAATTATTTCGCATAAATTTTTTTAATTTAAAAAAATATATTTTTTAAAAATTTCCGGGAATTCACATATTTCCGGAACGCAGAAACTACGCATAGATACCAGCAGCTACGCATTAGTTTACCACTTCCCTTCGAGTCTAGGATGACAGCAGCTACGCATGTCCAGGATGCCTATGATCGTCTTTTGTCAGTCGACGGAGTCGACGGCATTCCTGAAGATGTCTATGATAGTCTGTTGGCTGCTTTACAGATTTTGAACATTTAGTTATATTATTTTTTGTATTTTTACTGTATTATTTCTCGTAATTTGATTTCACGTTCGGTTACAATTATTTTGCGCGAATGTGTATTTCCAAAAATTTGTAAAAAAAAAAAGAGTATTTTGAGAATTTAGCGTAAAAAGGGGTATGGTCGGGGTAGGGGTGGACAAACGGTCGGGTAGACCGGATTCGGTTTCAAAATCGTCCACCCAAGGAAAACTCAGAGGAAAATCTCCATCCATTTCCGCCCATTAGAACCACCGGTTTGGGCGGTTTCGGTTTGATCGGATTGCGGGTTACACGGGTGGTTTGGTTCGGTTAAAATAACTAAAAAGCACACAAGATTTAGTATGAACTCTGGCAGACATAGTTTTCTGACGCCAAAAAAGAGGACCAGATCTTGACGGAAAAAAAAAATCACAAAGAAAATGGGAAATGAGAGAGATGAACGAGGAAGGTGACAATGAATAGTGCATTGCCTAATATAATTATTTTAAGAAGAAAAAATATTATTCTTCTTATATTTGAAAAGTCAAACTATATTTTTTTAACTCATATACTATTACTTTATCATCAATTCTTTAGACTTAATTTGAAAGGCATGTGCCCTGCGATTACGCTGTGACAGAAGCAGTAACAAAAGCAGTAAGGTAGGATGAGTGATGAGTATAGACTATATAGTCATGTCACTGCTTGTCCGGTCGGATTCGGTTTTGGACGGTTTGTTTTTATGAGAACCAGATCTGACCAGAGCAACCCACTTTAACCCATTGGACAAAACCGATTACCCGCCAAACCGAAGTAGCACATCCGAAAGCTTGTCGGATTTTACGGGTTTTACGAATTCGAGTCGGATTCGGGTTTGTTGTCCACCCCTAGGTTGGGGGTAAAAAAAAACACCCAACAAATTTATGAGTCAATCATTCAGGACTTGCAAATTACGGCTACTAAACAATGATTGATCCCTAGTTTCTTTTTGCCTTTTTGGTGAGCCAATGTGTTGTCATTCAACCGTAGAGGGAAACAGCATCTAGCAGCGTGCAAAGACAGTTTGATCCCTAGTTTTTCACTTTTCTTATTTAGACGGAACCCATCACGAAGCTTCCCAATCTACAGTACTGCACAAACCTCCAATTATTCTAATCAAAATCATCCACTAGTTGCTTCTCAAATTGTACATAAAAGTGATTTCTCATTATTGGATTTAGTTAAAGTGAAACTACCCATTTAGGTGAAGTGAGTGTAGTGTGGTTATTATTGGTCAAAAGGCACATAGACATATTGCTAATTTTAAGAGTGTTAAGGTGAAGTTGTTTTTTTTATATAAGCGATGTTAGTGAGGGAGGGAAAATATTTGAATCCGGGACATTCTTCTTATACTCTTTTGATGTACTCTTTTGGTATCTCTTAACTCGTCAACTGGCTACCTACTTGAGATTTAACGTGACATTGTTGGAAATACTAAGTGTAGGTTCAAATTTGCCTACATTAAATGTTCGTTTAACACTCTCTTAGTGGTTGCTATAAATTTAACGTTAACACAATAGGTCCAATATAGGGTGGTGGTGTATTGATGTTGTGGTGAGAGATGCGTGCTGAGGGTGCTGTGGTTGCTGCTAGTTATTAGCAGGTCATATAGTTATCAGATTCAAAGGTAGAAGGAGCTTTAGCTATGACAGAGAATTCAGAATTTCAAAAAATTTGTTTTTCGTGAATCTTATAGTGGAATCAAATGCTTCAAACGTGGTTTTGGTGTTGAACGCTCGTCAACGATCTCCCACATATGTCAGTTCTTTTATTGAAGATTGTATTAATTTTAATGATTGTTTTTGTAGTTTAATTTTTTTACATATTAGACATGAGGTCAACCAAACTGACCATTAGTTAGCTAAATATGTTTTCTCTTATCTGAATTGCATGTGAATTGAAAAGACTCTTGATCCACAGTCTTGGCATTTGATTTACTGCCAAACCTTTTTTTCAATTTTTTTTGACGCATAAAATGACAACAAAACATATATGTGCAAAAGGATTTTTTTTTCAATTTTCATTATATATTTTATTATTATTATTATTATTATTATTATTATATTTTTTTAAAAGAGAAACAAACAATAATTATCGGTTAAAATTGAGTGTTCACATACATTTAATCAAAACAACCAGTACCATTTTCTAAAACTCACTTTTTATTCTATCTCGCTTTTTTATTTTTTGTGGGTCCAACTTTCTCACATCATCGATCATCAACTATACATTTAATCAAAATAACCACAACCTATCAAACTACCATGTTCTAAAACTCACTTTTTATTCTATCTCACTTTTTCAATTTTTGTGGGTCTCACTTTCTCAGATCATTAATCATCAATCATCAACTATACATTTATCATCAACTCAACTATACATTTAATCATCAATCAAGCAACTATCAACTATGTATTTAATCAAAACAACAACTACCAAAAATATCAAATTACCATTTTCTAAAACACATTTTTCAACTACACATTTAATCAAAACTTGGATGAGATGATCTCTTCCAGCTTAACCAGGGTCCTGGATTCGAATCCAGAATTGGACATGCAGCTGTGTTAAATCTCTTGAGGGAGAGTTTTACCGCCCATTGTGGTCATTCCCGGCTCGAGGGATTAATTCTCTGCAGTTGCGTGCAGAAGATACCCAGTTTATACCAAAAAAACAACTACTACCAAACTACCTTTTGTGTAAAACTCACTTTTTATTCTAACTCACTTTTTTTTGTGGGTTCCACTTTCTCACATCATCGATCGCCTACTATAATCAACTATACATTTAATCAAAACAACAACTTCTAAAAATACCAAAGTACCATTTTCTAAAACTCTCTTTCCAACTATACATTTAATCAAAATAACTATTACCAAAAATAACAAACTACCTTTTGTAAAACTCACTTTTTTTGTAGGTCTCACTTTCCCAAATCATCAATCATCTACTATACATCAATCAATCAACTATACATTTAATCAAAACAACCACAACTAAAAATTCCAAACTATCCTTTTGTAAAACTCACTTTTTATATTATATATTTAATCAAAACAACCACTACCAAAAATACTAAAATACTCTTTTTTAAAATTCAATTTTCAACTATACATTTAATCAAAACAACCGCAACCAACAATACCAAACTACCCTTTGGTAAAACTCACTTTTTATTTTTTTTGTGGTTCCCACTCTTTTCACATCATCAATCATCTACTATTAATCAACTATACATTTAATAAAAAAAACTACTATCATTTTCTAAAACTCACTTTTAATTCTATCTCGGTTTTTTATTTTTTGTGGGTCTAACTTTTTCACATCATCAATCATCGACTATACATACTTTTTTATTTTTTGTGGGTCCCACTTTCTCACATCATCAATCATCAACTATACATCGACCATACATTTATCATCAACTCAAGTGTACATTTAATCATCAATCAACTATACATTTAATCAAAACAACTACCGAAATTATCAAACTAGCCTTTTCTAAAACTCACTTTTCAACTATACATTTAATCAAAACAACTACTACCAAACTACCGAACTACCAAAACAACAACTACCAAAAATACCAAACTACTATTGTTGTCAAAAAAAAAATACCAAACTACCACTTTCTAAAACTCCCAACTCCCTTTCCAACTATACATTTAATCAAAATAACTATTACCAAAAATAATAAATTACCTTTTGAAAACTCGTTTTTTTTTGTTGGTCTCACTTTCTCACATCAACAATCATCTACTATACATCAATCAATCAACTATATCAACTATACTTTTAACCAAAACAACCACGCCTAAAAATTCCAAACCACCCTTTCGTAAAAGTCACTTTTTATTCTATCTCACTTTTTATATTATATATTTAATTATTATTATATTGGGCTAAATTGCACTTTTGGTCATTTATCTTTGACTTTAGTTTCACTTTGGTCATTTATCTTTTTTTTCTCGTTTTGGTCCCTCATCTTTCATTTTTGTGTCATTTTGGTCCTTTTTTGGTATTTTTCATCCATTAACTTAACAGACGCCACGCTGGCAGTTAACTGCTGACGTGACATCTTAAGTGTTAGGGTTGATTTGGAATTCATTAAATGATGTGGTAAATGGGGGACCGAATTGAGACTAAAAAACATAAAGGACCAAATTGACATAAACACAAGAAATTTCATCTTCATCTTCTTCCTCCAAACACCATCTCCCTCTTCATCTTCTCCAGCGAGCCACCACCATCTCCGGTGAGCCACCACCACCTCCACAAATCAGTAACTCTTCAACTCTTAATCCCTAACCTCTCTCCCTCAATTGAGAAATTGGGGCTTTGAGTTTGAGGGAGAGAGGTTAGGAATTAAGAGTTGAAGAGTTATTGATTTGTGGTGGTGTGGTGGCTCGCCGGAGGTGGTGGTGGCTCGCCGGAGAAGATGAAGATGGAGATGGTGTTTGGAGGAAGAAGATAAAGATGGAAGTTCTTGTATTTATGTCAGTTTGGTCCTTTATGTTTTTTTAATTTCAATTTGGCCCCTCATTTGCCACATCACTTAATGAATTTCAAGTCAGCCCTAACACTTAATTAAAATGCCACGTCAGCAGTTAACTGCCAGCGTGTCGTCTATTAAGTTAATGGATGGAAAATACCGAAAATGGACCAAAATGACACAAATGGAAGTTGGTCACAAAAAAGATAAAGGACCAAAGTGAAACCAAAGTCAAAGAAAAATGACCAAAAGTGCAATTTAGCCATTATATTATTATATAATATTATATATTTAATCAAAACAATCACTACCAAAAATACTAAATTACCCTTTTTTAAAACTCACTTTTCAACTATACATTTAATAAAAACAACCACAACCAACAATATCAAACTACCCTTTGTTTTTTATTTATTATTTATTATTATTATTATGTATTTAATCAAAACAATCACTACTAAAAATACTAAACTACCCTTTTTAAAACTCAATACATTTATCATAATAAGCACAACCAACAATACCAAACTACCCTAAATGAGAAAAGTTATTGAGTAACTAAAATAGGGTCAAAGAGAGCTCTGCTAGGGCATGAGCCCACGTCCTTTTCCGATTAGCAAATCCATTGCCACCACCATTGAAAACCTTGAAAACCTGCAAAGAGAAGTTAAGAAATGTAAGTATCAGCAAGCCAACACTGAATGTGAAGAAATGAAGAACACAACAGAGGTTTCGCAGAAAGAAAACGCAGGTGCTGCTAGTTCATTCAAAGATGCGTTAATGAAAGAGTGTTCTGAAGTTAACCTAGTTAATGAAAACTGGTCTGAGCTAATGGAGGAGAACTTCCCTGAGAATCGGTGGTATATGGAGATTGAAGACCCTTATGCGACACCAAAAACCCTAAAAGTTGGCCCTAACATCCCTGTTATTCATGTTTCACCGGAGGAACGATCAGAATGGGCCATTCCTTGGAGGAATACACTGATTGTGAAAGTTTTGGGCAAAAGAGTCAACTACAGGCTGATAGAAAACAAGATTAGAAGGGATTGGATCAAGCATGGGACCATGAAAATCACTGATCTTCCTAATGATTTCTACTTGGTTCATTTATCCTCTATTGAAGATTACATGCATGCCCTATTTGAGGGATCTTGGAAAGTAGCTGACCATTACCTTATTGTGCAAAGGTGGAGACCTCTTTTTTCTCATTCAGCTACCGTAGCTCAAAAAGTGGCTCTTTGGATAAGGATTCCTAAGCTGCCTATGGAAATTTGTAATGATAAATTCCTCACCAGGTTAGGCTCATCCCTTGGAACCATGTTGAAAGTGGATAAATTAACCTCTTTACACTCAAGAGGTAAGTTTGCTCGCATATGTGTTGAACTAGATTTAGAGAGAAACCTTTGGCTTCACATTTCTATACCTGTGGTATCAAACTTCTACTTGAGTATGAAGGATTACATTCTATTTGTTTTAGATGTGGTAAGGGCCACAAGAAAGATAGTTGTCAGGAATTGCTTGAGGTGGAGAGTACTACTGGTCCTATTAGCAGTAACTTGGAGGAAAATAGTGTGAGTACTACTCAGGGAACCATCTCTGGTCACAAGGCAGATTCTAGTCCTAGTAATATGGGTGCTGAACAGTTTGAAAACTTGAATGTGATCAAGAATGCAGAAGAGAATAAGGATAAGGAACAAGATGAGCTAATGATGGGTCCTTGGAACATTCCTAAGTACATACTGAAAAAGAAGAACAATTCTTCTAGCAAAGGAGGTCAAAGGAAGAAAAAGGGGATTAGAACTACACATGAAGAAAATAAAAAACAACAGGAAGAGATCCTGATGATCAGAATGTTGTCAATATGATTGTTGTACCTCAAGTAGCTGAGCAGATTAACATTGAGGAACAGAGCATTGGAACGGCTATGCCAAAGCAGACACCAATCCAAAAGGTCAAACATAAGGTCAGAAATCCTCTTGGAGGAAAGAACCCTCAAATTCAAACTAGAGGCAGGGGAATCTCCAAACCTGGGAAAGGGATCAACAAGAAAGACAAAAGTGTGGTGTTAAAAAGGATAGTCAAAGGCAAGGAAAGTGTTCAGGCATCTCCAACAATCAACATGTCTCTTGACAAAGAAAACATTCCATCTACTAGCCAACAAATGCTTATTGAGGACAAAAAGAAATAGGAAGCGGAATATTTCTTAGAATATATGAAAACAATGTATGAAACTCATGGTGAAAATCTTCTAAATAAATTTAGAAGTGGTGAACCTATTAGAACAGCCTTGGGTCAGGTGGATGATCAAGACAAGGTGAGAGCTGAGGCTCTGAGAAATGCTAAACCATTGAGCAACATGAGTGTTGCAAAGTCTAGCAATGAGGACAGTATAGGCCAGAAGATTGGCAAGGAAACTAGGAAAGCAAAAGGTGATGAGTTACCTATGAAAGGCTGTGAGGAGATAGTTCCTCAACAGAAAACACCCATTAATTAATGAATATATTTGTTTGGAACTGCCGTGGTACAGCTTCTAAAGGCTTTGCTGGCCTTGTTAAGGACATGAAACATGACTATTCTGCTTCATTTATTGCTTTAATAGAAACTCACACTAGTGGAAGTCAAGTTAGGAGAATTGTTAGAAGAATTGGCTTTGAGAATCACTTCATCAAAGATGCTAGAGGGCAAGCTGGTGGAATTTGGCTCCTATGGGATTCTGCTCACTGGAATATTAAAGTACTCAAGGACTCTAATCAAATGGTGCATGTTGAGGTTAGTGTCAACAACAATAGACCCTGGTACATATCTATTGTATATGGTAGCCCACATTAGTCTCAAAGGCAGACTCTTTGGGATGAAATTCAGGAACTGCACACTGAAACTAATGGTGATTGGTGTTTAATTGGTGATTTTAATGCTATTTTAAAGGATTGTGAGAGAGTTAGCCCCCTATAAATAATTCTCGTGTTGTGGAGACTGGTTTTCAGAGAACAATGGAGAATTGTAACCTTATTGATATGGGATTTAGTGGTGACCCCTTCACTTGGGCCAGAGGAAACACTAGGAAAAGGTTGGACATAGCTCAAAGTAATATTGATTGGCGTCTTAGATTCTCTGAGACAGGAATTATGCACTTGCCCAAACTCAAATCTGACCATGCCCCTCTGTTGATGAATTTTGATAATAGAAGGAACACTAATAGAAGAAGACGTCCTTTCAGGTTTGAAGCTATTTGGCTAACTCACCCCTCTTTCAACAAATTGGTCCAAGATAATTGGAGAAATGAAACCTCTAATGTTTCTCACCAACTTAAAGAGTTGCAAGGGGTGTTGAGAGATTGGAATCATGATGTTTTTGGTAATATTTTTACTCAAAAGAAAATTCTGCTGAAGAAGCTGAAAAACATTGATAGAAGACTTCAGCACAACTGGAGTGATTATCTCCTAAATATTCAGAAAACAACCTGGAAGGAGTAAGAAGATATTCTTGCTAAAGAAGAGATTTTATGGTATAAAAAATCTCGTGCAAAATGGATTGAATATGGAGACAGGAACACCAAGTATTTCCATGGTGTTACAGCCACCAAAAGGAGGAAAAATTACATTTCTACTTTTCAAAATACCCAAGGGGATTGGATTACAGATTCTTTGGAACTTGAAAGGGTTGCTACAGATTATTTCAGAGACTTATTCAACTCCAATGAGCCTCTGGCTCCTTATGTTCTTGAAGGGCATTTCCTTGTACTTGATTCTGTATTGTTGAATGATCTAAACAGAGGTATTAGCAATGAAGAAATTCATAAAATGGTCAAAAACATAGGTGCTTACAAAGCACCAGGGCCAGACGGGTATCAAGCTGTTTTCTTTCAGAGCCAATGGTAGGTGGTCGGAGAAGCTTTTTGTAAGCTAATTCATGAATGTTGGAACAATCCTTCTAAAATCAAGGAAATAAATGCCACCTTCCTTGCCCTTATTCCTAAAGTAGACCACGTTACTAATATGAAGCAATTTAGACCAATTGGTCTGTGTAAGGTTGTCTACAAAACCATTACAAAATTGATTTGTAGTAGACTAAGGGAATCCCTTCAAAAACTCATTGGTCCAGCTCAGTCTTCTTTTATTCCTAAGAGAAAGATTCATGATAACATCATTATAGCACAAGAGATTTTCCATTCAATGAGAGGCAAGAGTGGCAAAAAGGGTTGGATGGCAATCAAAATAGACCTTGAGAAGGCCTATGACAGACTCAGGTGGGAGTTTATCCAAAATACCCTAGAAGACATTGGTATCCCTCAGGAATTGGCTCAAAGAATCTGGCACTGTATATCTTCCTCTACTATGAATGTGTTATGGAATGGGGAAATTCTTGAGGAGTTCAATCCTAATAGAGGCATTAGGCAAGGAGATCCCATATCTCCTTACCTTTTTGTGCTTTGTATTGAGAGACTTTTTCAAGTCATTGAACAAGAAGTAGAAGATAATAATTGGAAAGCTGTCCAGGTTTCAAGAGGGGGCCCTAAAATCTCTCATCTTGCTTTTGCTGATGATTTATTACTTTTTGCTGAGGCTAATACAAATCATGCAGAAATTATCAGTCAAACTCTTCTGAACTTTTGCATGAGTTCAGGTCAGAAAGTGAGTCAAGAGAAAACAAGAGTGTATTTCTCCAAGAATGTGCCTAGATTACTAAGAGCAGATATTTGTCAAGTGTTAGGGTATAACTCCACTGAGGATCTTGGTAAATATTTGGGAATCCCAATATTCCATAAGAAGGTAGGATTGAATACCTTCAAGTTTGTGCTAGACAAGGTTAAACAAAGACTAAGTAATTAGAAAGCTAGAACTCTTTCCTTTGCAGGAAGAGTGACCCTAGCTAAATCAGTTATTCAAGCTAGAACTCTTCTTGATGAAAGCTTTATGGAATTTTTGCATGAAAACTGACAGCCTATGGGTGAATACCATTAGATGCAAATATAGATGTGGCTGGAGAGACTCTCCCATCATTGATACCAAAAGGAAAGGATCCAATTTCTGGAATGGTCTTGCTAATACTTGGGATGTGTTCAGAAAAAATATAAGTTGGCAAGTTGGTGATGGTGAAACTGTAAGATTTTGGAGTGATAATTGGATTGTTGAGGGTGAAACTCTTTATTCCTATTGTTCTGCTAGATTGGATACAGACACACTAGAAGTCCCTATCAGTCATTATGTTAACAATGATGGTGGTTGGAATCTTAATTCTATTGGTAATCTGCTTCCTGGTGACTTAATTGAGAAAATTGCTAACTCTAATACTCCTTCTATTGCTAACCAAGGTGATGATTTCACTTGGGGGAGTACTCCTGATGGTAGGTTCTCTACTAAGTCTGCTTATGCTATTCTCCAGAATCAACCAGATAGTATTATTATTTCTAACACTATATATTTCAGACTATTTGGAAATGGAGAGGTACAGAAAGAATTCGTACCTTATTGTGGAAGCTAGGTCATGGAACCCTCCTCACTAACTCAGAAAGACGAAGAAGAATGATGACTTCTTCGAATCTTTGCTCCAATTGCTATGATCACGAGGAAACTCTATTTCATTGCTTCAGAGATTTGAGGAAAAGCATGAGCGTGTGGCTCAGCTTCAACATAAAAAACCAGAGCAAATTCTTCAATGAGCAGAACTGGAAAAAATGGTTGGAAGACAATTTAAAGCAACAAAAGATTGGTAGAGACGAACCTTACTGGGAGATCACCTTTGGGGTGAGTCTTGATACGATTTGGCACAACCGTAATGACTGGGTTTTCTCTCAAAAGCATTCCCCTGTTCAAACATCGTTTATCACGATTAACAAACAGGTTGAAGGGATTATTGCTTGCATTAAGAAGAATAGAAGGATGAATCTGAATATTACTCACTTGGATGATGATGATAGGGTGCAGTGGGAACCTTCTTCAGAAGGTGTCTGGAAGCTTAATTGCGATGGATCTGTTTCGAATAATGGTCGGTCTGCGGGATCATAGAGGTAATTTGGTTTTTGCTTTCATTCACCGGCTTGCTCCTTGCTCTACGGTGGATGCAGAGCTTTGGGGTGTTGTTTATGGTTTGGAGCTCGTTTGGAACAGAGGCTACAGGAAGATAATTGTTGAAACTGATTCCTTGGAGGCGTTTCAATTGTTGGAGGAAGATGGTGGTTTCAACCATAGCAAGGCTGATTTGCTGAAGCGAATTGGGGAGATTGGGAACGGAGCTCTGGAAGTCAATTGGAAGAAAATCACACGTGACATTAATGCTGTTGCTGATTCGTTAGCTAGGAAGAGTAAAGAGATCAAGGATGATTTTGTAATATTTGAGGATATACCAGACTTTTTAGTGCTTTTACTTGCTGCTGATTTGGGTGGGTCTGCTGGCCCATCTATAATATAGTGTTCTCGCTGGGCCTTTAGGCCTTTTTTCACACAAATAAAAAATACCAAACTACCCTTTGGTAAAACTCACTTTTTATTTTTTGTGGGTCCCACTCTTTTCACATCATCAATCGTCTACAATACATCAACTATACATTTAATAAAAAAACTACTATCATTTTCTAAAACTCACTTTTAATTTTATCTCACTTTTTTATTTTTTGTGGGTCTCACTTTTTCACATCATCAATCATCAACAATACATTTAATCAAAACAACCACTACCGAAAATATCAAACTACCAAGTTCTAAAACTTACTTTTTATTCTATCTCACTTTTTTGTGGGTTCCACTTTCTCACATCATCAATCATCAACTATACATTAACCATACATTTATCATTATAACTTAACTATACATTTAATCATCAATCAATCAGCTATATATTTAATCAAAACAACTACCAAAATTACCAAACTACCCTTTTCTAAAACTCACTTTTCAACTATACATTTAATCAAAACAATTACTACCAAAAATAACAAATTACCTTTTGAAAAACCCACTTTTTATTCTAAATCATTTTTTTTTAAATTTTTTGTAGGTTTCACTTTATCACATCATCAATCGTCTACTATACATCAACTATACATTTGTCACCAACTATACATTTAATCAAAACAACAACTACAAAAAATATCAAACTACCATTTTCTAAAACTCCATTTTCAACTATACATTTAATCAAAATAACTATTATAAAAAATAACAAACTACCTTTTGTAAAACGCTTTTTTTTTTATTTTTTGTGGGTCTCACTTTCTCACATCATCAATCGTCTACTATACATCAACTATACATTTATCACTAACTATACTTTTAATCAAAACAACTACCCTTTTCAACTATATATTTAATCAAAATAACTATTACCAAAAATAACAAAGTACCTTTTGTAAAACTCACTTTTATTCTAACTCATTTTTTTATTTTTTGTTGGTCACACTTTCTCACATCATCAATGATCTACTATATATACATTACCTATACATTTATCACCAACTATACATGATTATTTTGTTATAGTCAAGATACATTTAGTCTAACTCAGTTTTTATAAATGATTATTTTGTTTTTAGTCAAGATGAGAAAACATTAGATATTTTTGAAAGAATGATTTTTTATATTCGGCTTATGAATTACAACGTGGAAACGCTACAAGTTGTTAGTATAATTTCATTACTGATAAAATGTTATGAATCTTTATTTTATTTAAAATACTATAAAGATATTTGATTAAAAACATATAAATTAGTTTTACTATTCTAATTTATTTTTAGAATATTTGGTGGAATGTTCCACTTTGTCAAAATGATTATTTTATATTCCGCTTTTGAGTTACATCAGGAAAATATTACATGTTGTTGGTTTAATTTCATTACTGAGAAAATATTACAAAACCTTTAATTTTATATTTTACTTGAACTACACATTTTAATATATTCTGCATATTTATCCGCGACGGGAGCTACATTATTATTACTATATGATTAATGCCAAATATATGTACTTTACTATGTAATTTGCTAATTTGATATTAAATTTTATAATATATCATTATACGTGTGAATTGATTAAATTCTGTCTGAATTTATTTATACAAACAACGTGAGGTTAGGTTACCCGTGCATACATAGAAAACATAGAAAAGATATGCGACCGTGTGAGTTAATATATTTCAAGTAATCTTATTTAGCCAAAATGTTTCAGCCAAAAATAGCCATAAAACCAAGTTACAACCCCATATAACTAAGTTTTATAAGTCATTAACCAACTGCTTTTTCACAGTTTTCTAGGCTATTGACTAAAAACTGTGAAAAAACAGGTTGGTTAATGGCCTATAAAACTTGGTTAATTGGTGTTGTAACTTGATTTTTGGCTATTTTTTATTAGAACATTTTGGCTAAATAACATTTTTTTTTATAAACAATATTAGTGGGGGTGGAGAATGTTAATTTCTGGAAGTTGAACCGAGTTCTTACGCACATAATTTTCCGCCGCGCTCTGTTACCTGACACTATAAAAGCACATAGGTCCGACTTGAAAGTATTTCCTTCATCCAAATTCAATCTTGATCATATTTTGTTGGGCTTTACTTTCAGTCTGCACTCTCGTCTCCCTCTTCATGGCTTATTCACGGTTACACCCTTCTGCTTATGATAGCTTCCAATACGCGTCGCGACCGTAACCCACAGAGCACATGCTCTTCTGAACCTCTCCGTTTCCCTCACCCCAGATATTTCCGCTACCGCCGTTTGAGGTAAACCCATCCCACCCTCAACTCCTCAATTTCCAACTTTACCCCTCCCCGTCAAATACTTTCCATGTCAACCTCCAAGAACCACCGCAACGGCCAGGTCGATAATTACCGGCGTGGGAAATTACTAGAGAAATCATCCTCGTTTTACGGTCATTCCTCATCGCCAGCGACCACCGTATCCAGCACACAAATCCGCCGGCCAAAGACGGTGCCGGACCTCTTGTCTGAAAGGAAACGCGCGCCAGTGACTACGGTATCGGAGATTTCGCCGAGACAGCCGCCGAAGTTGCTTCTGAAGGTGACTATGATGGGAAGCCTTGGCCCCGTGCAGGTGGTGATGACGCCGGAATCGACAGTCGGCGATTTGTTGGCAGCGGCGGTGCGCCAGTACGTAAAGGAAGGTCGCCGCCCAATTTTGCCGTCCACTGACCCTTCCCGCTTCGACCTTCATTACTCTCAGTTCACCTTAGAAAGTAAGCCTTCGCTCTCATGTTTAATAATTAAAATAAAAAATAGCGTTTATTTAATTTTATTATTATTTTGTTGTAGTGAAATTGAATTGTTTTGTGGGTGCAGGTTTGGATATGAATGAAAAGCTAAGGGAAATTGGATCCAGAAACTTTTTTATGTGTCCAAAAAAGTGTACCGGCGCAGGAGTGAATGACGAAAGTGGAGACGGCAACGTAACGACGCCGTTTGCGTCGTGTTCGAGTGAGGCCGAAACGGCAAGCGAAGGTGGTGGATTTAGAGCGTTTGGTTGGCTAAGGTTATGAAAATGATTGGGGTGAGAAGTGAGAACGAATGGTTACTTGCGGCCGATGAGTGCCAACCATAGTTATTTGGAATAATTTAATTTCTATTTTATTTTATTTGCTTCAAAATGAAAAACCGTGTATGGAATGAATGGACGGGAGGGTGTACTTGTAAAAATAGGCTAGCTAGTTGTATATGCGGGAATGGCAAAGCAATGTCGTGTCTTGAAAAGATCTGACACGAACTTTCGTTTGTTTCTTCCTAATGAATCTTTCTCCTTTTTTTTCTCTCTTGTGGTTGTGGTTTCTCATACCTTTCCTGCATGCGAAGCAATTCCACCTCGAAAGTCTGAAATAGGTGTACATCACTGTGGTGCTGATATTTTCATGTCCAGGAATATCTAGTTTACAAGATCAATATACGCCCTAAAAATATCTCTGAACTTTAACCCTTTTGGTCTTAAAGTCTTAAACCATCCATGTCGATACCGTTTTCAAGTTCACCACACCCATAAAATCGAGGGTTAACTGCAATTATGTTTCTTCTATTTTATTTAGATATGCAATTTTAGTTCTTTTATTTTATTTTTCTTAATTTTAGCCATCTAATTTTATCAAATATGCAATTTTAATATTTTTTACCTGCAATTTTAGTTCTTCAATTTTTTTAAATCTGCAATTTTAGTTTCCTTATTAAATTATCATCTAATGTTTTGCGGAAATGATGTAGAAGTAAGATGGTGACGTGCTGGTGTAATCATTTATATTTTCATTTTTGTATTTTGTATATTATTAGACTAAACTAAAGAGTATTATTTTGATATCAAACTTGATTTAAAAAAAGTAGGTTTAAAAAAATTTAATTTGTGTATTTTTCTTACTTTTCGACTAGCGATGACAATGGGTACTCTATGGGCAGAGTACCATAGTTCCCGCACCTGAGCCCGCACATGTATGAGCAAGGTAATATAGTGCCTGTCCCTGTATCCTCTGGGCATCAAGTGCCCGTGGGTACGCCCATTACCAGCACTTTAACATCAAAAAATAATAAACCGGAACGGTTGGCAGGCTCATCTAGAAAGTATTCTGTAGATCTTAAGGAAAGCAGACGGGGAAACAATCAATAAGCTTCCTGCCTGGTATCTGATTGGATGCACTGGCCAGGCTATCTCATAGTCTGGTACTCACTGCCAGTAGACTGAATCAGGTAGACAGTCAGCTCTCTTACAGCCGGTTACTGCGATTGATTGGGGAGAGAGTGCTAGTCTAACTGCCGGTACGGGTATGATAATAGATAGAGGATCCGCCAGTCCTAGAATCAGAAAGTAGCTTGTCTGCCGGACTGGCTGCTTCATTGAATGTGTCGATCTTATTCTATATAAGGAGTTGATTTGCATCCTTGTCTGGCAGTTAGCTAAGCGAGAAGCTGTGATCGAGGAAGCCCCGCCCAGTAGTGCCTCTACTCTACTAGCTGTCTGACGCCTTATCTGATCAAACTATGGAAGATTACATATGAATCATTAAACGTGACTTTTGAAGTCATAATCTCGCTATCTGATGGGATCTAGTCCATGAAAGACCTCTAAGTGGCTTGGCTATCTTGCCCACAGGATTTCTTAACCTAGTTTGCAGGAATTTGACGTTAAGTAAACTCCAAAGAGAACTTTCAAATTGCCTTAGCTTATCAATTCAACGCTATGGTTAGCAAAACATAAAAAAACATTATATTTCAATTTAAAAAGCTATTATTTTTTGGATGTATTAATTAAAATATTACATATGGTAGTATTCAGTGAACAAAAAATATCCAAGCTTATCTAAAAAAAATATCCAAAATATAAGAAGTTTGGATTTACTTTTTTAAAGTTGGAAATACTTAAAATTGTAAAAGTGTATATAATATATATATATATATAATATAAACATCCAAAATGGTTAATTAGTAGTTAGATTTAGTGTTTTATAAAAAAAATCATTTCATTTTTTTAAAATTGTAAATAGGTAAAATTGTAATATTAGTAATATATATGCGGGTGCGGACCCAGAGCGGGCTGAGCACTGTAGTTTCCTGTACCTGATCCTACGCCCATGTGTGCGGGTGATAACTCTATTTTATATAGTTATTTATGCATCTAAACATAACTAATTACTTGAAACCAAGTGTAATATGTGTTAAATATAGTAGTATGAAGTAAAAATAACAACATTCTATGTTTCAAAGTGGATTATGTAATGATTTAAGCATTTTGTGTATATATATATATATATATATATATATATATATATATATATATATATATATTGGTATGTTTGATATGTTTGTTCAGTGCACTTGAAGTTAGGTGCAACTACACCAAAGAAACAAACAGTGCATCTGCACTAACCACATTTACAACAGTGCAACTGCACTTAGGTGCATCTGCACCATCCTGCGCTGAAGGCAGATTTAAACCAACATTGGAAGCACCTCAATTCATACCAATACATAAACATTTCTGTGACATCGTGCTTAGTCACAACTCACATGGAGGCACATGCCAACATGCAAGAGGAGGCACCCACAATGGGAAATCATCATGAAAGGCTACGCATCTAGGACACATGGTCTTCCACAATTGGACCTCTCTTTTGGACTCAATCTTCTCAATCAAAGCTCTGAAAAGTAACCATGGTTAAGCCACCTTTGGTCAGCTTGATCCCCAAGCAAACCCTCACTTGAAGGAAACCTCCAAGACTATATAAAGGCTTCCACTTCTCACTTGAACAATATCTCATATCTCACATCATAATATGTAGATCATACACTTTACTTATAATTTAGTAGTTTCATTCCTTATAGTTTTTAGTAGTAGTTAGTTGGCAAGAAGGTAAGGAAGGAACCGACGACTTCTTTCTTCACTTCTTCATCAACTTAGTTAGGTGCAACTGCACCAGGAAGTCAGTGCTTCTGCACTGCTGGGCAATTTTATGCAAGAGTACTTCAATCCGTGTAATCTCTACCCTATTGATATCTCTTGTACTTTCATTTATATTAATATGTTTTATTTCATCTATCTTTGCCTTGCAATGCACATTATGAGCTAAACCTTTTTGGTTGAGATGTTCTAACTTTATAATGAGCTTTTGAGTAAGTTATTGTGCCTTTAAGTGTTGCATGTATTTTGGGTCTTGTGTTATACTACATCCATCTTATTGTAAGGTTGATCGCTTAGAATAAGTAGAGTTATATTCACACACATGGTTTATAATTAGAAATCAAGACTAATAAGGGTGAGTGTTTTAATGAAGGCTTTGTTAACTTGTGTAATAAAAAAACTTTGTTAAAACCATGTTAAGTCCTAGACATAGGATAACATAGTCCTTAGGGTGAAACAGTGGGTACTTCGAAGGCAGGAGTGAACTTATTTAGCACGACTAGACATAGGAAGCATGTAACGAAACTCTGAAGAAAGTATCTGAAAGGCACATACTCATGCAGCTACACTCAATGCATCCGCACCATGGTGCATCTGCACCTTGGTGCATCTGCACAACATAAAAGCACTAAACTCTCAAAAGTGAATTATTTAGTGAAGACATCTCAACTATCATTCTCAACTGATTTCCTTCATATTCTTTTACATATTTTCATTCTGTTTTCCTTAAACATCAAAACCCCAAATTTGTGAGTAGTATAGTAGCACCAATTTATATTTTCTTAAACCACTACAAAAAAACGAGAAAATTGTGGCAGTTTAATTTGATAATTATGGCGGTTTGAACCGCCAGTTTATGCAATAGTGGCGGTATCTCTAAGCGCCAGAATCACGGTCGCCACTCGGGAAAAAGTGGCAGTCAGGATGAAACCGCCAGAATATTCCGTGTATACAATGGCGCTTATCAATTTGCAAACGGTGGCGGTTTAAACTGCCATAATTTACTAGAAAATCAGATAATTTTTTGTAAATACTGTCGATTTAAACCGCCAGAATAACATAATATAGTGGGGTTTTGGTAGATGCCTACTGAAATTGGATGCAAAAATTGGCAGTTTTAACTGCCATTATTTCATTATTTAAACCGCCACAATTACATTTCATTATTTATTTGACAAAATTACATTTCATTATTTGTTGCTTACATTTAAATATGTTTTAATCCTCACATAGGCCTGTTATTAGCTGCAACTATGATTACCACTCATCAAGACATAAATATAATAACTATAAATATCACATTTAATAAGAGAAAATTACTCATAATAAATACAAACACGTGTTTAACATTTCAAAAGTTACATAATAAGTCAAAGTTTGATAGATATCCTAAATAAGTCATATAGTCAATGTAATAAATACAAACACGTGTTTAATAATTCAAAAGTTACATCATATGTCAAAGTTTGATATACATCCAAAATAAGTCATGTCATCGGGAGGACGAGAATCACTCAAGAGATCCGCTAATTCAATTGCTTCCATCTGATGATCTTCTAACATTAGTTGGTGATGAACTCTCACTTCCATTATTAGTTGCCTACAAACAGAGACAGAAATGAACATAAATAGTGAAGGGAAAAAATGCTTAGGTGGAGCTACAAATTTTAAAATACTGATATGAACCATGCACAAATTTTAAAAACAAATCAAAGTCTGATATGAACTGAAATGAACTGAACCTACAAACAGAGACAGAAACTACACCTACTGCCACTGCCACTGAAACAAATGAAACCATAGAAGTTAAACCCAGTTAAGGATTAATTGAATCAGAAAAGATATTATCGACATCCAAAACCTTTCGACATTTGCGCAATACTATTGTTTGTTTGTTTAATGGTCATTTTACATGTTTTAGAAAATTGCAGATCAATATAAGGAAACCTCATCAACAAAACCTGTGTCACAACACAAGGGTAAGGAGCCTGCCAATCATTCACCATCTGAGAAAGATTCTCAGAGAGTTACTGGTTCAAAAGAAATGGTGATTTTCTCAGGCTCCAAAAAAAATAATGTTCTGACAAATAATCCAATAAAACATAATCAAGAGGGTGATGATCTTCAATATTCTAAGAAGAAGAAACCACCAAGAAGAACTCCCAACAATGTAAGGAAAATGATAAGTGCTTTTGAAAGTGGTCTGGCTCAGGTATATATAGTGAGAGTTGTGCACTTGTGCTTTTATAGTATGATTAACTAAACTTATTATTACAAGCTTCTCGCTTTTTACATGGAATTTAACAGGATATAGGATATGAGACCTCATATTAAACCACCTCCCACACAATATCAAGAAAGTACAATTGAAAAGAAAGATTCTTCTGAGACTTCTGAGACTCCTCCACACAATATCAATAACAAAGTAGCATATAATAGAGATCAAGAGGAAGATAAAAGTAACAAAGATTTGATGAGAACATGTGCATTTGAAATGGCTACAGTTTCAGGAAAGATGCCTTTGGAGAATTCAGATAGAAACACTCCTAGTGAAGGTTCATATGAATTAGTTATTCAGAGAGATTCACCACAAAAACTGGATTCAATTGTGCAGTTAGATAACAAGTATTCTTCTTTTGAAAGTTCTGGGGCCTGGACATTTCCAGAAGAATTCAGAAAGATTTGTATAACTAGTAGTGGTAAGAGTGTAATGGATTTTGTGGAAAGTCAGGATACAAAGCGCTCAAGGCATCAAAGAAGTTTGATTTTCGCGAAAATAGAAAACACGGAAAAGGTATATAGTAAGTATTTTCAGACAGGTTTCACCACCGTAGAGACAAATTGTTCAATAGAATCAAATTAAATATTTTCTTATACTTTCTTTCTTATTTCATTTTATTCTATTTATTTATGATTGTGACAGATTGTTCAATAGAATGCAACATATGTTGGAACTGGAACTGAGGGCAGCAAGTATGAAAAAATACAGCAAGTTCAAGAATCAAAAACCAGTACTTCTGATGACAATGGAGATGAAAATTCTGAAGGACCATTTAATCAGGTTACCATCAACATTTAGCTTACATAGGTGTAGAACAGGTTTCTATTTCTCTTCTCTTTAGTAACATTCTGCTTTCACCTCTCAGGTAATAAAAGGTGCAATCAGGTAATAAAAAAAATGCTACAAGAATTTAGTGATATACCTGCTATGACGAACTAGCAAACAAGCCAACTAAGTCATCAAGAATTTTTCCTCCAAACTGTGCAGTACAATATGCAGCCAGTGCTTTCATTTGAGATTTCACAATTGATACATCCTTCAATTCAGATTCCAATCTTTCCACCTTTTTTTGTAACTCTTCATAAGATGGAGCATTGCTTGATGATGCAAAGTCCATGCCACTAAGTCGCGTGGTGGTATCCTTAAATATAAGGGTAGGTACTGCTCCTATGCCTAATACTCGAACACGACCATCATGTTCTTTGCCAAATACCAAACCAACAAGATCATTTGGAGAAATCTCGTAAGAAGCTTCTAAATTTTGACTAAGATTGTTATCAATTTTCTCCTGTACACAAGACCAAGAAAAATGAGTCTTCTTTAATTTCAAAACAATAAACACTAATTATTTATAAGGAGAAAGATCAATAATTTACCCCTATCTCCATTGCTTTGTCATTCACATAGCTCCCATCCTTTCTCTTGTGAGTTAGAAGCCACATTGGGCCTCGACCCAAATTCTTGCCAGTCTTGATTTTCTAAATTTTTTAGTCAATAACATAATTCAGAATCAATAAAGTTATCATTATGTAAACAACTAATTTAACATGAGTAGTTTTAAACTACCACTTCATGCCTTCTTCTTGCTATAGTCTTGGCACCACAAGTATGGGGAAGAGTTTGTTTTCCCCTTATCTCTCGATTCCTCTTGCAAAGCTCCTATAATCAAGTATGAGGATTGTTAACATAATTGGTAACAAGGTAAGAAGTTGAACAAAAACTTCTTTTTATTCTCTCTTTTGCACTCCACAATTGAAAGACAGCTCTTTTTTCTTTAACCAACAATTTGGTTTGACACTAACTGATGAGCTCAACTAACCAACAATTTGTGGTTTGAGGAACCAATATCATGAATCACAATATTTCCTAAGATACATGCTTCTTTAAATAAAATAGCAAAGTTTTCTTATTTGCTAATCCATGATTCAAATGAGGAGCAACAACCATAACAGAAAACAAATGTTAAACTCTGCAGAAACTCTGCAGAAATAATACAGTTTAGAAACAGTAAGATTAGAGGTACAATATGGAGCAGTAAGATTAGAGGTACAATATGGAGCAGTAAGATTAGAAACTCTGCAGAAATAATACAGTTTAGAAACTCTGAAGGAACAATATGGAGCAGTAAGATTAGAAATTGTATGGACAAAAAGAGGTACAAAATTAATAACCATAACACAGTTTTTAATACACATTCAGACCTGTTAAACTCTGCAGAAACTCTGCAGAAATAATACACATTCAGACCTGTTAATAAACTCTGCAGACCTGTTAAACTCTGCAGAAACTTTGAAACTCAGAGGTTTGTTTACTTGAAAGTTAATGGACATTCTTGAATTCAACCAGTTTAAGATATCCACAGTAAGATTTTATCCAAGGAATTGCTAAGATTAGTAAGATTCGAGTTTAAGATACCCCACAATTGATTAACTTAATTTGTAACCATAACACAGTTTTTAAAATTAATAATGAATTATAAATGAATAATTCAACAATATGTATAAAGTATTTACCATTGTCTTTGGTTTTAAGCGATATGTAACAAATGACGCCCATTGGTCCATGCTCACACCTTCAGGAACATTCTGGATGATATCTTCTTTACTAAGAGTCGGGTCATAGAATTCATTCCAAAGCTTAATCCTATTCTCCTTCCACTTTTTTCCAATTGAACGCTCAACATATCTTTTTGCAAGATCCATGTCAATGTCCTTGAAAAAAAACCGAGACTTCAAATAAAAAGTGTCAGTGCCTTAAACTTTCACATGTGTAAACTCTAAAAACAAAATTAAACTAGACTTACCATGTAGAAAGAATTCCACTCTTTATTAAAGAAAGCATCTGACATATCAGACCACTTTTCATAACTTATAGGAAATGAGGTAGTATCGTATGCTGATTGTCCACAGACTCCAGAGAGTAATCCAGCTGCTTCTCCAATAGGTTCAAAACAATCATCAAATTCCACCACAACACGTAGACCATCAGCCAAGTCATGTATACCCTTCACTGTCAACTTCTCTTTACGAGTAGTACCATGTTCATCTATCAAACCAGGTAATGAGTGGAATGTCGTCATTGTTCATTTATTAGGGAAAATAAAAATAACTGACCAAATTAGATTTATTTATGTATTTTACCTATAGCATCTACAAACCAGTAATGAGTGGAATGTCGTCCAGGAGTGGAATGTCGTCCAGGTTGAGAAGCCTCATTACCAACAACAGGTGGACTGAAATCTGGATCATTGGGAATCAAATTAGGTTGTCCAGATGAGTCCAAGGAGGATGGTTCCTGATGTGAGGAGCTGCTGCCAATTATTTTGCGGAAATTCTTAATTCGCCTTGGTTTTGTCATATCTGCGCATAAAGATCAAAGGATCAATTAATAATAAACTATGTTAATGGCTAAATGCTCATCTTCAAGGAGTTACATCAGCTGCCACAAGGATCCTTCAAATAAGTACAACACATATAAAACTACGTTAATGGCTAAATGCTCATCTTAGTGTGAATGCTGGCGCAAATAAACTACTACTATGCTTTGTTATTTATGTGTTTTTAATTAATTATTATATATCAAGGAAATTACTGTGACTTTGGTCTTCTTCTTCTTCTTCTTCTTTTATCTTTTTGCTTTCCAAATGTTCAAAAGAAAGTGAAGAAAGAGGCAATACAGTAGTAATTACTGATCATATCAGTTGCCAACCAAACAGACAATGAGTTTTAACTCAAACACAAAGAGAAACTATAAATTAATTCAAAAGAGTTAACTGAAAAGAAATTAAAGAAATAGTTAATAGCATCAGATTAGTGTATATGGTCAGCAATTCATATGATCAGTATATCAGACAATGTTAAATGTTCAATGTTAAATTTGACTAGTATTCTAATTGATCTGCCTTGTATAAACAATTTCTGCTATTAGAATGGAGTGTTAAATGGTTAATTCATTGTCACTATCAGTCATCCATACACACTTCTAATAGTAAATCATAAATGAATGAAGATAGAGTACCATTTTATTAACATGTAGGAAAAATAATTAAGCTACAGGGGGTTGGCTGTTACTTTTGATAGGTAAATAATACATTTATCTCTTGCTATCATTACTTACTACCTTGATATATGATATTGTAAGTGAAAGAACAGCTTTATCCTTAGATCATAATCATAGTAGTAGCTCATTTACAGACAGGAAAATTGATCCTTATTAGAAGCAAGACAATATTCCATTTTATTACTCACGGTTTATACAAATCAAGATATATTTTGTTTTGCTATATGGGTTTATACAGCAGAGCTTAAACTGAAATGCCAATATCCAAATCTTACAGGTTGCAACACAAGTAATCTTAGTATAACTCAAGAATTCAATCTTACAGGCAGAGAATGTAATTAATTCCCCTGTCAAAAACTTGTACTAATATATTAACCACAAATACAATGCAATTAATTTACCCCTGTTTTTGAATACAAAAGGTCATACTAAATAATGTCACAACTGAACATATGGTAATAATGTCATACAAAATCCTATACTAAAGGAACTAAATTGTAACTCTATTCTGACATATGCTCATTTTCTTCGACTTCATCATTGGCATTATCCTAGCTTAATAATTCGTCATCTGCGTCTTCTCCTATCAATGGAAAATCATCAGTGTCTACGAAAAATTGATTCAAGTTTTGCTCTGGGTATGGATCATTCTCACAAACATCATTATTTTCTTGGTCTCCCATATCATACAAGTCTCTTGGCTTCATATGGACAACAACACTCCAGTCTTTATTCATTTCATCATCCACATAATATACCATTTGAGCTTGTGAAGCTTCAATGTATGGTTCATGTTCTTCACGATCACCGATGTGAATCAATCGCGAAAAATTAATGGAAGTGAAACCCCATGCATCCTTTTTAAAACCCCGATCTCTAGTGGTGTCAGCCCATTTACATTTAAATAGAGTAACCTTAAATTGACCATAATAATTAAGCTCAATGATATCTTCTAGTTTTCCATAGTATGACAAATCTGCTTCTCTAAGGTTTCCATCAGCGCTACTAGCAACACAAGATGTTGAAGATGTTAGAAAAACTCCACTATTTTGGGTTTTCAACCCATGTTCTCGCCTTGCAGTGCGAAACTTGAACCCGTTAATATTAAATGCTGAAAATCTTCGAGCCTGTGATGTTGGACCTTTAGCTAGATACTTGAGATCGTCTAACACTGTACTAGAAATGTCTGGGTTCATAATCTAAAACAAAATCAGAGAATGTCTTAGTTACTTTAGACAAATTTATAAACTTTCATTAAAAAACAGCCCCGAGTTTTGTTGCATATTTTACTTACCTTTCGAGGAAACCAATCAATGAAATCTTTATTAACTATCTTTTCTATCTCTGTAGTTGTAGGCCTTCTCCCTTTAGACCGCCTCCGCAAATGGTCCTTAAATTCACTATATGAACATTATATATCAATGTAATGTCTTTGATGTTATTTAGAGTTTACCTAAGATTAATGTCATTTGGGAAATGGTACTCACTCAATGTATGGCTTGACTTGTGGACAATTTAATAACACATATCGATGTGCTTGAGTTTTCTCCAAGGTTGATAGCTCAAAGGTTGAGAAAGCTCCAACAGCTTTACCAATAGATGGAAAAATACTAGACAATAGGGTAAAATCTCTATTATCAGGAACATCATCCACACGTGCAGGTCTATTGATTCTTGTCTCAATCCCTTCGAGATATTGAGAGCAAAAGGTAAGAACCTCTTCAGCTAGGTATCCTTCAGCAATAGAACCTTCTGGTTGTGCCCTATTTCGTACATAAGACTTCAAATGTCCCAAATACCTAAAATGATTGAGAATTAGTAAACTCTACCGATAACACTTGTGCTTAAAAGAATAATCTTCAAAGAAATAAGAGATTCACCTCTCAATAGGATACATCCAACGATAATGTACAGGCCCTCCAAGTTTTACTTCACCAACTAAATGACAAGTCAAGTGAACCATGATTGTAAAAAATGAAGGAGGGAACAACATTTCCATGTGACAAAGAGTGACAACGATTCGAGACTGGATCCTGTCAAGATCTAAGCAACTTACACTTTTGGCACATAATTGTCGAAAGAATGAACACAACTCTATTAACACTACAGTTATGCTGTCTGGTAACACATTGCGTATGGCAAGTGGTAGTAATTGCTCAATAAGAATATGGCAATCATGACTTTTCATTCCAAAAAGCCTCCGGTTTTTCAAGTCAACACACCTTGAAATATTGCTTGAGTACCCGTCCGGCACCGTGACATTTTTCAAAGTCCTTAAAAAGACATCTTTCTTTGCATTTGACATTGTAAACAAAGATGGACGAAATCTTCCATTATCATCTGGCCAAAGATCCTTCCTTATGCCCATTTCCTTTAGATCCTTTCGAGCCTTGAGATTATCTTTTGACCTTCCAGTTTCATTAAGCAAAGTGAACAATACGTTATCACACACGTTTTTTTCAATGTGCATAACATCCAAATTATGACGCAACAAGTTAGACTCCCAGTAAGGAAGATTAAAAAATATGCTTCTCTTCCTCCATTGACCTGATCCATCTTCAACAAGTTTCTTTCCTCTAGTTCTTTTTTTACCTTTATCAGTAGGCTCTAGTATTTTTCCAAAGGTAACATTAATGCCCTCAAGTTGTTTCAAGATGTCTGAACCAGACAAAGTTATTGGTGGATCTCTTTGCTCAACTTTTCCATTAAAAGGAGATCGATTCAATCGAAACTTATGGCCTTTTTGTAAAAATCGTCGATGGCCCATAAAACTCCATTTTCCTCCATGCTTTAGTCTGCAAGAGTCGGTGTCAAAATTACATGTGGGGCAAGCAAACTGTGTGTGTGTGTTCCAACCAGATAAAGTACCAAGCCCTGGAAAGTCACTAATTGTCCACATTAGAGCTGCCCGCATTGTGAACATTTCGTTTTTGGAGGAATCAAATGTTTGCACCCCGTCATGCCATAACTCATTCAACTCTTTGATGAGAGGTTGTAAGTACACATCTATGTTATTTCCAGGCATTAGTTTTCCAGGAATGATCATGGAGAGAATGGTTGATGTTTTCTTCATGCACTCCCAAGGAGGGCGGTTGTACGGGATAAGAACCACTGGCCAAATACTATAGTTAGTACTCATAGCTCCAAAAGGGTTGAAACCATCACTAGCAAGGCCAAGCCGTACATTTCGTGGATCTTCAGAAAAACTTGGATGAAGTAAATCAAATGTTTTCCAAGCCTTAGAATCTCTAGGATGCCTCATCAATCCGTCTTGGTTACCTTCCAACACATGCCATCTCATAGATTCGGCAGTCTTAGAACACATGAAGAGTCTTTGCAGTCTTGGGTTTAGTGGGAAATAACGCAAGATCTTTGCGGGTTGCTTCTTCTTCTTCTTATCTTTCCATTTAGATATCTTGCATCTTTTGCATTCTTCTAAAGATTCATTCTCTTCACCCCAATACAACATGCAGTCATTTGGGCATGCTGGTATCTTGATGTAGTTAAGACCAAGTTTGTTGATGATTTTCTTGGCCTCGTAAAATGAACTAGGAATCTTGGCAAATTCAAACGCATCTTTTAGCAATTCTAAAATCATAGTCATTGCTTTGTCACTCATCCTACACAAGCACTTTGTATGATACAATTTAACAAGGAATGATAATTTTGAAAACTTTCTACACCCTTCATATAAATCTTGATCACTGTCTTTCAGCAACTCATAAAACTCTGTGTTATCTTCATCATGCACCGTGTTATGCCCTTCGGAAGAATGCTCAAAAGATGCACCAAGGTCATTACGATTGTGACTCACAAACCCAAAAGCATCGTTGATCATGTTTTCCATTGGGTTTTGAGGCTGTAACACATCTTCAATTTGTGTTCCTTCAGTAGCCTCGGAGTGGACAACATTTGATACTTCGCCATGCCGGTACCAAAACTTGTAATTTCTAGGGAATGGTCTACGAGTTAGGTGTTCATGAACTATACCCCTTTTTTTCCATTTCGTGAAACCACATTTTGAACATGGACACTTAATGACACGACCATCAATAGACTTATGTTGAAATGCAAAATCCAAAAAAATATTTAAACCAACTTTATATTCAATAGTATTTCGCGGTTGGCGAATCCATGATTTATCGATTGACATGACTACAAAAGAATAGATAATATTGCATAATGAGTGTCAATAATTAAATATCCATACATGAGGGGATAACAATATAACATATAGGAGAAATAAAACAGTATAATAAGAACTTACTTTGGTAGTTCTTTGCCAACAAAATCAATAGAGATCTAATTTAAAGTTGAGTGCCAAAGTGTTCCTTCTTACCTACCATGTTGAAGACAATGTGTTAGAAAAAATACGCATTTAAAATTTTTGATGCTTAGGTGTAAATACAAATTTAGTTTTGAAGAACTTACCAATTCTTGATCAAGTTTCTTCAAAAACAAGAACATCAACTCAAGAGCCAACAGAATGAGAATCCTAGATTAAATCTGCAACTTCATCCGGAAGAAGTAATTAGCTTCTGCATCTTAATTTCATTCAGAAGCTCTATTGTTCAACTCATCTTCTCCATAACATTTATAAACTTATATGAATCTTTTCATAATTGAACAATCAATTCAATTTCAATACACAATAACAAAAAACAATAACAATAACAAGACAATATAACAACATCCAGAAAATTGAACATGCAGCAAGCCCCAAAATCAAACTAGCAAAAAATTAATACATACAATTCCAAAATCAAAAATGAAAGAATAATGGAGAACTATGAACAATAAATTAAACATGCTGCAAGCCCCAAAAATCAAACAGCCTGAACTGAACGAAAATTTTAGGGATTCAATTAAACTATGAACAATAATGGAGAACCAATTTGTAGATAAAAATAAGAATGAAAGATGATACTGTATTTTAGGGATTCAAAACCCATAAGATATGTCACTCACAAGATTAGCCTGAACTGAAATCAATGGAAGGTTTAGCGCAGAGAAGGAGCCATCGTAGGGCACGTCAAGTTATAGCGGAGAGATGGACCACCGTCTTCAACTGGTTTAGCGCAGAGATGGGCCGCCGTCTTCAACTGGTTCACCGTTGAAGATTATGGAACTGAACTGGAAAAGATTTAGGGTTCAATGGAAAAGAGAGCGAGATGGATGCGGTGAGCGAGAGTGGATGCGGTGAGCGAGAGACGCGGAGAGCTGAGCGAGAATGGATTTTAGGGATTCAGAACCGAAATCGATGGAAGGTGATGGACGATGGAACGGGTTCAGAAGCGCAGAGATGGGAGTGCGCAGAGATGGAAGATGGAACGGGTTCAGAAGCGCAGAGATGGGAGATGGAAGATGGAACGGGTTCAGAAGCGAAAAGAGGGAACTCAAGTGAAACAAGCGCGAAGCACAAAAGATAGCGCGCGTCAATTAGTAAAACAAGGGAGTAAATTCTGGCAGTTGAAACCGCCAATATTTTCAGTCTTATTAGGGCGGTTTATAGAACTGCCACATTTTACAGTATATAATGGCGTTTAAAATAAACCGCCATAATAGAACCGCCAGAATTTACTTGATTTTTTGTAGTGAACATGCATAAGTTAATCTAATCCCTGTGGGTTCGACCTTTCTTATCATTATATTACTTGTTTGTGACTGTGTATACTTGCACATCTTTTTCACACACCAAGTTTTTGGCGCCGTTGCCGGGGATTGCCATTAATTTTTGTTGTTTAGATTTATAAGATAGTGTTTTATTACTCTGGTATTTTGTTTTCTGTGCAGAAGCACTAGCATATGCGCAGGGTCAGAACACCAGAATTTGAATTTGATCTAGAGATAGAGAGAAGGTTTAGAAAGTTGCTGAGATTCCATAAGCAAATATTACAAAGCTGCAGAAACACAACGTCTCAACAAAGTGAAGAAGAGAGATCTAGACCAGGTTCAAGTGGAGGATCAGTCAGAGGTGGCCCAAGCTCACATCATGAACCTGAGGATGATCACAGAAATCAATTCATCAACATGGGCCCAATAGGTCTGATTAATGATAGAAATAGACCCATGAGGGATTATGCTATGTTTAATCATCAAAATATGCAAACAAGTATAGCAAGACCCCATATTGATGCTGTACATTTTGAATTTAAACCCACGATGTTCCAAATGCTACAAACAATTGGTCAGTTTGGTGGATCTCTCCATGAGGATCCCCATGAGTATTTAAAACAGTTTTTAGAAGTATGTAGTAACTTTATCCTTCCTCGTGTTAGTGAAGATGCATTTAGATTTAAGCTATTTCCATATTCTTTGAAAGATAAGGCTAAATCTTGGTTGAATTCAATGGAGCCTAATTCTATTCATTCATGGAATGAAATGGCTGAAAAGTTTTTAGCAAAATATTTTCCACCCATCAAAAATGCCAGAATGAGAAATGATATTAAATCTTTTAGACAAAAAGAATTTGAATCATTGTTTGAAGCATGGGAAAGATGGAAAGAACTTTTAAGAAAATGTCCACATCATGGTCTACCAGTCATTATTCAAATAGAAACTTTTTATAATGGTTTAGAACCCCAAACCAGAATAATGCTTGATGCATCATCTGGGGGTGTGTTATTAAGCTTGTCTTATAATGAAGCATGTGAATTGATAGATAGAATTGCAACAAACAGTTCTAGTTGGCCTACTGAGAGGGTGAGTACCCAAAAGAAACCATCAGGGGTACATGAAATTAGTGATGTATCAACCCTATCTGCCCAGTTAGCCTCACTGACAAACATGTTTAAAAACTTCACTTCAACCAATGCATCTGCACCTAGTGCAGTTGCACCAACAGAAGACACTACAGCAGCCATAGAACCCCTCCAGGTGATACATCTTGTGTGTATTATGGAGGAGGTCACTTGTATGAGGAATGTCCTAGCAACCCTGTCTTTGTCAATTATGTAGGATACACTAGGAATAACAACCCTTACTCTAACACCTATAACCCTGGCTGGAGGAACCACCCAAATTTCAAATGGAACAATACTGGTGCATCTGCACCAGCCACACCACCAGGATTCCATTCTCAGAACATCCAAAGACAACAACCACCTGCCACCGATAACTCCTTAGAAGCCTTGCTCAAATCCTTCATTAGTGAAACTAGAACAGCTAGGCAAACACAAGATGCATCTATAAAGAATTTAGAGAATCAGGTGGGACAGTTAGCAACAGCCCTGTATCAAAGACCAACAGGTACATTACCATCAAATACAGAAGCTACCACATCCCACAGGCGAGGAAAGGAGTAGGTGAAGGCCATTGCTCTGAGAAATGGAAAAGATCTTGCAAAACCAGGTAAGAATCAAGGTGAAGGTAAGGGAGAAAAAAATAAAAATGAAAAAAATACTCAAGATGCAGAAGCACCTGATGCATCTGCATCTCATGAAGTTCCAACTCCAAGGTTAGTTCCTGAATACCCTCCTCCTCCTTATACTCAAAGATTAAAAGAAGCACATGAGGAGAAGCAATTCAGTAAGTTTCTTGAAAATTTAAAACAATTACACATCAATGTTCCCTTAGTTGAAGCACTTCATCAAATGCCTAATTATGCTAAATTTATGAAAGATGTGCTTTCAAAAAGAAGAAGATTAGGGGATTTTGAAACAGTTGCTATGTCTAAAGAATGTAGTCTAATTTTACAAAGCAAAATACCAAGAAAACTAAAGGATCATGGCAGTTTTATAGTCCCATTCTCAATAGGAAAATCTTATACAGGTCGTGCATTATGTGATTTAGGTGCAAGTATCAAATTAATGCCTAAATCCATATTTACAGAACTGGGAATTGGAAATGCTAGGCCTACAACAGTAACACTTCAACTTGCTGATAGATCAATAGCTTATCCAGAAGGAATCATTGAAGATATTCTGGTTAAGGTTGACAAATTTGTATTTCTTGCAGATTTTGTTATTCTTGAGTTTGATGCAGATAAAGAAGTCCCAGTCATTCTTGGGAGACCATTCTTAGCAACTGGGAAAGCACTAATTGATGTGCAAAAGGGAGAACTAACCATGAGAGTGAATGATCAAGAGGTGAAATTCAATGTGATGAATACTCTGAAGTATCCTGCAGAGGAGAGTGAATAATGTTCAGCAATCACTTCTCTTGACCATTTGGTGCTGAAGCAATTCCATAAGCAGTATGATTATCTCAGCAGTGCACTTGCACCAGATGCTTCTGCACCACCTGAAGAAGAAATCTTGGAAAAAGACATTTTGCCAAGAGAAGCACCAGCACAAAAGGTATGGTCTAGAACTTTTGAATCTCTTAATTTAGAAGACCCTAACCTTAAAAAGAATTTACCCTCAATTGAACAACCTCCAAAATTAGAATTGAAAGAACTGCCCAAAAATTTGAAGTATGCTTTCTTGGGGGAAGATGATGCACTTCTAGTGATCATTGCCTCTGACTTGTCAATAGAGCAGGAGCATGATCTCATTTATACCTTAAGAAAGCATACAAAAGCTATAGGCTGGCAAATGGCAGACATTAAAGGAATTAGCCCTTCTATATGCATGCATAGGATAATTTTAGAAGATAATTCTAAAAATTAGATAGAAGGGCAAAGAAGGCTAAATCCTATAATGAAAGAGGTTGTAAAGAAAGAAATCATTAAGTGGCTAGATGCTGGAATCATATACCCCATATCTGATAGTGCATGGGTAAGCCCTATACAGTGTGTTCCAAAGAAAGAGGGTGTGACAGTAATAGCCAATGAAAGAAATGAGTTGATACCAACAAGAACTGTTACAGGTTGGAGGATTTGTATGGATTATAGAAAACTCAATAAGGCCACAAAGAAAGATCACTTCCCTTTACCCTTCATTGACCAAATGTTAGATAGGTTAGCAGGTAAGGAGTTTTATTGTTTCTTAGATGGTTATTCAGGATACAATCAAATTGCAATATAACCTGAGGACCAACAAAAAACTACCTTTACATGTCCCTATGGAACATTTGCATTTATTGTTCTATCTTGTGTTCTAGTTCAATCGGGGAGACTCTCTTGTATTGAATGAGAAATGGATTCCAATTGTACCCATTAATGTTTTTATTGTTCTTTTTTGCGATTGATTATTTTTTTATCTCTTTTTTTGTTGTTAATAAAAAATTGTATGATGTGGCTTTTTTTGGCAAAGAAAAATAGAGAAGCCTTGTTAAAACTTTCGGATGCAAAATTATTCTTAGGTAAAAAACATCTAGACGAAAAAATAATACTCCTCCTGCTTATATACAAAGAGGAAAAAGAAAGGGTAAATATGAGAAACCAGTGTGTCTAATTATGGTGATTTGACTTTCAAGGATTCTTTTCTCTTCCATAATACTGTTGGCCAAATGGTTCCTTGGACCAACACAGTTTGGAAGAATTTATCCCGCCTGCTAAATCCTTTATTCTTTGGAGGGTTATTCACAATAAAATTTCAACAGATGATCAACTTGGATTAGAGGCTGCATCGTTGTTTCTATTTGTAGTCTTTGTGGTAGTGCCTCACTACACGAAAATCACGTATTACCGGCGGGAAAAACTCGTCGAAAACGCACAAAATCCGCCGAAAATGTCACATTACCGGCAGATTTTGGCCGCCGGAAATCAATCGGTAAAACGTCCGTAGGTAATGTTTTCCGGCGGATTTTCCTACGAGCGTTTTAATTTTTTTTAATTTCAGACATGTTTTGATCACTTTTTTAATTTAATATTTAATTTAATAAGAAATAATTAGGAGAGAATGAAAATGTGTTGAACCAAGGTCAAACACTCTTTGTTTTGTATGATAACAAATTACAATCTGTTTACTAATGGTTATAGTTGAACCAAAGCACAGGGCATGAACCAAAGCACATGATATCTTAAAGTGTAGCAGCTTGAAGGAGAAGCTACTCAAGCGTTCAAGACTTATGTGTTATATTGCTTTGCATAGGACGCGTGTAAGATCACGTCACTTCCGCTCTATGACTTTTGTAGTTGAGAGATGATATTTTAAAATATAACTGTTTTGTTAAAAGCATGGAAAAATCTTTTATATAAAAGCCTAATAGGTTAGGCACAAATAATGACGAGTTGTTTTAAAGAAAGAAGTTGAATCATGACTTGTTGTTTTTAAAAGTGTAAAATCGATTTGTTGCTTCCTTCTTTAAAGAGGGAAATCGATTTTGTGCTTCAATTTAGAGAGGAAAATCGATTTACTAAATTGTTTTGGAAAGAAAACAATCGATTGATGACTTTGTGTATTTTAAGTGCTTAATCGATTTCTAGCTTGTTTAGGAAGCCAAAAATCGATTTCCCTTCTATTCTTTTAAAGCCAAAAATTGATTTCTATATTAGATTGGTTTTAGAAAAGAATTTGTTTTGGAAATAAAACAATCGATTGATGACTTGTTATTTTTAAAGACCAAAATCGATTGTCCTCTTGCTTTTGGGAGCAAGCAATCGATTTCCTTCTTAATTCCCTAGGCATAAAATCAATTTTTCTCTTATATTTTAAAGAACAAAATCGATTTTCATCCTATTTCTTTCAAAAAATCAATCGATTCTTCTCTTATCACAATTGTGTTAAAAAGTGATTCAACGGTCATATTTTCACAATCCATATAAATAGGACTTAGGGTTTTTCACGAGAGTAGAGAACAACCGACCAATCAAAAAAAAGAAAAGAACTAGAACTCTCACAGTCATATTCATTCTTCACGTTCTTCATCGTTGAATCCAAATCTCTCATCTCTCTCAACTACATCATTGTTATATTGCTTGAGTGATTGGATCCTAGTTTTCATTTGTAATCATCTATACTTGGTTGTTGTGAAATCCTGAGAAGTTTTCTTGGGTAATTCAATCAGGGAGATTGAATTGTAGCGAAATCCTTAGCGGGGAGCTTGGGTTCTCAATTTGGGAAAATTGGGATTTGTGTGGTAGCTATAGGGAAGTTGCTTGCTTGTAAGACGTTGAAGAATTTCTTCTCATATAGTAGTTATTATCAAGTCCGAAGGTTGCAAAGCCGGAGACCGAGGACGTAGGGCTTTTATTCCGAACCTCGTAAAAATCACGGTGTACTTCTTTCCCTTATCTTTACTTTACTTTTACTGTATACTTGTTAATTATCACTGCATTTGATATTACTTCGCGTAGCCTTCAATATCACTGTAATTGTTGCTACCATTGTAATAGCTTGCTTAGGTATTGCATATAGTTTAAATCCTCTTTTCCGCATTCAATTTAAACTTGCATCGTTAACTTTTCGAAAATCAAAAAGATTTCAATTTTAGCATATAACCTTATTCACCCCCCTCTAAGGTTATCATATAGTCCAACAATTGGTATCAGAGCTAGAAATTGCATATAGAGCTTAACATCTCGCAATTTTTTGATTATGGGTTCATTTATGAAAGAGGGGATGTCCTTCAATAGGCCACCCCTGTTCGATGGGACTAACTTTGACTATTGGAGTAGTCGAATGAAATTTCATGTGCAAGATATAGATTTCACTTTATGGAGGATCATTGTTGATGGACCACTCATTCCTATGAGAATCAAGATTACTAAACCTGGGATTGCTACTGAGGGAAATACTACCAAATCTCAAGCTAATGGTGCAGCTGAGGAAGTACCTATTGAAGATATTTATGCCATTGACTTGAGTGAGCTGAGAAAGCCTGATCAAGAAAAAATATCTCTCAATGCCAAAGCAATGAATATTCTTCACCTATCTCTATGTGAAGAAGAATATGGAAGGGTGAAAGGATGTCAGACAGCCAAGGAAATTTGGGACTGTCTGGAAGCGACACATGTTGGTACGATTCAAGTGAAGGACACAAAGATTAGAGTTCTCACTTCTGAGTATGAAGCCTTCAAGATGAAGGAAGGTGAATCTGTTGCAGCTATGCACCAAAGATTGAACATGATAGTGAATAACTTGAGAGCACTTGGGAAGAAGTATTCAACAAAGGATTTGAATGGGAAGATTCTTGCATCCTTGACTAGTGAGTTTTTTCCCAAGACTTGTGCTATCACTGAAGCCAAAGATATTGGCACTTTACCTCAAGAAGACTTGACTGGGTCACTTCTTGCATTTGAGGTGGTGTTGGCCGCTAAGAAGACTCAAGAAAAAGAAGCGGTCAAAGAAAGAAAGTCTCTTGCTCTTTCTGCTGCCAAGACTTCTAAGATGGAAAGGAAAGAGGTTGAGTCTGATGAAGAATCCGATGATGAAGACATGGCTATGTTTGCCAAGAAATTCAAAAAATTCATGAGACTCAACAAGCTTGGGAAGGGTGACTATTCAAAGAAATCCGGGTACAACAAAGGAGGTAGTTATGAGAGAAGAGATGATCAACCAAAATGTTTTGAATGCAACAAACCGAGTCATCACAAAGTGAATTGTCCAAAGCTAAAATCCAAGTACCCACAGAAGAAAGCCATGATGGCTACATGGGACAATACTGATACTATTGGTGAAACAGATGAAGAAGAGGAGGTTGCAAATGTTGTTTGTCTTATGGCAAATGGCACCCCTGAGGCTACATGGGACAATCTTGACACTGATAGTGAAACAGATGAAGAAGAGAAGACTGCCAATGTTGTTTGTCTTATGGTAAATGACACCCCGAAGGTAATCCTTGCTAACCATAGTCTTTCTGATTCACTTGAGCATGATGACTTATTTGATGATGTGTATAGTAGTCAAGACTTGAGTGAGGCTTTTGAAGATCTTTATAATGAACATGAAACTATTTTGGTTAAATCTAAGGATTTGACAAAGAACAACAAAAGCATGCTCACTCAAATTGAGACTCTTGAAAAGGAGGTAGCTAGGTTGAAGAATGAGCTACATAAAACTAAACCTTTCAACCTTGAGCTTCTTGAACTTAAACAAAATTTTGAAAAAGTCAAGGTTGAAAATGAAAATTTGAAAGAATCCTTAAAAAAGTTTGAGGTTGGTGAAAAGACCTTGACCAAGTTACTTCACTCCCAACATGAATATGTTGATAGGAGAGGTATTGGGTATGAAGGTAATTCCACCACCTCTGATTTGAAAAAGAAAGTGATTTTTGTAGCTGCTACTTCAAGTGAGACATCTGCTATTTTCTCTTGCACTTATTGTCAGAAATGGAATCATAGCTCTCATAGATGCCTTATTCGTAGATTGTGTGAGCTTGGTACCCTTATACCTGCTTGTAAGAAACCAAGGTGGAGTGTGAAAACAAACTCCTTGAAGACTAACCCCCAAGGACCCAATAAAATTTGGGTACCTCGTACTAGTTGTTAATGTTTCTTTTGCAGGTTGGTCAGTCATCCAAGAAGAAAAATGTGTGGATGGTTGACAGTGGGTACTCGAGGCATATGACCGGTGATGCCTCACTATTCTTGAAGTTGGGCAACAAAGCCAGTGGATCTGTGAAGTTTGCCAACAATGAATCTGCTCAAGTAATAGGTAAAGGTTGTGTGGGTAAGGAAAACGCAATCAAGATTAAAAATTCACACCATCAACTAGCTTAAATAAATGTGTTATTACTCATAGGACTTCTAAACTTTATATTACTGGCTTTCGAGAAAATAATGTGTATTATGTTGATTTTGACAATGTGAGTAATGATATTGTATGCATGCCTTCCTTGCTTGATGATGTGAATCTGTGGCATAGACGTCTAGGACATGCTAGTATAGAACTTTTATCTAAGTTGTGTAAGAATGAGCATGTTAGAGGTCTACCCAAGCTGAAGTATGAAAAGGGTCAATTATGTGATGCATGTCAGCTGGGTAAGTTGCATAGATCTTCCTTCAATCCAAAACCTGTTATTTCCACTAACAATGTGCTTGAATTGCTCCATCTCGATTTATTTGGTGAGATTGATGTTGTAAGTCTAGGGGGGTCCAAGTATGTCTTCGTGATTGTAGATGATTATTCTAGGTTTACTTGGGTCATTCTACTTGCAAATAAAAATGATGCTTTTAATGAGTTTGCTAAGTTGTGCAGAAAGTTACAGAATGAGAAAAACTTAACCATCAAGGAAATTAGAAGTGATCCTGGAGGAGAGTACGAAAATTCATCATTCAGGACTTGGTGTGAAAAGTATGGTGTTCATCATAAATTTTCAGCTCCAAGGACTCCTCAACAAAACGGTGTGGTGGAAAGGAAGAATAGAACCATACAAAAGATGAGCAGAACAATGTTGAACGAGCACAACCTTCCCAAATATTTTTGGGGTCATGCAGTTGATACAGCATGTCACGTGCTAAACCGGGTATACCTGAGGCCATCTCTTAACAAGATGCCATACGAGTTGTGGAATGGCAAAGCTCCAAATATTTCATACTTCAAGGTTTTTGGAAGTAAGTGCTTCATTCTCAACACAAAGGACAAGTTGGGTAAGTTTGATGCAAAATCAACTGAAGGTATTTTTATGGGTTATTCAAGTCATAGTAGAGCATATATTGTTTACAATAAAATTGATAAATGTATGCAAGAATCAATACATATTTCTTTTGACGAGACTAACCCGTTTGCTAAGAAAGTTGATGATGAGGATATGAAGTGGTTGAAATGATCAAAGACAGAATGCCTAGATCAACCAGTGGAAGTATGGAAGAAGCCGAGGTGAAAGTGGAACCTCAAGAAAAACCTGAAGTGGAATGAGAGCCCCAAAACATCGATGACCATCTCCATGGAAGAACACATGATGATTTAGTTGAAAAACCTGTTGATAGAACCATCATTGGTACTAAATGGGTTTTTCGCAACAAACTTGATGAAACTAGTGTTATTTTATTAAATAAAAACCGTTTAGTTGTTCAAGGTTTTAACCAAATCGAATGGGTGGATTTTGAAGAAACTTTTGCTCCGGTGGCTAGGTTGGAGTCCATTCGTATCTCCGGGCAGAGAATCAAATGCTACGTAGTTCTGGATAGAAAAAGTTTGTTTGTTTATTTTTTGATTAATGTTTTATGAATTGATTATAGGTATTATAAGACTCTTGAGCTGTACAGCTCATTCGTCTTAAATTGCAGATTAATCCAACAATACAGTCGACTTAATCCCCTATTATTATTTTGCTAGGTTTGCACTAAACGAAATAAGAAAAACTTAATGAAAATTGTTTATTTTTGCGCTTGACGGGAGTGTACCCCCGCTCCTACTTATCTCCTAGTAGAGAATCAAATGCTACGTAGTTCTTAGGTAGAAAATATCTGTGTGTTGGTGTTTTTTATTATTTGAATATTTTTGAAAATTGTAGGGCGTTCGTAATGACCAAACGAATAAATTCATCGTAGTCACTACTAATTGCCTATTTGAAAATAAAATGTACCCACAATGTTCAAACGAGTTAAACCCAGAGTGACCATTGCAAATAATCGATTTTTGGTTGAGTGTTTGAGTATTTGAAAATGTTTGCTTTAAAAAAAAGTTGAGATTATGTGAAAGTGAGTTGGACTCATAAATTAGTAACATAAAAAAGTGGACTGAAACCCAAAATTTGTATTGGTTAAAAACACAAAAAGAAAACCATGGTCCAAATAGTAAAGCCCGAAGTGGTGACAACATTAAATAGAAAAGCCCATAAAATCATAACAGGGAACCAGGGCGACGCAAGATAACAAAAACGGTTTTTTTTTATACCCCCATCAGCTTCCATGTACCCCCACCCAAAAACGTTATTCCAAAAATACCCCTGACATAAATTACAAAAATTGACTTTTGGAAGATTCTCTGGTGGGGGACCACTTAATCTGGAAATCGGATTTACCTAAATGGAAGGTAAATCCGATTAGCTTTAAATACGATTTAATTCTGAGGCGAAATATTTACAAATCGGATTTAGCTAAATCCGATGCGAAATCGGATTTAGCTAAATCCGCCTTTATTGTTTAACAAATCGGATATACCTGGATGAAGCTATAACCGATTTGTAAAAATTAGAAAGCGGATTTACGTTTGAAGTCACCTAAATCCGCTTTGTTTTTTTTATTTTTAATTATTTACTTTATAACTGTTGTTCTATTTTGAAACAGGTATTGTGAATACAGAGTCGCAGGTCGTTCCTTTCGTGGTAGACACTACAGAGGCATTCTGGACAGAGAGGGTATATTTTTGAAACCAATTTTCTTAATTAAAGTTTGGTAGATATTTAATTAATTAAGTACGCAACATTTATCTATTTCTTCTATTTTGTAGATTTTTTCTACACGCCAGGATGTTGAAGAGTGGGCTAACGCAGTTGGGAGGCGTATTGGAGTTGTGGTTATCATCGTAAGATCTGACAAAGCTGGAGGTAAAAGGGGTTCTAGAGATAAGATTATATTTGGTTGCGAGAAGCAAGGGAATTGGTCTAATGATTCTAGAGTTTTCGGGTCTAAAAGAAGAAGCTGTCCGTTTACATTGGGAGCTACTTGTACAAAACGTCATGGGGGTTGGCGTGTTAGTGTTAGGTGTGGTCTTCACACACATCAGTTGCTTACTACCCCGGTTGGGTCGACAGCTTTTGGTCGTTTAACTAAGCCGCAGAAAGCTATTGTTAATGAGCACACTGATTTGAATGTTGCCCCGAAAGATTGTCTTACTGCTTTGAAGAACCATTATCCGGACAACGTCACTTCTCTTCCTCAAATATATAGGCAGCGTTACGCCTATAGGTCTTCTAAGAGGGGTCCTAGAACGGACATTCAAGAGCTTTTGAGATTGATTGAGACGCAAAATTATTTATGTTGGAGCAGAAAATTTGAGGGTTCCGATGTGGTCAGTGACATCATGTGGGCGCATCCCACTTCTATTAAGTTATTCCGGTTGTTTTCAAAGGTTCTTATTCTTGACACCACCTACAAGACCAACAAATACAATCTACCTCTATTGGAGATTGTAGGTGTCACTTCAACGGAGTTAACTTTCTCGGTTGCTTTTGCCTATATTTCACACGAGCTTGGAATTCAGTTTACTTGGGCATTGTAGCAACTAAAAGAATTATTTGACTTGCACGGACTTCAGCCTCAGGTGTTGTTGACTGATAGAGATCTTGGTCTTATGTCCGGTATTGTTGATGTCTTTCCTTCCGCTACAAATTTGTTATGTTCTTGGCACGTGACTAAAAATGTGAAAGCGAAGATTAAAGAGTTGGTGCACGTGGATAGGCAAAAGGACGTCATCTGTCTTTGGCATAACATTATTGATTCACTTGACGAGTCAGAGTACTCAGGTCACTTGAAGATTTTTGAGGACTCCTGCGTTGATTTGCCCGCTCTTATTAAGTATGTGCATGACACGTGGTTGACAAAGCATAAGGAAAGATTTATCTTGGCATGGACAAACCAGATCCCACACTTCGGGAATCAGACCACCAATAGGTATTTTTATCGTACCTTAAATTTTTTTAACACGTGTATAGTATTTTTATCGTAGTTTAAATTTTTTTGACACGTGTTTAGTAATTTTATCGTAGTTTAGATTTTTTTGACACGTGTTTAGTATTTTTATGGTACCTTAAATTTTTTTGACACGTGTTTAGTATTTTTATCGTACCTTAAATTTTTTTGACACGTGTTTAGTATTTTTATCGTAGTTTAAATTTTTTTGACACGTGTTTAGTAATTTTATCGTACCTTAAATTTTTTTGACACGTGTTTATTGTTATTATTTAAGAGTCGAGTCAGCTCATTGGACTTTGAAGAGACACGTGTATGCTAGATTTTGGAAAGCATTAAATGAAGCTCTGGGAACTAGAGTGCTGGTTAGCACTGCTTATCATCCTCAGACTGATGGTCAGACGGAGAGAACTATTCAGACTCTTGAGGACATGCTTCGGGCTTGTGTCAAGCGTGAAATTATATGATGTCAAGCGTGATCCTTCTGGGTGGGAGCATGTGGATGACAAGATGAAACTGACTCAAGAATCTGGAACTTCTTCCAAAAATTCATCACAGCGGTCTTCTTGTATAAAATCATCACAGCGGTGTTCAATCCTATCTCAGAGTGTTTCTAAGAAATTAACACATCAGGGTGACACAAAATTCAATTTACCGTCGGGTAGATGCAGCAAACAGGAGACATCATCCAAAGTAATCGTCATTTCACCAAATGGTAGGTGAAATGACGATGTCTCTGAGTGCCACCTCTCAACAAAAGCAGACAACAGCTCATGGTCCACCTTTGTATGACCGGTCGAGACAAGAGGGGCTAATCTGGAACCAGTGATAAAATCCCACATCCGGGTGTTTTGGGCAAACCCAAGCAATCTCTGAGCCAGCTTGTTACCATGGTTGGTAACCTTCAATTTACGCTCATATGTCTGCATTATAAAAAAATAAAAAAATAAGGCTATGTAAAAAAATTAAACTAAAAAGGCTACGTAAATAAATAAAATTTACCGGGTCTCTCAATATAATAGAACAGACATGAGATCCTAGTCCAGTGAATAGCTCATGCTGTTCCTCATGCTGCTCCTCATGCTGCTGAGGCTGATGATAGGGCTCCTCCTGGTACTGCTGCTGCTGATACTGGTGCTGATAATACTCCTGCTCAGCCATAGAATGGCCCTCGGACATAGAATGCTCATCAAGAGGATGCCCCTGCTGGCCCTCCTCATACTGATAGTCCGGGGCCTCCTCCACCTGCTGATACTGCTGCTGTCGCCTATGGCGGGCAGACGCATGTCCCGCAATCCTGTGGCGGGTGCGTGTACTCGGAGCACCTGGTGATGCCCGAGACGAAGACTCCCCTCGATACCTGTTTGACACTGAAAAAACAAATTTTTAGAAAAATAAAAATCAAATCGGATCTACCTATATCCGATGGGAAATCGGATATAGGTATATACGATTGGAGAATCGGATTTACGTAATTCCGACTCACTTGTTTACGAAGCGGATGTGTGGATCGGATATAGCTACGTCCGATGCGTAAGTCCGATGGGAAATCGGATGTATCTCTGAAGGTTAAATCCGATAATCTCTAGAAAATTTCTGGTCAAACGGATGCAAGTGATAAATAATAAATGTTTTGTAATTTTATCAAAATTTTAAGGGTATTTTGGTATTTTCATAGGGCTGATGGGGGTAGATGAGAGTTGATGGGGGTACAAAAAAAAACCCTAACAAAAATGGGTGTAAGTAGTGTGCAGTGTTTTGACCCAAAAAAAGTAGCGTGCAGTGTTTGTACATTTTAAAAATTTACAATCTATCTATATCATTTACCTACTTTTTCATTTTTTAACTCTCTCACACACTTTTTAAAACTTTTTCACTCTATTCTCCTATTTCTTCTTCTAATTCTCTCATTTCTCTATTTTCATACTTTTTCAAACTTATTCACTTTTTCATTCTCTCTCACACACTTTTTCACTCTCTTCTCCTATTTCTTCCTCTAATTCTCCCATTTATCTATTTTTCACAATATAGCTACTTTAATTTCATCTACATGTCACCTTCATTATTCCTCTTTATTATTTTAAATAAAAAATTTAAAATTTTGACAAAATTTTAATACCCGTTTTTATACAGGGGTGATATTTAACTAAATTTGTTAACTTTAAAATTGTCTTGATTCTCACGGATAATGTTCGGACAAATTAAATGTTGTCTGAGTTCATACATTACCCGCTAGAGTCAATTGAGTTTTTTTGGAACGAAAAATGAAAAAAAAGGGCTAATAGTGTGCACGTTATGTAATTTAGAGGTCCTAAGCGGTAGAAAAAAACTTAAAGGACACATTCATTACGATTAAATAACTTAAAAAACTCCTGGTGTATTTTTGCAAAAAAATAACATAAACTTAAATTGAGTTTCTTTAAAAAAAGAAAAAAGAAATAAAAGGGCACGATAAAAGAGAGAAAATTTAATAAAATCCTATTGAATTTTATATTATTTTATATTATATTTTGTCGTATTATATATATATATATATATATATATATATATATATATATATATATATATATATATATATATATATATATATATATAAACCCTGATTTTTTTGTAAACGAATTTTTCTTCTTCCTCATTGTGTATAGTTTCCTTCGCTCGTCCCTCTCTCGCCCTGCCTTTCAAATGGAGGCTCCTCGGCAATTTTGGGGTAAATTCTTCTCTCTTTCTCTCTCTCTCTCCCTCTCTCTCTCACTCTCTCCCTCACTATTTTGCGTCGAATTTCAATTTTTTGACTTCCGATTAATTTCTCGTCATGTCGTGTTTTTGTCACCTCAAAGAGAAAGACACTTACTGTGCTATCTTAGGTTTTAGTTCGATCGAGGAGACACCATTGTATTGAATGAGAAGTGGATTCTGATTACACTCATTAATGTTTTTTTTTGCGATAGATTATTTTTTATCGCTTTTTTTGTTAAAAAAAACTGTATGATGTGGTTTTTTTTTTCAAGGAAGAATACTTAAGTCTTGTTTAAACTTACTGATGCAAAATTATTCTTAGGTAAAAAACATCTAGAAAAAAAATAGCACTTCCCCCGCTAATATATAAAAATAGGAAAAAGAAAGGGTAAATATGAGAAACCAATGGGTCTAAACCAGTATCATTGGGTGGAAAAAAGAAAACTTGGTGGCAAGTCCTACTGAGAGAAACAATAACTAATAATGACATTATTTACTAATGTATGATGTCTTTGAAGCCAAATTTCTTTTATATGGACAAAAATATTCTTTGAATTTGGGTTATTAATAGTTGTTAATGTACTTTAATTCTCAGACATTCTTTAAAATTGTTAGATTGCAAATTTTCATTTGCTAACATTGGTTGATTTTTTTTTTTTTGGCAATTTCATCTTATACATTGGTTTGAAATTTAGGTCTTGAGGTTAAGGCAGGACAGTCAATTAAAGTTGGGCCAAAGACATTATCGGATGGGTACATTCATATTTCTCAGGTTAGAATTCTGTGGTTGTTTCCACAGTAGTGTTTGTTCCTGCTGTCTTTCTAACTTGTAAAATGTTACCTTCAGGTTGCACTAGGGGAAGCAAATAAAGACAAACCAAGTGAATCTGTGGTTCTTTACTTGAAAATTGATAACCAGAAGTTTGTTTTGGGAACCCTTTCTAATGATAACATCCCTCATATCTTATTGGATATAGTTCTACACAGGGAGTCTGAGTTTTTCCACAACTCAGAAAATGCTACTGTCTATGTTTGTGGATACAAAATTATTTGGTATATATCCTTCACAATCTTTGTTTATTATCAAATTGGTTTACCTTCCTTTTGAGAAAATGTGTTTGGACCTAATATGAATTACACAATATTTTTTTGCTATATATTGCACTAATATCCCATTATGTAATGTGCATTACTGACCACTATTTTATCTTAACTTTTGATGTGTGGCACCAGGGACGATAAAAAGGGTGATGATGCTGTCAAATCTGGTGAGGCATAATCGTTTTTCTTAAACATGTCATTGTTTTGGTAAAATTGGTTGTTCAAACATCGTTTCTCTTTGTATTTTTGGACAGATAATGTTGGTAATGAGAATGATATTGCATTGGAGGAGCAAGATATTGGTATATGACCCTTCTTAATCAGAAATTTATTGTTAGCAGTGTTTTAATATATTGGGTACATCACAGTTAACTAATATAATTATCTTCTTTTATGTGAACTTATAGCAAAAGTTAAAGCGGCAAAGGGTACTAAATATGGGAAAACTGTTTTTGAGATTGGTGAATCATCAAAACAAGTCAAGATTGGTGAATTATCAAAACAAGTCAAGATTATTGATCTGGAGAAAGATGAAGATGAATTTTATGATGTGTCTTCTGATGAAGATGATTCTGATAGTTTCAATCCGGTATTTTTCTACTAACTTTGTGTTTAAATTGCAATTTTTATTGTAAATAACAAGTTGGCATAAGCTACTCTGGGACATGGGGTAGACCTGATACTCCCAGGTTTGATTCCCAGAGTGACAAATTCAGTGTAGGCAAATGTGAAATTTGGTCTTAATCACGGGCAGTGATTAGTCTTTTATTGAAGTGTTAAAATATTTTGTGGTAGCCAACAATGGTCCGAACTAAAATATTGCATGTTTTATTGTAATTTTTTCTTTATGTGTGACCGTAGATGTCAATACTTTTTTTCAACAATTCATTATGCACAAATAATATAGTGAAATGCTTTTGGAAATTTAAAGTTTATTTGAGTGGAATAATCTCTGTTTTTTCTTGTTGGGATTCAAGGTTTTTATGGTAATTTCAATCATTTATGATTACAGATGGATATTAGCGATGAGGAGAGCGAGTCTTATGAGGTGAGTGAGTATGACGAGGAAGACGAATATATCTCTGCCAAGAAGGTAATTATATGGTAATTGTTGTTGAAAGATATGTGATCTAATTCTAATGTTATGTTTAAAATTACCCCCACTTATACAAGATTGTATGTTTTGAAGGTTGTTGGTAAGAGAAAAAAGAGAACTAATAAGTCTGCTTCAAAAACTTCAGTCTCTTCCAAGAAAGCTAAAAAGGCTACTCCCAAGAAGAAGGCTGGTAAGGCTATCACATACCCACACTAAGGCAATTGTTTTGTATCCAAGGATGTAGTGTCTAATTAGATCGGTTTATTTAGACTTATTTACTGGAATAATTAAACATTTGTGAGACTGTTTGGGAAAGCTTATTGAAACAACCTATAACATGTTCATAAGTTATTTTTAGCTAATTTTCATAAACTCCCCAAAATAGCTTATAGCTTATTAAAAATAGTTTAAAAGTGTGAAAGAATAAAACAATAGTAAAAGACTTTGTGAAAGCATACAAGCGAGCTTTTTGAGTCTGTTGAGAATTGAGATTGAGCAATTGTGTATTCAATTTCAGGTCTTGGGGTGTTAATTTATAGCCTTCACTTGCATTATACCTTTGCGAGATTCAAATTGTTGATTGCTTTGAGTGTGTATGATTATCTTTTGTATCAAAAATATGATGAATTTAGAGTGGGAATTGAAGTTTGTGCGTATCTAACGTGAGGTAAACCGTTGTGCTGACAAGTTAGCTTATCTGAGTTGTAGTTTCCAGGAGTCCTTGATTTTGTCTGAGTAATGTTCACTATCTGTGGGACCTCTTTTGCTTAGTGATAGTTTGGGAATCTACATTCCTATTGTATCTTTTGTTAGTTGTTTTGCTTTTGGGGCTATAGCCCCCGTTTCTTACCAAAAAAACATTCGTTTTCGCAAGACTTGCCATGTGTGTCTTCGACTGTACTTGATTCTTTAAAAATAACAATGTTTGAATTTTAAATTCCTTGACCTAGTTGTTCGGATCTCTTCAGATAATGAGATTTGATTATGAATAATAAATTCCTTGTACTAAAGTAATTTGCCAATGTCCCTCACAATTGGTTGCCTTGGCAATTTGAGCTACATGGGGACGTCGGCTCCGGGTTATAACTCGGGTGTAAGCAGTGATAGTGTGTGCGTAGTGTTTATTTGTCATTTCATCTAAGTATAAAAAAAAAGTAATTTGCTAATGTGATGTGTTGCTGATAAAAGGATTTACATTGAGCTTGTAAATTCTTACATTAATAATACATGTAATTTATTATATTATGGTTTTTTATGTTTCTCTATATCTTCAATTTCATCATGCACGGGTTATGTCTTGATTAAATTTGTGTTGCAGGTGCTAAGAAAGGTGTACAAACAGCAACTTCTTACCCTATGAAGAAGGGTGGAAAAACTCCTAACAACATTTCAAAGGATCAGACTCCTGATTCTGGAGGTGGAAAAACTCTTAACAACATTTCAAAGGATCTGACTATTGATTCTGGAGATGGAAAAACTCCTAACAACATTTCAAATGACCAGACTCCTGATTTTGGAGGTGAGAAAACTCCTAACAACATTTCAAAGGACCAAACTCCTGATTTTGGAGAAAAACGTAACTACATTGATTTAAACGAAACTTATGAAGAACAGTTGAGCGGATAGACTTACTTCTCCTGGTTTAAATATTAAGGGTTTTCTCTGTTGGCACATTATTCCAAATATAATTGTATTTGATTTTAATTATAGAATTTTTTACATATATATAGATTTAGATAGTTTCTGATTGGTCGGGTTTAAGCCCTCAAACTTATATTCTTATCTTTTTTTTATATAAAATTATGGCATGCCGCAAATGATTGATAATAGTTGAGGTGTTAACCTAGTTAGGATGTATTCGATCGTATGATGGATGCTATTTTATTTAAAAGAGGTTAGATTATGATTTATGACTTTTAAATGGTATAGACATATTTTGTTGACATTTTTATGTCACTAACTTTGTTGTCATTGTTGTGTCTTCCTCGACGGTTGTGCACAGAGCTTACGAGCAAATACAATTGTATAAAACTAATATTTCTTGCATAATTGAAAGCAGATTATTATTTTTGAGTTTTTTAGATTTTACTATACTATGTACTAATTTTTTAGGAATTACAAGGTTTCCACATGAATACATGGGGTGGGAACAAAGGACAAAAATTCATAATGATTTAGGGATAGAGTTGGTAAAATGGGCACGACCAGCCCCAAAATGGGAGGGCTTGAGCTGAATTGAGCCTGTTATTATACTTAGGCTTTTTTGAGCTTGGTGCACAAAAGGCCGACCCCGAGTTAGGTTAGCCCAGTCAAGTTTTGGGTAGCCCGCACACTCGTGAATTAAAAAAAGGGTGCATATTGCTGCCAAGCCCAAAATTAGTAACCCAAACTCATAGACCCAACCCAAGTCTAGCGTCGCACTATCTCAGACTTAAGCAATAAGTAGTACGCGTTACAAGATTTATTTTACAATTCTGCTACTTACTTCCAACGGCGTTACATGATTTTTTTACTTTTATTATTCCTCTCCTCTTTATCAATTAAGCTACTTAGTAGGATTTGGGTTTTGTGTAGTCGTTATTTGGTGCATTCACGCATTCAGCAGATGTATATATACCGTCCAATCTTGATCAGACGGTTTATATTTTAACTTTATGTTTTATATGTGTTGTTCTTGGTCAAACTCTTAGGTCCTAGCCGTGGATTCGGCCAGAGGTTTGGGAAGGTTTTTTGATTCCTCTGTTCTTCAAGCAATTGCGCCAAGGAGGTTAGTGGGATGAACTCCCTCACTCCGCTTTTCAAGGCCTCGCTCCTTCGCTTGATCTTTCAACTGCTCCCACGTTCTGTCATCGTGCTCCCTCTTACTTGCCTTCCAAGCAAGCCTGCCTTACCTCAGCCACTTGGCTTGCTCAGCTAGCCTTTGTCCTCGAGAAGTAACTCAGGCACCCGAGCCCACCTCGACCGTGGCACTCTATAGGCTGAGGCTTTGCTCTCCCTCGGCCCTGCTTATTGCTCCTCGAGCTGACCCGTTTCTCGGGGAGTTGTCTTGTGATATGCCCCGAGGGCTTCTCTTGATTCTCCTCTTTGACAATTATCTCTTAAATCTTTGTCTGGTGGCCTGCCTCAGCACTTCAATTCCACTCCCTATCTTCACTCGGCCCTCGAGCTACAACTCAGTTATTTTTGGGTGTTAACAATTGCCCCCCTTTTTGTGCTGTTGTATGGCCGCGAGGACGTGATTGATAGCGCAAAAAACCCTATGACCTAACTTGACGTGACCTTTTGAAGCGACTAGCCTTCCGTTTTGTGACACTTGGCACTTCACGTTAATCGAAGCGACTGCGCGACGGTTCCTAAGGACATGACGGCTGTGGCCTATGGCTATAAATAGCAATGATGCTCACTTCGCAAGGTTTCACGCTTTCCCCTTTCTAATCACCAAATACAACTCCTTCGTCTTCCTTGCGATTCTCTCTTTCGACCAGCAATGGCTTCTTCTTCTAGCAGCACTGTTCCCTCTATCTTTGCCACCATTGGTCCCCTTTCAGTTCTGCGGCCTACTACTACCCATGTTGATCATGGCTTCACGCTCTTTCGACAGCGGTTCGGCTCCTGCGACCTCCCTCTCAAGTTTGCCTGGTACAACGCCAAGGCAAAGTTCGTCGACCTCAGAGGGTGGCCGAAGAGCAATGGTGAGTACACCGCCTGGGTGAACCGCTTGGTTACCCACAAGGGTGCTTCCTGGAAGCAATGTGGAATCTATGATATGATTATGGTGTCAACTCAGGAGATTTCACACGCTGCCAACCTGTTATTTCCGTTGATGTCCTTCTGGACGACCACCATCAACGCCTTTGTCTTCCCTTGGGGCATTCTGACCCCTACTCTACTGGATGTGGCTGGCATTCTGGGGCTCCCTGCTGGTGGCCTCGAGGTCCACGCCAATCCTGACTTTGTGGGCGAAGACCCTCCTTTTACTTTCGCTTCCGCCTTCTCCAATCTCTTATCTAAGAACGCCAAGTCTGTGGGTCCTGTCACTGATGGGGAGCACCATGCGTTTTTGGTGTATTTCTTCAATAAATTTTTCTTCAGCACCAAGTCCTTTGGTGTTGTTAAGGAGCTCTCTGTGTTTGTCCAGTTGCTACAATCAGGCCAGGAGTACGCCTGGGGCCCTTTCTTTCCTGCCCTTCTTTACAAGAGCCTGGATAGCTTCGTTACCCAGGTTAAGGAAAAAGGCTTTTATCCGAAGGCCGAGGGTCCCATTTGGTTTCTACAGCTCTGGGCTCAACTCTACTTTCCCAACTTTGCCCCTGATTTGCCCACAGAGGTCACCGAGGTCCTCGGAAGCGCCCTCGCTGCCACCCCTGTCCTTCTAGTGGAGCATGCGAAAGTGCTCCGAGTATTGCTGGATCTAGACCCCTTTGAACATTTCTGGTGGTGTCCAGTTCTTGAAAAAGGCATTGGTCCTCGGTGGATCTTCACACCAAAAGATTTGGACCCTTCTTCCCAAGATAATTATGACATGATCATCTAGTGGAGCTGTGTGCTCGTGGCTCGTGACCTGGTTGCTGGAGCCAGGCTCTCTTCAAGCACCAATCCTCTCACTGTTGACCCCTATCATTCAAATTTTGTGGCTCGGCAGTTTGGCGTCGGCCAAGATGTACCTGTCCCCTACGATTCCATGGCTGTGGGGCATCACCGAGCGAAGATCTTCCCCTCTGATCTCACCAGACTCATTGCAAATCAGGATGCACACAGTTCCTCTCCTTTTCTTGGGGCGTTTATCGCAACAGGATCGGCGAAACCAGCAGCCACATTTTCTGGTGGTCACAGATACGTCGCATGTTTTTCCTCGCTCCAACGTCGAATACCTTCAAAGCTATATGGGCTCTGCTGAAGGGCTCTCTGTTCAGCCCACCTCGATGGCTACTCGAGTGAGTCCACCACCTCACGTGGCCGCTCATTCAACGGGTGTGGCGACAGAGGTGGAGAAGAATAAGAAACAGTTGCTTTCCAACCCTCCTCTACGCTCTTCTCTTCGTTTGAAGTCCTCCGAGTGACCTTCTTCTGCCACTGGTAAGTTTCTGCCCTTTGTCTATTTATTTCTGTTGTTGGCAAGAGCTTATTGGCCTATGTTTTTTAGCAGCTCGACCTTTTGCTCCAATTCTCTTAGATGATGACGATGATGATGAAAATGATAATGTCCCGATTCTTCAAAGAAAACGAACCCGAGAACTACTTCACCCCTCTCCTTCTGCCACTCCAGTTACCGAGTCATCACCCCCACCGCTCAAACGGTTAAGGGTAAGTTCTTTTCATCAGTTTACCAAAGGCGCTTTTATTCTGTTTTTTCCCTATTGAACTTTCTTTTGGTAACTCCGTAGAGGCTTCGTACTCCAACCGAATCCCCGCAATCTCCTCAGGCCCCACTTAACGATAGTCCAAATAATAAGAAAGGAGGATTACGTTCTAGGAACCCGCTGGTTACACTGCGGTGGCCGATCCTCCTACCTTTACAGAGGCTGATCCCCCCTGCTGATCATCAGACGGAGGACCTTTCTTCGCCGGAAATCACCGATGAAGAATTGCAGTGCTATTTCCCCAGCCATGAGGCTCCAGAGTCGGCCCCCTCTTTTACGGAGGTTGACCTCGTTCAGGTGGAGACAGCTTTGGCTGGGGAGATCCCCACCGATCCTGACCAGGTGGCAGCCCTCCGAGCTACCTTGTTTCGGGTTTCTAACTCCAATGATGTCCCCTCTTACAAGAAAGATGCTCTTAAGGAGATAGCTCTGCAACTTGGGGACATCTTCAGTCTGTATGGCCAAGCCAAAGCCACTCAGGATCGGGCCTTAGCTTCCCTGCATCGGCTAGACTCTCTTCGTGCTGAGAAGGATGTTTACAAGGCTGCCTTCGTTTCCCTCAGCCAGACCAAGCAATAGGCTATAGCCGAACATGAGAGAATTGCTTGCAGGATCAAGACCATTAAAGATCAAATAGTTTCTCTCTAGGCTGAACTAGCTTCTCTCACTCCTCAGCATTCGGCGGACGCAGATAAACTTTCTACCATCTCTTTTGATATTGTTCAATTGTTCCGTCGCAGCTCAGAATTAGATCCTCCCCTCGCACACCTCCTCCCCCAACGACCTGGCCTGGAGGCGGATCTAGATAAGAGCCCTGCCGCTCTACGTCAAGCCGTTGAGGGATGGGGAGCCCTGAGGTCATCTTATGAGCAAGCCCTCGCCCACGTGGATCGAGAGGATGTTGAGGCCCCTACTGAAGCCATGCTTGATGAGCCACCACCATCTCTTGACCTTCCAACTTCCAGCAACGCCCCTGCTGCCGAGGTAACTACACACCTCTGGGACGACGTTGCAGCTGAAGTGGGGGCGACAGTATCAGAAGGATTCCCCCTCCGAGGGTTTGGAGATATTGGGAGAGGCTACTGCTGCTGGTGAGGTTATGGCGAGTGAAGTCGCTGCTGCTGAGACAGATGAGGTTATAACAGATGAAATTGTTGCTGCGGTGATGGGCGTTGTGATGGATGCGTTTGCGGCGAAGGGGACAGATGCTGTGTCGGATGAGGCTACATTGGATACCGAGGCTACTTTAGGAAACCCTGAGATAGCTATGGCTCCCAGTGAGTAGTATTGATGCTCTCTCCAGTTATAATCTTGTGAATTTGTATCACCAGGCCGCCGGTGTGTGGCGAGCCACCATGACAATTTTACTTTTTGTAATTACCAATTTTCTTTCCCTTGCATACTTTCCCACAGAGTAGGATAATATGCTTTGAGATATTTGCCATTGATTTTGGTTTCAAACTCTTCGCCGTCGAACGTAATCAAATGGTATGCCCCACTGTCGTATACCTCACTTACAATGTAGGGCCCGTCCCAATTTGGGGACCACTTGCCAAATTGAGGATCTTTCCTCCCAAGTGGCTGAATAGTCTTCCACACGAGATCACCCTCAACAAACTTTTTTGGCTTGACGTGTTTGTTGTAGGCTCGGGCCGTTTTGGCTTTGTTCATCTCAATTCTGCTGAGGGCAGCCAACCTGTCGTCGTCCACCGAGTCCAACTCCATTAACATGGCTTGTTGGTATTCGTCTATGCCGAGGGCATGCTGCCGAGCCACCCTTAAAGATGCCACACTGATTTCCAATGATAACGCGGCATCCTGCCCATAGACTAAACGATAGGGAGTTACCCCCGTGGCCGTGGACTTAGAATTTCTCATAGCCCAAAGGACCTCATTAAGGGTCTCGTGCCACCGTCGAGGCTTGTCCTCTATGTTTTTCTTGATGAGCTCGATGATGATATTGTTGGTAGCCTCTGCTTGCCCATTGGCTTGAGCATAATAAGGAGGCGAATGTCTCATCTTGATGTCGTATTCTTGTGCAAAGGCCCCCACTTGTTCCCTAGTGAACATTGTGCCTTGATCGGCCGTGATGGTTTCAGGGATGCCAAATCTGTATATGATTTGGTTTTCTATGAACCTGATCACCGCAGCCTGATTGACACTTGCTAAAGGCGCAGCTTCCACCCATTTAGTGAAGTAATCGGTGGCCACAATAATAAAGTTATGGCCATTTGAGCTCGGAGGGTATATCTTGCCAATTAAATCCATGGCCCACCCTCTGAATGGCCAAGGTTTGACAATGGGATGAAGCTCATCCGATTGGCCCATGCAGCTGGCAAGCCTCACATCCCTTTGCAAACTGGAAGCAATCGGCCGTGATCGTCGGCCAATAGTATCCATGTCTATATATCAGCCATTTCATGATGGGGCCAGACCTATGTGCACCACAAATTCCTGCATGGATCTATGTCATCACCATATACGCATCCTTTCTTTTGAGACATCATAACAACACTCCATTGGCGCTTCTCTTATATAGGTCGTCCCCTATCAGAATATACTTCAACGCCCTTCGCTTAGTCTTGAAATCGGTGTCGGGTGTTGGATTACGGAGGTACTCTGTCAATACTCCAATCCAAGCATCGGCAGGGCCCTCCTCGGTCGGAACTGAGGTATCTTGTTGCCATACCTCGACCACTGACTCCTTGTAACCCGAGGCTTTCTGGGCTAAATCGTTTGCCTCTTGGTTCTGGCTCTTGGGGACATACATGATGACTGCATCGGCGAACGACTTTAATAAGTTATGCACCGAGGCTCGTAATTGTTTAAGTTTTGTGTTATAACACTTGTATTCCCCAGTGATTTGCTTGATCACCAGTTGTGAATCCCCCTTGATTTCAACATATTGAGCCTTCATGGCGGCCAGGATATCAAGCCCCATGATCAAGGCTTCATATTCGGCCTGATTATTGGAGGCTTGATCCCCTATCCTGCACATGAATATCCACGTTTGACCACAGGGACTGGTGATGACCACTCCAATGTCTGCCCTCGTTTGGGTACTTGAGCCATCAAACATGAGGACCCAAGGCTTTAGGCCCAGATAGTTAATAGACTCGGCTGGGGTTTCGTGTATTTCCATGCAAGGGTGTTGAGCCAGAAAATCGGCCAAGGCTTGTCCTTTGACGGCTCCTAACGACATGTACGTCAAGGCAAACGCATTTAACTTAATGGCCCACTTGACAAGTCTTCCTTGAAAGACTGGCCTATTAAGAAGATATCTGATAATATCCACTTTGCACACAACCAAAACTTCTTAGGTAATAGGTAATACTCCAATTTAGTACATGCATTAAACAAAGACAAACAAAGCTTCTCAATAGGAGAATATCTAGTCTCAGCATCATTGAGGATCCTGCTGAGATAATATATAGCGCGCTCGGGGCCACTATCACCATATTGGGCCAATAAGCAGCCGATGGCTTGATCCTCGACCGCTATATATAGCTTCAGAGGTTTCCCTGGCTGCGACGGTACTAAGACAAGGGGATTAGTCAGAGCAACCTTGATCTGGTCGAAATCCTCTTGTTGCTTAGCTCCCCATATCATTTTCTCAGTGTTCTTTATCCTCAACAAGGGTGAGAAAGCTTTCTTCTTTCCTGCCGAGTTGGAGATAAATCTCCTTAGGAAGTTGATCTTGCCTAGTAAACTCTGCAGCTCCTTCTTATTTCTGGGGGGTCTTGCCTCAAGGATAGCTCAAGCTTTGTTCTTGTCCACTTCAATGCCTTGATTGTGCACCAAGAAGCCTAGGAAATTGCCTGCAGACACACCAAAAGCACACTTAGCAGGGTTCATTTTGAGATTGTGGAGTCTCATCATTTTCAGAGCTTGTTCCAGCTCCACTAGGTGGGCTTCGAAACTCTTGGACTTAACCACCACATCATCAATGTATACCTCCATGCTTTTACCGATGAGGTCATGGAAAATAGCATTCATGGCCCTTTGGTACGTGGCTCTTGCATTTTTGAGGCCAAAAGGCATTACCAACCACTCATAGATACCTAAGGTGCCAGGGCACCTAAAGGCAGTCTTATGGGTGTCAGCCTCGGCCACATATATCTGGTTATACCCAGAATAGCCGTCCATAAAGGTCAATATGGCATTGTTAGTCGTGGCGTCGACAAGCATATCGGCCACGGGCATACCATACTTATCTTTGGGAGTGGCCTAGTTCAGATCTCTGTACTCGATACAAACTCTGACCTGGCCATTCTTTTTGATAACAGGAACTATATTAGACAGCCATTCTACGTACCTGGCAGTTCTTATGAATCTAGCCTTGAGCAATCTTTCCACCTCTGCTTTGATCTGTGGAATTAGCTGCGGAATACAAACTCTCACCTGACCATTCTTTTTGATAACATGAACTGTAATAAACAGCCCTTCTACGTAGCTGAAAGTTCTTATGAATCCTGCCTTGAGCAATCTTTCCACCTCTGATTTGATCTGTGACATTAGCTGCGGATTGAACCTCCTCGGTGGCTGTTTATGGGGCTTGCAACCTTCCTTGATGGGCAACCTATGCTCTACCAAGGTTCTATCGAGGTCTGGCATCTCATGGTAGTCCCACGCAAAGCAGTCACGGTAGTCCCTTATTAGGGCCACCATTTGATCTCGTTGTTGAGATTGTAATTTACCATTGACCTTGGTCATCCTTGGCTCTTTTTCGCTTTCCAGGTTCACCTCCAACAGAGGGTCTTGCGCTTCAAAGGTGGGCATGTTCCTTTGGATGGACTCCAAGTGAGGAGGCTCGGTCAACGTCCCATCGAGGGAGTCATCAGAATCCTCTTGGTATGAATGTTCCTCAAGTTCGTGCCTTTCATCTATTGCACCAAACATAGCCTCTTCAATGGTGGATTCAATTTGGAATAGGTGCAACCGATCCAGCAGGCTCTGTACCTCTGGTGGGAGATTAATCATTATTCTTACTGCTAGGCCGTGGGTCGGCCAACATCTTAAACTCAAAACCCCTTTTGGTCCAGTCACATGACTCTATGCCACCTTCCTCATAATCCCCTGGGATGGAAATAAGATGCAAATTAGGGGAGTAGAAAACGGCCTCAAACATCTTTACCTCTGTAGGGAAAGGATTAGGGTCTGCTTCTACTATTTCCACTTGATCCCCTATCCATATCATTAACTTCTGATGCAGGGTAGAGGGGACACATTCACTGGTGTGGATCCAATCTCTTCCCATGATAACAGCATATGAGGGCACAGTACTGCTATCCACGAAGACACGATTAAACAGCTTCCCATTCAGATGGCTTTGATATATAATGGCTTCAGGTGTCTAGTCATGTCTGCTGTGGGTTTTTCAAATAGCATTCCTTCTGTAATTGATCCCTCAGGTTCTGTCAAGGTAGCCCATTCGGCCTCCTCAGCGAAGACATCTCCCTCGAGAGCCCTTGGTTGATCTTTGTTGCCCCAAAATTCTGGTGGAAGAAGGCTCACTATCTCTATGTCAGCATAACATTCCCCATCAGCCTCGTCCAGATGTTGTCAATGATTGACTCCGTCAAGGAGTCTCCATCAAAGTTCAACGGGCCAAAGGGGTTTTCTTCATCTTCCCCCAAGAGGTCGCCCTCGGCCAGCTCTTCTTCTATCATAGCCCCTTCAACTTGGGGTGCATTAACTGGCTGAGGTGGTTTGGAGATGTTGGGCCCATACAAACACTCTATCACTGCCTTAGTCAGCGGGCTATGAGGTGCATCCATCATCCCTATCACGACATTGGGTGCTTCTGTCGTTTTAGTGGGTGCATTAGGGCCACTTACTTCGGGGGTTTGCTGCTCCAGAACTGTTTCCTCGGCCGATTCTGGGAAGGCCTATTCTAAAGCCGTAGCCACAGTGGTTGCGGGAATGGTCTGGGCATTCCTTTCTCTGGCCGAGGTGAGCATCTGAATCGTCTCCCTCATTCTATTATAAGCCCCCGCCCTTTGTTGCCTCCTCTTCTCTGAACGAGATTTGGAGGCAACCCCAGGGGCCGGTGTTTCCACTGCTGCCTGCGTCATCCACTGGCCATGTGGCACTTCTGATATTGTTTTCACTGTTCTAACGGCCCTTAATTCACGGTCGTTCAGCACAGTAATATCCACTGACATCACTAATGGAAAAAAGACATTTTATATCGGTTAAAATTGACATTTCATATCGGTTCCTGAACCGATGTCGAAAAATGTGATATAAAAAATAAGGACATTTCATATCGGTTCCCGAACCATTATGAAAAGTTGTTTTTATATCGGTTGCCCCTAGAACCGTTATGAAAAGTCAATTTTCGCTTATATTTGACATCGGTTTTATAAGGAAATCGATATGAATACTGATTTTTAACATCGGTTTTATAAGGAAATCGATATGAATACTGATTTTTAACATCGGTTTTCTATCAGAACCGATATGAAATACTGATTTTTAACATCGGTTTTCTATCAGAACCGATATGAAAAGTCAGTTTTTTTTTTAAAAAAAAACTGGTTTCTGTTACATACTCTATACATAGAAGCAACAAAATGATAGAAACACAACACAAACACCCTGTTACATAAAGAATGCAATAAATGTCGCAATTAATTTACATTAAACAAATTATGCTAATCAATATAACATTCAAATTCATATACATAACTCCACCACATATCATTCAAAATCCACGAATGATCTAACGTACATAGTCATAACATATTATAAACACGTGCTTCAGTCCATGAACACACTGAGAACCTACAATTGGTTTCTGGAAACCCACAGCACCAATAACTTGCATTGAATTCATTCCTCCCCATGGTACGTTGCTGCAAAGTAGATAGCTCCCATAGTACGACTCCAAAGCTATAAACTTGCATTGGATTCATTCCTCCCCATGGTTGCTGCAAAGTAGATAGCTCCCATAGTACGACTCCAAAGCTATAAACATCACACCTAGATAAATGGTTCACCATTTATTAGCATCACTAAGACCAAGAAAGATTAAAAAAAGTGGTAAAGCCTATGAGAACATAGCTGTGAGACCATGTATAGAGGAGACAAAGAACAATATTTTGCATAAAAACAAAAACCCCAAATCCATAAAATATCAACGGGAAAAAAACTTGAAAATGCAGGCATTCTGTGAAGTAATATAATATGCAAAATTAACAACAAAGATGAAGAGATAAAAAGATTACTTTTCATTTGACGGTTCATTTCGCAACACCTCATAATATGCAAAATGAAGTAAGTAATATATCCAGTTGCAGTGTTTGTAGCTCATATTTACAAGTTGCAGACACAAACAGAATGATAATGCAAAAACCCAAATTAAGAGCAAAACTAAGGCGAAGCATAATCTGACGACACGTACAAGAGATGGAGGGAGACAACTATGTTATCGCACCAATACTATCAGCTAATCAGCTGCAATAATATTAACAGCATGAACAACCATATGTACATACATATATGTAGATATATAGCTTGATTTCAACATAGAAAAGAAAAGAACAGCATGAACAACCATGCAAGAGATTGGAATAATAAACAAGTCAAATTGGACTGAGTTTTATGATAGTCTTATGACTCACACAAAGCTCTTGGAAATGGAGAATTGCAAGTTATCTGGGAAGAAATTCTGTAACAATTGAAAGATTTGGAAGTCGAGTTACAGCTCCCATGAACAGAACCACATTTGGATGCCTCAATCTTTTCATTAGTCTGACATATATGCAAATTAATACCATAAGTTTTCTGGTATCTAAATAATATCGGACGTTAAATACATTTATTTTTCAGTAGTAGAAAACAGACCTTGGAACTCATACTAAAGATGTATTATGTTAACTTACTGAAAACTACGAATGACCGTTCTAATCTAATGCATTGTGAAGTAACTTAACATACAAAGTGTAAATAGCCCCAAATACCTGCAAAGCAAGTGCTGAAGAAGGATATTTCTCATTTTCATTTGCTTCATTTTCTGGAATTGCATCCAACACTCCCTTTCATTTGCTTCATTTAAATAGCCGCAAACTACTTTATCTAGATAAGTTGTTGTCAGCTTAGTTTCTTAGGCCTTTCAAGACTAAGATGTTTTAGAGAAACAGCTGATGCTTGGAGTATTTGGAGCTTACCCTCATTACTCTTCTATTATAAAAATAATACACAAAATTTAGAACGAGCCAAAAACAAAATAAATACCTAGAATGAGTTCAACATCTTCAACAAAGGCCATCCTTAGCATCTCATCAGCTTGGTCGAGGACACGGAACTGTAGTAGGCTCAGATCAATATTTCCCCTCTCGATATGATCCTACAAAAAGAAAATCATTAAGTACACCAAGTAAAGCTTATTGTTTAACTTTGCTTTAACTGACAATCATGTCCATAAAAAAAAGCACATGTATCAAATGACTAATCTAGTACTGCGCAGTCTTCTTCTTCATCTTGAACAACAAATGGTTGTTCCCTTTCAAAGAAGAGGAAAATAGAGTTAGTATTTTCCTTGAGTGTGAGGAACAAGAGTGAAAAGATAAGGAGCAGTAACGAAAGTGACAGTCAAAGAAAGAAGAGTAATAGAGATAGGGATTTACCAATCTTGCTACTGTGAATCTGTTTTATGGGTTGTACAGTCCTTTGTTTTTCAAAACTCTCATCACATAGTACTTGCAAAAAAGGTAAATCAAAGGAGTTGGGGTTCGTGAAGGACCAAAATAAACAGAAATATCACAGGGAGTGATTTCATACCTGTGAATCCTTTGTTTGCCTTCGTTTTTTGTTCATTGAAGATTTCGTATTGTGAGCCTTCGTTCTTCGTTTTTCACCAGTATTCAGTACATGCAAGTTTCAGAAAACCAGGAAATTTATTTCATCATTGGTGGATCTGGTTAATGAGATTGACTCTATATTTAGTTCAATTGGATTCCAAATAAGAAGTATGCGAAAATGGATAACCCTAAAATCAGAGAAAGGAACATGGTTACCAGCAACGTTCCAGCAGTAGAGGATTCGAAAGGAAACGGCGTGGTGCTCCCAGCGACGGCGTCGAGCTCCCAGCGGCGGCGTAGTGGTTGCAGCGGCGTGAAAGCTCTTAGCGACGACGTTGACACAGTGTTCGCAACGGCGGTGTGGTGGTGATGACATCTATGGCACGGTGGTACCTGGGTGCGAAATTTATCAAATTGCTAAATTTATCAAATCCTAAAATTATAAAGATGAGAAACCCTAATAGAAATAGAGAGGGAACCGCAAGAGAAGGAGTAGTACCTGGGTGCGACGGTGGTGCTGTGGCGAAGGGAGACGCAACAGTGGTGCTGTGGCGACGGGAGACAGCGCGAAGGGAGACACAACAACAGTGAGAGACGCAGCAACAGCGCGAAGGGAGACGCGCAACAGTGAGAGACACGTATTGGAAGACGTACCGCAAGAGGAGGAGGAGTACCTAACAGCGACGGTGGTGCTGTGGCGAAGGGATACGCAGCGGTGGTGCTGTGGCGACGGGAGACGGCGCGAACGGAGACAAAGTGGAAGAGATGAGGGAGAGAAGCGAACAGCAAATGAGAGAACTGAGAGGGAGCGAACAGTGAAAGCCTAATTTTTTAGTTTCTATAACGGGTGGTTTTTGACCCTTTATGGAAGCCTAATTTTTTTTTCACTTTCTATAACGGTTAAGCAATGGAACCGATATGAAAGATGGTTTTTGCACTTTCTATATCGGTTCCTATGGCAACCGATATAAAAATTGTAATTTTAATTACAAAACTGCCACCACGTCACTTTTAACATCGGGTCGTTTTTAACCGATATAAATGACAGTTATAAAATGCATTTTTTCCATTAGTGCATCGAGCCCTGGGCCTCGGTGATCTTCGCTACCCTTCTTTCCTCTTTGGGATGAGATTCTTTGCCTTGGTTTGGCATGGTGGCTTGCCCAATGGGATCATCGGCTGGCCTACCATGCCCCCCAGGTGAGACACGTTGGAGTCTTTCTCTGGTCAAATGTGCACTCCTCCCAGGGTTAAGCTTGGATAGATGTAGCTCTCTGAGATCCTGAACAAGCTTTTCTGGCTTTGGGAGTTTCTTTTGGGTTCCTTGAGGCTGGCTCGGTCCTCCCAGTTGCAACTTTTCTTACACCAGCGCCATACAATCTCCCACCGTAGATCCTCTAGGGGATGACCCCAATCGGTCGAAGACATGTACCTTATTTTCTGGAGGAGCCTCCTGCTTGGGAACTGTAACACCCCCTTCTACTAAGCTACTATTTAATTCATTTAAGATCAGAGTTTCCAAATTACGTTTTAATGCATCCACAAGAGGGTGCCACATTTCAAAACAACAACGCATAATAGTCTCCAAAATTTAATTCATAAAGTCATAAGGTACGATACATAGCACCGCAAATAATCTGTTAGCCTACACCAAAGTAAATCATAATAGTCATCGCAGCGGAATAATCACCAAATCTTAAAATGCCAAATTACATCACCAATAAAGTTCAAAACATCAAATAAAATAATACGTAAACTAAACGCCCCCCGGTGCTACGTATCAGAGCAGACTCAACTGACTAGGAGAAGGTACTAGATCACCTTCACTCGCTATCACCTGCACGTTGCCGACATAAGAAGCAACACAAAAGCAGTAGGGTGAGTCTCATTTCATAAGTAATAACATATAAGATAAGCATCATTTAGAGAAGGCAACTAAACACACCAATTCACCACAATAACAACATACCCCATTAATTTTCATTCACCAAGAAACAGCGCCGAATATTTTCAATCACCGAGAACAACACCAAATATAACTAAATACACCAAATTACAATTATCTCCACATACACCATCAATTTATAATCACCAGGAAAAGTACCGAATGCATGTCCAATGTATGAGATGCAACCCAAAACTCCACGGGCACATGCATGTGGATCCATCACCAAAAATTAGCCTTGAGGGCATACACCAAAATAAGGCCGAAGCCTTCTGCTCACCAATAAATGCACATGATTATGCGACGCCATGAACAATGCACCATACACACCAAAATCACCACAACAATGCAATAACATGCGCACCAATAATTTGATTAACTCACCAATAGTTTTATTAACTCACCAACACCAAAAGAAAGGTCATAGACCATTGCCTTGAGGGCACTCACCAATAAACTCACCATTATACATCTCCAAAATTTCAGCTCTAAGGATAGCACACCAATCACACCAAGCACAATTAATTACGCGACTACATTGTCACCAAAGGACTAAACAACACCCATAGGGACCAAAACAGCACATAGAGTAGCAGCAGCAATATAAACAGCAGCATAAAACAGCAACAACAATACAAAACAGTTCATTTTGCCTTATAAATGGAATAATCGGTTAGGCCTCTGAATGAGCTCTTCAACGCATCTTAGAACGCCTCAATCGGGTTCCCGGATCAAAAGATATCGCGAAAACAAACAAGGTGCAGAAATTCCGTAACCATGCGCTTACTTTGGCGAATTGATTAAAATAGTAACCCACACCGGATTTCGACAAATAAATACTTGTTGGAAAGCCCTATGGGTCTACTCCTTATTCCTAAGTTCAGTTTTTGAAAAAGAGAGTCTAACAGGTACAGTTTTCAAAAACACACATACTAGTTTCAAAAGAGGGCAGTTTCTGTCCTTCAAATTCAAGCAGTTCTAAAATGACCAAAACTCAATCAAATTGCATGAAACTTGTGCATAAACTGGGGAGAATTCTGTCTAGTTTTCAAAGAAATTGGATTCGTTCGAAAATGAGTTCTTTTGAAAACGCAGTGACCAAAACACTGACCCTATGTCCAGATTGTTTCCAGAATCTTACCCTAACTTGTGAAATTCATATCTCGAGCTACACAACTCTAAACGCAACCAAACTAGTGCCAAATTAACAAGCATTAAGTCTATTTTCCAGGACAGCAACCCACATAATTTTTCAGTCAACACAACGTTCCCAGTTACCGAAATACTGAACCTCTACCCAAATCGTTTCCATTCTCGATTTTATTTAGTCATTACAACATACACCTAACTTGCATGACTAATATCATGTACATCTCAATACTAATCAATTATGGATTCTACCAAAATAACATAAGTTCATCATCAACAACATGGATTTAACAATTTACATTCATCGTAACAAAAACATCCAAAAACAACAATTCAATTCAATCAATCAAACCCCTCCTAAAACCTAACTCATGTGATTCTAATCCTATAAGTTATTAAGGATGAAAAGAGAGCCCCCTAACCTTTTGTTAATGGAAGAATTTACAAGCTCCTTGCAATTTCACCAAGACACCAACAATCCAAGCCTTTTCTCTCTTGAACTTGCGCAACTCCCTCCTTTTTCCCTCTAGCCGAATCGCGCCTCTTCTCTCTCACTCTCCTCACCTTCTAACTTTCGATTTCTTGCTCAAGTAAGGGTTTCCTAAAACCCTAAGGGTTTTTATTAGCTTAATTGGGCTACTTAACAATAACGGGCCTTATTTACACTCCCTTAATTACTTCCATTACTCCGTAACATAATTAACACACCACTCCCTTATTTACTAACCACCACCTCTTAGTTAAATTAAATACCCTATTATTATTTTAATATAACCAACCACTGTTGCACCCCGAAAAATCCCGGTTTGGGTTTCTCAATGTACAACGTGGAAAAATTTTGAAGCCGCCACCAATATTTTAATTTTAAGACCAAAACATTGAAAAAAGGTCTTTTGGACAAGGCGGATGGTCTTTTGAAAACTAGAGATATAGGTTCGGGGGTCGATTACGTGCGAGGAAGGTGTTAGCACCGCGCACGTCCTTTCTACCGAAAGGGAACCTCTAATTAAATGTGTGGTTTTAACGTTTGATTTGAAAAATACCTAGATTTGCCTATTTATTTCTTGTTTGAAGATGAATGAGAAAACTTAATGAAATTTTATTGTTGGTGAGAAAGGGGGGAAAAAGAAAGAGTTTTAGAAAAAGTGTTTGACGGGACATGGCCCGCTCCTACGTATCTCCAGGTGCGATGGAGAATTCAAAGCTACGTAGTTCTTGGGTTACCTTTGAAAATCAGGACAAAATAAGGATTTTTTAAGAGTGTGCTTGACGGGACAGGACCCCGCTCCTACGTACCCTCACTGGAAGAGGGATCAAAGCTACGTAGTTCTCGGGTGTCTTTTGAAAAGTTTTTGTTTTTTATCTTTTTTGGTGAGTTTTTGCAATAGGACGAGCATTAGTGAATGATTAAACTAGCAGAGGCTATGATGAATCACTACTAAATACTCAAAAAAGAGAGTTGTATCGCTAGTCAAACGAACAAAGGTTCTGATGGACTATTGATAACAACTCGTTTTTATTATCTTTTTGAAAGTGATTTTCGAAAGAGATTGATTTGCACGATGATCAAACTAACAAAGGTTATGATGGATCATCGTTTATTATTCTTATGAGAAAAGGACATTGCCACTAATAGCTAAACGAACAAAGGCTCTGATGAGCTACTAGCAACAATGGGTTTGAAAATGATTCTTTTGTTTGTTTTATGGAAATGATTTGGTTATGGTTGCGAAAAGAATTTTTATTTGTTGCGCTTGACGAGAACGTGACTCGCTCCTACGTATCCCAAATGGGAATCAAAGCGACGTAGTTCTAATGAAAATGTTTTTTGAAAATGGTTTGGAAGGGGAAGAGCTTTCATAATGATCAAGCAAGCAAAGGCTTTGAGTGATCATTACTAATAGCCCTTAATGGCGTTCATGACTGTAACACCCCTCTTCTACCCCTTAATTTACGCGTCATTTTATCAGAGTAATTCTTTTTCAAAAACATTAATTGAGTTGATAGAAAAGAAGTGCCACATCGTCATAAAAATTGGACTTCACAAAAATTCAACACGCCACAGCGGAATAAAAATAATAACTCGCTAAGCCTCTCAAACACGTCGCATATACTCCACATAGTCATTAAACAGTTAAATTAATTAAACTATCAAACTCCAGCCACGCCCCCTAGGTGCTACAGTATCAGAGAGCGACTCGACAACATCCCACAGCTAATAAGGAAGGCAGCGGGACCTTCACTCGCAGTTACCTGCAGCGTTGCCACAATAGAGCAACATTCCAAGCAGAAGGGTGAGCTCAAATCAATCCATATAATAAATCACATGATAAGCAGTAAGTCAAATCACAGCACTAGAGTAAACACATCACAAATCATCAATCACGTCATTACAACGACTCATAGAGTAAACACGTCACAAATCATCAATCACGTCATTACAACAATTCATCACTATGTCATGCGACTATATGAAATGCAACCCACTCGCGGGCATATGCATGATGGTACCATACTCGTCACTGCCACTATGGGCGAACATCGTCACTGCCACTATGGGCGAACATCGTCACTGCCACTGTGGGCGAAATGCACATGCTATGAGACACTATGGACGCATGTGCAACTACAAATCATCATAATCACAACATCATCAATATATGGGCCACTAAGGGCAACAACGTCATTTAATTAGCCACTAAGGGCATCCTCGTCATAATCACATCATCATCAAAATATTGACCACTAAGGGCAACAACGTCATTTAATTAGCCACTAAGGGCATCCTCGTCATAATCATCACAAGCACATCATCATCAAAAATATTGGCCACTAAGGGCAAAAGCGTAATTTAACTAGCCACTAAGGGCATCATCGTCATAATCATCCACCTTGACACTAAATTGTTAAAACGGTTGGCTGTGCGCAAAAAAGAATTTTTAAAGAACTCAACATGGCTTCACAACGTCCTGGGAGGACCACCGGGGACAGCCTCTTGGGCGCCCAGAAAACACCAGCAAATAATAAGTTTTTATTTTAAAAATATGACACACAGGTAGACGACCGAAAAAGCTTCCCAACACTTTTTGAAACGTTTAAAACGGATGCCCGAGTCAAAAGATATAGCGAAAACAGTTTTATTAAAAATTGGGAACATCCTGGAAATGGCGCCCAGGCACTGGGCGCCTAAGGCACAACATCAGGCAACACACACGGGCGCCATGCGCCCAGGACAGCAACACGCGCACTGGCGCGCCACACACAGGGAACACGGCGCCCATGCACAGGGCGCCAAGAACAGAACGCACACAGTTTGATTTCCAGACATCTGACCCAACTTTGGAGACTCATAACTTGAGCTACACAACTCCAAATCGAACGAAACCAGTGCCAAAACGACCGGCTTTAAGTCTATTTTCAAAAACAATCAGCCACATAATTTTTGGATCAACAAAACAATACCAGTTTTAGAAAAACCGAACAGTGTCCAGAATGCACACATATGGCGCCCAAGGCGCCTAGGGGTTACAAAATCTTATTTCTCATCAATTAAATTACTAATTCAACACCAAAATTCAATTACCAATATGAACATCAAATTACCACGGTCATCTCCAATTATCATCAATCACAATACCATCAAAACATTAATCAAACACGTGATATGCAATTCACCCTTTTAACAATTAGAACATCACTCTTGCAATTTTAATCATAGAATTCACAATCCAAATCATCATGATCATCACATACATTCATAAATCAAACATGAAATCACACACATATCAAGGACATGGATAGATCTAGGCAATCCCCAACTTACAACCTATCATGAATATCTATTATAGAGAAAGATAGAACTCCCCTGACCTCTTAAACGTATGCTCCTTAGACACCCACAAGGTCTTCTTCTTTCCTCTTTGCAAGTCGAACCCTTCTCCTTCTTTTTCCTTGAAGCTTTGCGAAATCTTCTTCTCCTCTCTCTTCTCCAACGGCGCCCTCACTCTCTCCATTCTCTTCTCTCAATTTCGCACCTTTCTTTTCTTTTGCCCCAAATGACCTAAACCCTAAATTTTGGGATTAAATATGCGCCTAGGTCATGGGTCATGGGCTCTCCTCAGCTTAAGCCCAATTTAATTGTCAACACCACCTCCTACTACAATACCACACCTTATTATATGCTATAATTTTTAATTATACTAATTAAATAAAATAAACGCCTAAATACTTAATTAAATAAATTAATTAAATATTTTGGGGTGTTACAACTCTCCCCCACTTAGAATAATTTCGTCCTCGAAATTTCTCTGCTAATGCTAACATTCCTCCATTAAACGACTACGGCCTCTAGGCAACTAGTGCCATCTATCACGCTGATTATTATTCCTTTGATTACCGGCGATAAGTGATTGGGCGGCCGTCCCTCCTACTTGTTCAGTCAGGTAACTTCAAGCAGTAGTAATCAGGCTCACTCTCTACTCCGCTGTGCCACTCTGGTAAACTGACTTGCATCCTACTCCACTCATCCATCCTCATGGGTTCGCACACTAGCAGACTGCTAACGGTTTGGTTTCTATGACAATGTCATTACAACAGACAACATATAGCACGCCACCAACAATCAACATCATTACAACAACATATATCATCAACACCGCCAAATTCCGGGACCAACTATCCCTTTTTAAACAATGGCCATAGGCCCACAACAACAATCAGCAATAATAGCAACAACAAAACCGTGTGGGCCATTCGGCGATACCCACAACAACAATCAGCATAATAACTTGGGCCATTCGGCGGTACCCAAGACAACAACATAAACGTCCACATCATTAATACCAACATAATCGTCAACACATCATTAACAACCATCAACATCAACATAATCATCATGAACAACAACATAATCATGACAATGGGCGCTAATGCGCCAACAACCAACAACAGCAATAACAAATCAACAATCAACTGAACTTGCCACTCAGGCACATCAACGACGACAACAAAAACATATAAACAGCAGCTTAACAACATAGAACAGCAGCTTAATAACATAAAAACAGCAGCTTAATTCTGAGAAAACAGCACTTTAAATTTTAGTAAACAGCACATTAAAATTTAAGCAAACAGCACATTTAAATTGAGTAAAACAGTATCTTAAATATAAGTAAACAGCACCTTATTTTCTAAGAAAAACAGCATTACAGCACATATTTTCTTTTGAAGGAAACAGCAACATCGCATATTTATTCTTGAAGAAAACAGCAACCACAACATGTATTTATTTTTAAGAAAAACAGCACCCTTTCTTGGTAGAAATTTCAGCAACAACACATATTTATTTTTGAAGAAAAACAGCAAGGCTTCACGATTTTGTGGAGGAAAAACAGCACCTCTTTTATTTTAATAAAACAGCAACAATAATGCTTTTAAATGACAAACAGCAACATGAAAATAATTCTGCAACAGCAACACTTTTGTTGATAAAAACAGCAACATAAAAATTCTGCAACAGCAGCATTTTATTTTTATACAAACAGCAACAACAATGCCTTTAAAGGGCATACAGCAACATAAAAAAATTCTGCAAAACAGCAACATGACTATTTGAAAAACAGCAACATAAATTCTGCAAAACAGCACATGAATAATTGACAAAACAGCAGTATGTTTATTACAGGGGCAGCAACATAGTGAAATTTTAATTTCTTGGTATCATTCAAATATTCATACTCATACCACTCAATTTATCAAAGTTGCCTTTCAACAACAACAATTCACCAAACATCAAATTTATCCACACCCCATTCACTAAAAAAAAATCGCAATTCATCTATTTCACCTCCTAGGGTAATTCGCATATCACTAATAATATTTAACAGCAACGATAACAACAACAATAGCAACCGCAACAAATTCTACAGCAACTTATATCGATACATTCTCTAGAATAACAACTTTATCACCTACTTAAATTATAACAACCTCAACAATAGCAGAAAGAACGACCGCAATAACAGCAACATCGTCGGCAACCACACAGTCACACTATCAACAACAAATTTCTAGAGCCCAAATAATAAGCTACATATCATCTATTAGACACAGTCAATTTATCAAGAATTCAGATAAGACATTATTGCATCTAAGATCACATGTATCTACACATGGCACGATGACAATACATCAATTAGAGTCATTTTTAATTTTAGCTAGATATCTTCACATAACAATTAAACTGATACTAAACGATTTGTTCAATTGCTCCTACAATGAACACACCTCAACCAATAATTTGGTCATTGCTCATACAATGGTTCACAAATAGCACATAACACATAAACACAAATCGGGGTCACCGGGTACCCCAAACGAGGAAACACTCACTGCACAAAAACTTTAGACGGCACAATAGTCACACAATTGACATATCACTAAAGTGATACTTCCACCCCAAAAACATTTATAAGACGAAGTGCGAAAAACGAGTGAAAATTGTCTTTCAAACAAAATCAATGATTTATTTCAGGAAATGATTTTCGCACGAGGAAGGTGTCATCAGCTCCTCAAATCATATAATAATCATTTAGAAGAACATCAAAGCCCATGGCGGTAAAACATTTCTTTTGATACGATAATTAGAATGACCTGAAATACAATATTGAAAATTCATCCCAACCCCGATAACATTTCCCTTCGGGTTCAAAAGAAGTAACTAACGCACCTTTCGAAAACCAAACATTTTCCAAATCAGCCGAGAAGTCAAAATCAAGTTCAGTAATATTAGTCACCAATCTCAAAAGTAATAGCTTTTTAGAATTAATGATAACATGAAATATAATCCACCCTTAAAATCGTTAAATCGAGAACTTATTATTTTTAAAAGCAGATATAGCATGCCAGTCTAGGAATAACACCTAAAAGCAATTAGTTAAATAACTCTACGAAACACTCAAATCCTCGTTTACAAAATCACCTAATGCAAGTAATCAAGTCAGATCATAGTAGCCCAGAATAGTGATTTTAGAGATCAAGAAGACAAAAGTAGTCAAACAAATGCCAACAATGCAAGGTTTACACAGAGAAGACACGGAGTTGACACATCGGAAACGCAATACAACACACAATACCAGCACACAACGCTAGTAGGGACATCTCCCCCACTAGTACTCTTACCATTAGCAATTTTTTTGTTTTACCTTCACCTGCAGAAGCGTTAGTACAACACAAACAACTGTTAGATTCAAAAGACGACAGTTGGTCGTACACCGACACAACGACTCGACGACTTGGCCGGACGGACCAACTGCTCTGATACCACTAATGTAACACCCCTCTTCTACCCCTTAATTTACGCGTCATTTTATCAGAGTAATTCTTTTTCAAAAACATTAATTGAGTTGATAGAAAAGAAGTGCCACATCGTCATAAAAATTGGACTTCACAAAAATTCAACACGCCACAGCGGAATAAAAATAATAACTCGCTAAGCCTCTCAAACACGTCGCATATACTCCACATAGTCATTAAACAGTTAAATTAATTAAACTATCAAACTCCAGCCACGCCCCCTAGGTGCTACAGTATCAGAGAGCGACTCGACAACATCCCACAGCTAATAAGGAAGGCAGCGGGACCTTCACTCGCAGTTACCTGCAGCGTTGCCACAATAGAGCAACATTCCAAGCAGAAGGGTGAGCTCAAATCAATCCATATAATAAATCACATGATAAGCAGTAAGTCAAATCACAGCACTAGAGTAAACACATCACAAATCATCAATCACGTCATTACAACGACTCATAGAGTAAACACGTCACAAATCATCAATCACGTCATTACAACAATTCATCACTATGTCATGCGACTATATGAAATGCAACCCACTCGCGGGCATATGCATGATGGTACCATACTCGTCACTGCCACTATGGGCGAACATCGTCACTGCCACTATGGGCGAACATCGTCACTGCCACTGTGGGCGAAATGCACATGCTATGAGACACTATGGACGCATGTGCAACTACAAATCATCATAATCACAACATCATCAATATATGGGCCACTAAGGGCAACAACGTCATTTAATTAGCCACTAAGGGCATCCTCGTCATAATCACATCATCATCAAAATATTGACCACTAAGGGCAACAACGTCATTTAATTAGCCACTAAGGGCATCCTCGTCATAATCATCACAAGCACATCATCATCAAAAATATTGGCCACTAAGGGCAAAAGCGTAATTTAACTAGCCACTAAGGGCATCATCGTCATAATCATCCACCTTGACACTAAATTGTTAAAACGGTTGGCTGTGCGCAAAAAAGAATTTTTAAAGAACTCAACATGGCTTCACAACGTCCTGGGAGGACCACCGGGGACAGCCTCTTGGGCGCCCAGAAAACACCAGCAAATAATAAGTTTTTATTTTAAAAATATGACACACAGGTAGACGACCGAAAAAGCTTCCCAACACTTTTTGAAACGTTTAAAACGGATGCCCGAGTCAAAAGATATAGCGAAAACAGTTTTATTAAAAATTGGGAACATCCTGGAAATGGCGCCCAGGCACTGGGCGCCTAAGGCACAACATCAGGCAACACACACGGGCGCCATGCGCCCAGGACAGCAACACGCGCACTGGCGCGCCACACACAGGGAACACGGCGCCCATGCACAGGGCGCCAAGAACAGAACGCACACAGTTTGATTTCCAGACATCTGACCCAACTTTGGAGACTCATAACTTGAGCTACACAACTCCAAATCGAACGAAACCAGTGCCAAAACGACCGGCTTTAAGTCTATTTTCAAAAACAATCAGCCACATAATTTTTGGATCAACAAAACAATACCAGTTTTAGAAAAACCGAACAGTGTCCAGAATGCACACATATGGCGCCCAAGGCGCCTAGGGGTTACAAAATCTTATTTCTCATCAATTAAATTACTAATTCAACACCAAAATTCAATTACCAATATGAACATCAAATTACCACGGTCATCTCCAATTATCATCAATCACAATACCATCAAAACATTAATCAAACACGTGATATGCAATTCACCCTTTTAACAATTAGAACATCACTCTTGCAATTTTAATCATAGAATTCACAATCCAAATCATCATGATCATCACATACATTCATAAATCAAACATGAAATCACACACATATCAAGGACATGGATAGATCTAGGCAATCCCCAACTTACAACCTATCATGAATATCTATTATAGAGAAAGATAGAACTCCCCTGACCTCTTAAACGTATGCTCCTTAGACACCCACAAGGTCTTCTTCTTTCCTCTTTGCAAGTCGAACCCTTCTCCTTCTTTTTCCTTGAAGCTTTGCGAAATCTTCTTCTCCTCTCTCTTCTCCAACGGCGCCCTCACTCTCTCCATTCTCTTCTCTCAATTTCGCACCTTTCTTTTCTTTTGCCCCAAATGACCTAAACCCTAATTTTTGGGATTAAATATGCGCTTAGGTCATGGGTCATGGGCTCTCCTCAGCTTAAGCCCAATTTAATTGTGAACACCACCTCCTACTACAATACCACACCTTATTATATGCTATAATTTTTAATTATACTAATTAAATAAAATAAACGCCTAAATACTTAATTAAATAAATTAATTAAATATTTTGGGGTGTTACAATGACAATCAAACAAGCCAAGGCTTTGAGTGATGGTCACTAATAACCTGCATTAGTTAGAAAAGAGTTTGAAAGATTTTTGGAAAAAAAGGGTGAAGTTATTATCAATGATTGGTTACAGAGTTCAAGCACATTCAATAATCACGAAATCATGCATATGTTGAATATTAATTAAGACTAAACATGCCAATATGATCAAAAGATCCACTTATCTAGGATGCAAGATAAAGTTCTCAAAGCAAATGTGTGTGTGTAGGAAGGGGTGTATTTACCCTAATGACTCTATGCTACAACATGCATGTAGACTTACGTCTTCATTAGGAGGTCATACACATGGATGGAATGGCATATAATTGAATCAAGACATTTAAAATGCATCAAAAACAAGCAAGCAATTGGTCATAGGCATAGAATGATCTTAATTAAACTAAGGAACATATGAGCAATGATTTATGATTAGGCGAGCATGTGAACGCATGAGCATACAAGAATGAATGCATGAATGAGTAGACAAGAGGATGCATGAGCATACAAGAATGCATGAGCATTTAAATATGATTACGTTTATTATGCAAAGCATAGATACTTGAGAATGCATGAGAGTGTTGCATAAAATAGGGATGAATGAAGATGCATGCAAGTGAAAATGTTTTGGTAAAAGGTTTAGGTAAGAAAGTGGTAAAATGTTTTTGGGTTTTGGTATTTTGGAAATGAGATGAAATGTTTTTGGTCTTGAAAGTGGTAAAAGTATTTTGGGGTTTATCTTATAAAGTTGAAAAAGTTTGAAATGCAAATGAGAAAATGTTTTGGGGTTTTTATGCAAAGATACAAGTGGTGAAAACTTTTAGTAAAAAGTTAGTGAAATGGTAAATTTATTTTACTTGGAGTAGAAAGTAATTTTTTTGAAAATTAGTAAAGGTAAAAAGTGAAAAGTAACTTATTAATGAAATGGTACATGTGAAATGGTAAAAGTGAAAAGTTAATGAAATGGTAAAAAGTTAAAAAAAACAAAATGACACAACTTGCATTTACTCAACCACAATCAAAATGACAATCTTCAAGCAATCAAAGGGGTAAAAACCCTAGTCATGGCCGAATGCATGATAACTCATATTTATATGAGTTATTTATACTTATTCAAAGTTAAATCATGCAAGTTCTCTGGCAATAGTAGGTTGTTTTTATTTAGTTTCTGTTAGTTTATTGCTTTTTAGTTAGAAAGGGGGCTAAATTACAAATTCTAGGCATTTTGGCGCCAATTGGCGCCTTGGTGATCATTTTGATGCTTCTTGTGTTTGTGCAGTGAGCTGAACGTGGCAACGTCCCTCATCACGTCTGAAGAAGGGCAGCAGAGCAAGATAGAGATATCTCATTTTTTGGCGCGCAAGAAATGATAGTCAAAGATTTAGAAATGAAGAAGATCTTCTCTCTCCTCAGCGCTGACGCGGCTGACGCACTGTAGCAGTGCAGTGTCATTTCAGAACAGAGTCAACTCGCAAGCAAGCTTGGAAGGTGGGAAATGACATCAGCAAGCATGTGACCCCCTTGTTCCTTGGCTATTCTCTCTCTACAAAAGGAAAGGCAGGGGGGCATCACTGGCATCGATCCATCCATTCATCATCCACCTTCCTCCATTTTCAGAGAGAGTTTTCTTAAAGAGGTTCTGGACACAGACTTCTTCATCCAAACCCTTCTCAAGCTCCATTTTCTTTTTTTTTTTCGCACCCATTACTGTGAAGCTCAGACGTTGTAACGTCTCTATAGCGTGCATGAAGGAAGGCTACTTAGGCGTATCTTTTGCGTTTAGTCTCCTTTTCTCTATGTACGGTATTTGGATTTCAACTCCTCTTCTTTCTGTAAAGATGCTCAGCATGAGCTAAGCATTTGTAGTTGGGTTGTTGTTTTGCATGTAATGAACCTCTAGTTTAATGTTATGAAGTAGCGATGTTTATGCGTTTTAAATCTTTGCATGTTAATATTTCCAAACTTGTTTTGAAATTGGCCACTTAAAATAAGTAGATTCATAGGTACAGAAATGGTCTATGAAAAGAACTCAAAGATTTATGTGAATGAAAAGGTGCACTAAAGACATTTAGGCATTTTTATCTAAGTCTAGACATAGAATGGATAATAGTTCATAGGACATTGCTGTGGGTACTTAAAATACAGGAGTAGGCCTACTTAGAACCTAGACATAGGAATTCTAGTACTTGAAGCTCTGACGTTTTGTGACTGAAAAGCACAGCTCTTTTGCAACAGCGTTCAAACGTTATAACGTCTATACAACATAGCATTTGTACGTGTTAACGTGTAAACGTTATAACGTCTGACTAGAGGAGATCTACTTGCATGCAGCAATCCAACTCATACCCTTCCATATTCACAACCACTTCCTGTTTACTTGCTTTATCTACGTTCTTAGTCTTAATACCAACTTTTAGTGCCGATTTATCACTTGTTTCACTTGTGTTTTGAAGACTTGAACTTTGAAAGTAAATCAATCCTCGTGGGAACGATCTCTTACTTTTTATCCACTTTATTACTTGTACGGCGTGTATACTTGCACTGATATTGCGACTAGAAAACACGAACGCGAACAAGTTTTTGGCGCCGTTGCCGGGGATTGAATTTAACTTTTATTGCTCAAGAAGTATTAAAACACTAGGTGAAAGAATTCTGCTGTGTTGTTTGTTGTTTCTGTGAGTGAACAGGTAAACGTTACAGCGTATGCTTAGTTCCAGTTCAAGCTCTAGTTCAACAGAACCAGGGAGTGGATCTGAGCCTGAATTCTATCCAGAACCTGAAAGAACCTTCAGGCGACTAAGGAGACAACAAAGGTTAAGAAGACAGCAACAACACCAGCAATTTCAGCCACCAACCATGTCTGAACATGGTACTGGTGGTAGAAGCTCTAGAGGTGGAGCCACTCCAAGAGGAAGGCACTCTGATGTTGGAGGTAGAGGACGTGGCCGTGGACCACAGACTCATACAGAGACATATGTTGATGATGAACACTGGCAGAGACAGCAACTCATCAACGCAGGGCCACAAGACATGGTCAATGACAGAGACAGGCCTATGCGTGATTATGCCGTGCTCAATCCTGCCCATCTACAAACAGGCATTGCAAGACCACCCATTCATACTGGTCACTTTGAATTCAAGCCAATGATGTTCCAAATGCTGCAGACTGCAGGGCAATTTGGGGGTTTCCCTCAAGAAGATCCTTACGCACATCTAAGCCAAATTCAGTTCACACTTGGGATGAGCTAGCTGAAAAATTTCTTGGAAAATACTTCCCTCCCAACAAAAATGCCAAGTTGAGAAATGATATCACTTCCTTCAAACAAAGGGAAGGGGAATCATTGTTTGAGGCTTGGGAAAGATGGAAGGAATTACTAAGAATGTGCCCACACCATGGCATACCCGTGGTCATTCAAATGGAGACTTTCTATAATGGTCTGGATCAGCCTACCAGGCTTATACTTGATGCTTCATCAGGCGGTGTCATACTGAACATGTCTTTCTCTGAGGCATGCAGACTTATTGAAGACATAGCCACTCATAATGCCCATTGGCCTTCTGAAAGATTCACTCCCGGAAAGAAGGCTGGTGTCCATGAGATAAGTGAAGTAACTGCCCTTTCTGCTCAGGTTGCTTCCCTGACCAACATGATTAAAAACATGAGTACTCCAAACGTGGTAACGTCTGAAAAACAGACCGCTGCAACTGTTGAACCAACACCATCTGGGGGAGTAGTGTGTGTCTATTGTGAAGGAGGGCATATCTACGAAGAGTGTCCCCATAACCCTCAGTCTGTAAACTTTGTATCCCATAACAAAGGTAACAGTCCTTACTCCAACTCCTACAATTCAAATTGGAGAAATCACCCAAACTTTGGTTGGAAAAACAACAATTCTTTGAATGCTAGCGATACTGCTCCAGCGATACCCCCAGGATTTCCTCCTCAACAACAAAAGCAGTACATGCAGAATAACAACAACAGCAATTTGGAAGCCTTGATGAAAACTTTTATAAGCGATTGTAGGGCAACCTTACAGACCCATGAGTCTTCAATCAAAACTTTGGAGAACCAAATTGGGCAGATAGCCTCAGCTCTTACTCAAAGGCAGAATGGATCTCTTCCATCCACAACTGAAACACCATCTTCATCTAAGTCAAACGGTAAAGATGTGGTGAATGCACAGGTAAATGCTATCTCATTAAGAAGTGGCACTGAGTATCCTGAACCATCTATGCCTAAGGAATCTGAGGTGCCAGAGAAGGAAAAAGAGAAAAACAAAAGTGCAGAAAAAGAGAAGAATATTCCAGATATTGTGATATCTAAGCCAGACGTTACAACGTCTAACTCTGAACCAGGAATCAAGACTGTTCCTAAGCTTGTACCTGAATATCCTCCTCCACCCTACCCTCAAAGACTAAAGAAAGCTCATGAAGACAAGCAATTCAGCAAGTTCATGGAGATGCTCAAACAGCTACACATAAACCTTCCCTTAGTAGAAGCTCTACAACAGATGCCAAACTAGGCCAAGTTCCTAAAGGATATCATCACCAAAAGAAGAAGGCTAGGGGAGTTTGAAACTATTGCTTTAACTGAAGAATGTAGCCTAATTATGCAGAATAAACTCCCTAGAAAACTGAAGGATCCTGGCAGTTTTACTATACCATGCTCCATTGGAGATTTTTACCTTGGCAAAGCTTTATGTGACTTGGGGGCAAGTATTAACTTGATGCCCAAGTCCATTTATGATAAACTTGGTATAGGAACTGCCAGGCCTACTTCTTTAAGTCTTACCTTAGCTGATAAAAGTAGAGTTTATCCTGAGGGCATATTAGAAGATGTTTTGATTAAAGTTGACAAATTTGTTTTTCCAGTGGACTTTGTTATTTTAGATTTTGATGCAGATAAGGAAGTTCCTATCATCTTGGGGCGACCATTTCTAGTCACTGGAAGGACACTCATTGATGTGCAGAAAGGAGAATTAATCATGAGAGTCAATGACCAAGAAGTCAAGTTCAACGTCCTCAACGCACTCAAGTATCCAGAACCTAACACAGAGGAATGTTCCTTTGTGGTTGCCCTTGACCATGTGGTTCAAAAACAATTCAATAAAGATAATGACCACTTGGAGAAGATTCTGGGCAATGATGAGATTCAAGAGTTGTTAACAGAAGAAGCTGTTCCGCAAAACGTTATAACGTCAACTGCAGACGTTGTCACGTCTGACTCTCCTGTACCCAAGGCCTGGACAAAGAAGTATGAATCTTTGGGGCAAGAAGACTCCAATCTCAAGAAGATAGTTCCTTCCATTGAAGAACCACCCACGCTGGAGCTGAAGGTGTTACCTGATCACCTGAAGTATGCCTTTTTAGGGGAAAATGATTCTTTACCTGTGATCATTTCTTCTAATCTCTCACAAGAGCAGGAAGGTGATCTCATTAGCACCTTGAAAAGACACAAGAAAGCCATTGGTTGGAAAATGGCGGATATCAAGGGTATCAGTCCCACAATTTGTATGCACAGAATTGTCTTAGAAGAGAATGCAAAGAACAGCATTGAAGGGCAAAGGCGATTGAACCCAATAATGAAGGAGGTGGTCAAGAAGGAAATCATCAAATGGTTAGACGCAGGAATCATTTACCCAATCAGTGACAGCTCATGGGTGAGCCCAGTTCAATGTGTACCAAAGAAGGGTGGAGTTACTGTGGTGACCAATGACAAAAATGAATTGATTCCAACAAGGACAGTGACTGGATGGAGGATATGTATCGACTACAGGAAGCTGAATAAAGCAACCAAGAAGGACCATTTTCCTCTGCCATTTATTGATCAGATGTTGGATAGACTTGCAGGCAAAGAATTCTATTGTTTCCTTGATGGTTACTCAGGATATAACCAGATAGTTATTGTGCCTGAAGACCAAGAGAAGACCACATTCACTTGTCCTTATGGTACCTTTTCCTTCAGAAGGATGCCATTTGGGCTGTGTAATGCTCCTGCAACATTCCAGAGGTGTATGATGGCTTTATTCTTTGATTTTATTGAAAAATCCATGGAAGTTTTCATGGATGACTTTTCAGTCTATGGAGACTCATACAAGGCATGCTTGGATAACTTAGAAGGAGTTCTAGTAAGATGTGAAGAGACCAACTTAGTGCTCAACTGGGAGAAATGCCACTTTATGGTTCAAGAAGGAATTGTTTTGGGGCATAAGATTTCAAAGAAAGGGTTGGAGGTTGATAAAGCAAAAATTGATGTTATTGACAAATTACCTCCACCTACCACCGTCAAAGGTATTAGAAGTTTCTTAGGGCATGCTGGTTTTTACAGAAGGTTTATCAAGGATTTCTCAAAAATTTCCAAACCTTTGTGTCTGCTGTTGCAACGTGATAACGTCTTCAACTTTGATGAGCAATGTCATGAAGCCTTCCAGAAATTAAAGACTGCCCTTGTAACTGCTCCTGTGATAGTCACTCCTGACTGGTCCAAACCATTTGAATTAATGTGTGATGCGAGTGACTACGCTGTGGAAGCTGTATTGGGTCAAAGGTATGGCAAAATTTTTCACTCTATCTATTATGCTAGTAAAACCTTAGACGATGCCCAATTAAATTATATTGTAACTGAGAAAGAGTTACTGGCTGTTGTATTTGCTTTTGAAAAATTTTGATCATACTTGGTGGGTGCAAAAGTTATTGTTTTTACTGATCACTCAGCTATCAAGTATTTGATTGCTAAAAAAGATGCAAAGCCAAGACTCATCAGATGGGTTCTCCTCCTTCAAGAATTTGACTTGGAAATTCATGATAAAAAGGGGGTGGAGAACCAAGTTGCTGATCATCTTTCTAGGCTTGAGAATGTTGATGCAGGTACAGGTGCAGAAGAGATAAAAGAAAATTTCCCTGATGAAAAACTGCTGACAGTAGCCACAGTAGCTGAAGACGTTACCACGTCTATGGCAATTTCTTCAAACGTTATAACGTCTAATGCTACTGCACCCTGGTATGCTGATATAGTCAACTTCCTAGTCAGCAAGATTGTGCCTGTAGATTTCAACCATCAGCAAAGAAAAAAGTTCTTCCACACCGTGAAGCACTATTTGTGGGATGAGCCCTATCTGTATAAGATGTGTCAAGATCAGTTGCTTAGGAGATGCCTTGCTGAAGAGGAACAACTTCATGTGTTACAACAATGTCATGCATCACCTTATGGAGGACATTTTGGAGGAACCAGAACTGCAGCAAAGGTGTTACAGTCAGGATATTATTGGCCAACACTCTTCAAAGATGCTCATGAATTGGTGAAGAACTGTGATAAATGCCAAAGAACTGGAAACATCTCCAACAAGCAAGAAATGCCATTGACAAATATCCTTGAAGTGGAACTGTTTGATGTTTGGGGAATGGACTTCATGGGGCCATTTCCTATGTCTCATGGAAACTTATACATCTTGGTAGCTGTTGACTATGTATCAAAATGGGTGGAAGCTGTTGCATTGCCCAATAATGAAGCCAAATCAGTCAGCAAATTCCTTAAGCAAAACATCTTCACAAGATTTGGTACTCCAAGAGCTATAATCAGTGATGAAGGTTCTCACTTCTGTAACAAGCTAATTGAGAATTTATTGGCTAAATACGGAGTGAGGCACAAGATTGCTACCGCTTATCACCCTCAGACAAGTGGTCAAGCAGAAATTTCTAACAGAGAAATTAAAAGGATACTTGAGAAGATGGTTGGTCCGAACAGGAAAGAATGGTCCCTGCACCTTGATGATGCGCTGTGGGCGTACAGGACAGCATTTAAGACACCACTGGGCATGTCACCATACAAGCTAGTCTTCGGAAAAGCTTGTCATCTGCCTATTGAACTCCAACACAAAGCTCATTGGGCACTGAAGCAACTGAACTTAGATCATTCAAAGGCTGGAGAAGCAAGACTCCTTCAACTAAATGAGCTAGATGAATTCAGGCACACTGCCTATGAGAATTCAGTAATCTATAAGGAGAAAACCAAGAAGTGGCACGATCAGAAAATTCAAAGAAGGGAGCTAGTAGAGGGACAACCAGTTTTGCTGTTTAATTCAAGGTTAAAGTTGTTCCCTGGGAAGCTAAAATCAAGATGGTCAGGACCCTTCAAACTGGTAAAAGTCTATCCTCATGGTGCTGTGGACCTGTTTGATGAAAAAACTAATTCCACTTTCAAAGTCAATGGCCAAAGAGTGAAACAATACCATGGAGAACATGTGGTTAGGGACAAGACCACAGTGGCTCTCAACAACCCCTGAATTAAAAAGGGAATAGTCTGGCTGAAGACTCTTAAAGCAAGCGCTCTTGGGAGGCAACCCAATGGTTTTAACTAACCAACAATTTTGTGTCTTTAAATTTTTGTTTTATGCAGGAATGGAAGCTGAAGGTAGGAGAGATTGAGAACTCAAGTATGGTAAACGTTATAGCGTCTTGGCATGTCTAGGACGTTGTCACGTTTGCTGCCTGGGAAAAAGTTTTAAATGAAAAAGAAGAGAAAATGAGTCAAGCAGTTTTCAAATGAAAAATTTTAAATGAAAATATTTTTTTTCAAAGACGTGACTGCCAAAGTAACCATGACGTCACTTCTCAACGGTTACCCCTTTCTCCAAGCTCACGCCACCACCTACTTCTCAACTTCCCATAAACCCTTCCCAATAAACACACAACAGTTATAATCATCAAAACCACCTGCAGACACTTTCAGAAACCGTAATCTTATCTCTTCCCCCAAATCTCAAATCTCAAATCCTCCACTCTCCAGAAAACTCATTCAATCACCATGACAAAAACCAAGCAAGCTGCAGTAAAATCATCTGGCAAAGGAAAGAATGTTAACCTAGGTTCTTCTTCTGACCCAATTCCAGAAATCCCCATTCATTTAAAGAAGAAAGCTTTGCTACCAGAAAGGGGCTTCAGCTTGGAAAACCCAAATCCTGATTTTCTCTCAACTGTGGCAGCATTAGGATGGCAGAAATTTGTGGTTCACAGAAAAGAGTACATTGCAACTCTGGTGCATGACTTCTACAAAGGAATCGTTGAAAGAAACGATGGAGAGCTTTCAAGCACCTCCATTGTTCGCAGAGAAGAAGTCAAATGTGGTGTAAGAGTCATAAATGACTACTTTGGGCTGGGTTACTATGGCAAGACAGTTGAGGTAAAGCAAAAGACTTACGGAGTGGCGGAGATGACTGAAATCAAAGAAAGAATATGTGTTGAAGGAGCTGTTTGGGAGCGAAGAGGCGACCATGGGAATGAATTCAAAATTTTAAAAAGGTACCTTTGTGATGAGGCCAGCACTTGGTTTCATTTCATTAGGCACTGCTTGATACCCACTTCTCACACTCTCTGGGTTGACAAGGAGAGGCTGATTGTTATTGATGCTATTATGTCAAGAGATAAGATTGAGGTGGGTAAGCTCATCAATAGGGAGATAAACAAATGGCAGAACATGAAGGATGGATACCTATACTTCCCCTGCTTAATCACTGATCTCTGCATGGAGGCTGGAGTGGAGATTGAAGCCTCTGAGCTAAGAGAGGAACCCCAGGGGGCATTCTCTACAAAGTTCAAAGCTAGGCAGAGAGCTGCAGATGCTACCACGTCAGTTGATGCACAGACGTTACAACGTCTGGTGGACCAGCAAAACAGCCTAGCCAAGTTTGTCAAGGAGCAGTTTGAATGGCAAAAGAAGGTAAATGCATAGATAACAAAAGGTAAGATGGTGATCGAAGAACCAATACTTCCAGATTGGATGCAAGGGGAAGATGAAGACAATATACCCTTATCAACAATGAACCTCAGGGCAGTGAAGAAGGAAAGAGTTAAGAAAACAAGAAACCCAGCCACAAAAAGAAAGAGCCCAGCAAAGAAAAAACAGAAAAAGGTAAGTAGTGAGGAAGAAGAGCTCAAATCAGCTGATCTGGATAGCATCAGTGAGAGTGATGCAGAGGAATCAAAGAAGGTGAGCAGAGAAATCCTAAGTGATGAAGAGGAAGAAACACATTCTGAAGAGAAGGGAAGCTCCAGTGATAAGACTGATATTGAGGCTGACTCTCCACCAACCCAAACAGTCAAAGAACCAGCCAAGCCCACACCCCCATCACCAAAACCCAAACAACCCCAACCCCCAGCTAAAGAACAATACAACGATGACCAAAATATCCCCAAATCACCACAGTCTCAACCTCAAGATCAACCCATTTCACAACCAATCCCCACTCAACCTGAACCAATTAAAGAACCTTCACAACCACCCACTCAAGAAGTAACCAGTTCAGACGTGGCAGCGTCTGAACCAACTGATGTTGGAAGTAACCCAGACCCACAACTCATTCCCCCACCCAAAAAGCAAAGAGTCAAGACTGTACCCACTCAGAATCCATTTGGGAAGAAGAAAAGGCATGAATTAGCTGCTGCAAGTGAAGAAACCAGACCGGGTGAAGAAGAAGAACAACTGGCTGATGCTCCTGCAACCAAAAGGCAAAAGTTGCAGGTAAGGAAAAAATCTGAAGCTGCTAAAGACAAGCCAGCCACAGCTACCAGTGCAGCATTTGTAGCTGCCAGTGGTTCAGAGAATGCTTCTGCTGTTGTTGCTGAAGAAAAAGCTGCAGACGTTACAACGTCTCAAGAGCCAGTGGGAGAACAAGCCCAGGTGGACCCCAAAGAGGAACAACAGGTTAATCCTGCAGAGCTGGAAAAATAGAAAGCATGGGAGGAAGCAAAGAAAAGAGTTGCTGAGAGCAGTGCCAAGATGTCCCAAGAAACTGAAGTTTCAGTTGATACTGGTGATGGTGCAGGAGAGAAAAAGAAGAAGGAAAAGAAAAAGAAGACTGCTCAAGCAGGCATCCCAGCCAGACAGAGTGGAAGGCTCAGGTCTGGTGTCCTGAACAAGTAAGTTAGCCCTCTTTTTAGCAGTAGTATAGTTATAGTTTGTAATTTCAGTACAAATAAATAGCTTTCCAGACGTTACAACGTCTGGATAGTTAGTAGTCACTAGTTTGTTTGCTTATATTGTGATTGAGTGTTCCTCTTCCCTCTTTTAAATATCAGTAAGCAGTGAGGACACTGCTCATCTTTCTGTGTGGGGGGGAGGATCATTTTTATGTTTTGTGTATGCATAAAATCAAATGCGAAATCAGTTTACCTCCCTACTCTATTAATCATCAAAAATGTTTCTCTTTGGGCTAAATCTAGGAATGACTGTGTGTGAATTTGTGTGAGTAGCTGATGCATGCTTAGATAAATAGAATTGATTACTGCTTCCACACAAACTCTGTTTTGAGAAAAACCTAGTTAGCTAGGGGCTATATGATGCTAAAGCTAGTTTTGGTTGACTATGGTGATTGTAAAACTTGATTAAAAACTTAGAGTAGCAGTAGAAACTAAGTTTGGGGGTATATCAGGTTGTGCTAAGGCTGGGTGCAAAGACTGTAGGATGATTAGTGCTTGTGTAGTGTGAGTGCAACGTTGTAACGTCTACCCGTAACGTTATAACGTATGCCGTGTGTGTTTTCGTGTTGTGTTCTGTATTATCAAGCGTTGTAACGTCTCACCTACAAACGTTATAACGTCTACTCCAAAAAGACCAAAAAGTGTGTGTGTTTCAAATAAGTGAAAAAATCCACATGTTCTCTGTGTTTGCTGCAATCTCCCAAAACAAATACTGGGCGCCTCAATCCAAAATTGTCATATGAAAAAAAAAATCACAAAAACCCCAAATTGAAGTGAATCAAATGAAAGTTGCTCAGCAATAAGGGGATTGCAGTCCTGTATGTGTTGTGTGAGTCAGAAAAGTAGTTGCACTAATCTAGTCCTAGCATCCAATTAAGACCCTTTGTCGTGCTTAAAATAACCCTCATGTCTTATGTGAAAATGTTAGCCTACTCTCTGTTTTGAAAAATGTTATACCCTCACCATAATGGAAACCACTCTTTCATAAGCTAGGGTAGCTTCTGAACCTGGCTAGGAATAGAATTGATACAGAGATCACACACTCACTTTGGGCAGTAATGAATCTAGAATGTAATTGTGCATTGGTGCGTGAGTGTGTAGTGTAAGTCTGAAGAAATTAGCCCCTTGAGGAAAATTTTTGATCAAATGGATGAACAGGGTGTAAACTGCTGGTGTGTTTAATTCCACACATCTTTTCATATGTTGTGTTTGGATTTCTTGAGGACAAGCAATGGCTTAAGTTTGGGGGTGTGATAACTCATATTTATATGAGTTATTTATACTTATTCAAAGTTAAATCATGCAAGTTCTTTGGCAATAGTAGGTTGTTTTTATTTAGTTTCTGTTAGTTTATTGCTTTTTAGTTAGAAAGGGGGCTAAATTACAAATTCTAGGCATTTTGGCGCCAATTGGCGCCTTTGTGATCATTTTGATGCTTCTTGTGTTTGTGCAGTGAGCTGAACGTGGCAACGTCCCTCATCACGTCTGAAGAAGGGCAGCAGAGCAAGATAGAGATATCTCATTTTTTGGCGCTCAAGAAATGATAGTCAAAGATTTAGAAATGAAGAAGATCTTCTCTCTCCTCAGCGCTGACGCGGCTGACGCACTGTAGCAGTGCAGTGTCATTTCAGAACAGAGTCAACTCGCAAGCAAGCTTGGAAGGTGGGGAATGACATCAGCAAGCATGTGACCCCCTTGTTCCTTGGCTATTCTCTCTCTACAAAAGGAAAGGCAGGGGGGCATCACTGGCATCGATCCATCCATTCATCATCCACCTTCCTCCATTTTCAGAGAGAGTTTTCTTAAAGAGGTTCTGGACACAAACTTCTTCATCCAAACCCTTCTCAAGCTCCATTTTCTTTTTTTTCCGCACCCATTACTGTGAAGCTCAGACGTTGTAACGTCTCTATAGCGTGCATGAAGGAAGGCTACTTAGGCGTATCTTTTGCGTTTAGTCTCCTTTTCTCTATGTACGGTATTTGGATTTCAACTCCTCTTCTTTCTGTAAAGATGCTCAGCATGAGCTAAGCATTTGTAGTTGGGTTGTTGTTTTGCATGTAATGAACCTCTAGTTTAATGTTATGAAGTAGCGATGTTTATGCGTTTTAAATCTTTGCATGTTAATATTTCCAAACTTGTTTTGAAATTGGCCACTTAAAATAAGTAGATTCATAGGTACAGAAATGGTCTGTGAAAAGAACTCAAAGATTTATGTGAATGAAAAGGTGCACTAAAGACATTTAGGCATTTTTATCTAAGTCTAGACATAGAATGGATAATAGTTCATAGGACATTGCTGTGGGTACTTAAAATACAGGAGTAGGCCTACTTAGAACCTAGACATAGGAATTCTAGTACTTGAAGCTCTGACGTTTTGTGACTGAAAAGCACAGCTCTTTTGCAACAGCGTTCAAACGTTATAACGTCTATACAACATAGCATTTGTACGTGTTAACGTGTAAACGTTATAACGTCTGACTAGAGGAGATCTACTTGCATGCAGCAATCCAACTCATACCCTTCCATATTCACAACCACTTCCTGTTTACTTGCTTTATCTACGTTCTTAGTCTTAATACCAACTTTTAGTGCCGATTTATCACTTGTTTCACTTGTGTTTTGAAGACTTGAACTTTGAAAGTAAATCAATCCTCGTGGGAACGATCTCTTACTTTTTATCCACTTTATTACTTGTACGACGTGTATACTTGCACTGATATTGCGACTAGAAAACACGAACGCGAACAATGCATACAAGCATGGAATCATCAACTTATTTCATGCAAAATTGACAAATTAACACACAAAACAACACAAAAGAAGAGGACTTAATCTATCATGCAAGTTCCTAAAACAAACATTAGCCAAATCATGCATTTATTCATTCAAAATTAAAGAAAACAAAACAAGCAACATGAACCCTATTTTCCTTGCCCAAACCCAAGGCTATGTATGGTCCAAGATCAACAAATATTCAAACCCAAATCATAAAGTGAACAAGAACACACAAGAACCCTAGAATAGAGTTCATGGCCGAATGCACATGGAGTGTGAGAATGAGTTTTCATTTGATGAAAATTAGGCAAACAAGATTCAAAATACAAGCAAATGCAAGAAAACACAAGAACAACTCCTTCAAAGCCAAGGAGCCACCTCAAACACCCAAGCCTCCCTAAGTGCTTGTCAATAGTGTTTGAGATGGCTCCTCAAAGCAACAACAACAATATATGAAGGAGTTGAGATGAGGAGAAGAGAGATTATGCAAAAATGAAGAAAATACAAGAGTTTTGAAGTTTTACCTTGAATCCAAGCTATGAAGGGAGTGATATGAAGGACAAGCCCACAAATCAACTAAATCCTCCACAAACCTCAATGAAACTTGCGCCCCTTGCCTTGATCCTTGAGGTTAGATGATGAACAATTAGATTTTAGTAGAAGAGAAGCATGATATGTGAAGTAGGAGTGGATTTGAGGTGATTTGGTGGTTGGTTTTTGAAGAAAATATATGGAAGAGGGGAGGGGGAGGCTACGGTTTTATGTAGGAGAAGAGAGGGAGAGGAGGTGTGCTAGGGTTTTGTGTAGGAGAGAATGAGCAAAAAGAGAAGAGCCTTTAGGTGTGGGAATGAGGGAGTATTTATAGGATGAAACTAGGTCTAAGGGTAGTTTAGTCTTTGGCTTTGAGAGGTGCACTAGGATTAGACTTTAAATTTGAATGGAGGGTGGAGATGCATCATCACATGGATTGAGGGTGTTGGAGTAACACAAAAATGTGAGAGTATGGAGAGTGGGGGGCGAAATTTAGAGGAAAGAAAAAGGAAAAGAAAAATGAATTTCTTATTTTAGAAGAGATATTTTATGTGAAGTAGGGTTAAGGGAATTTTGGGGGAGAATTGTTACCAAAGAGGGAACTTTGGGTTTTCTTATGAATAGGTTAGTGTAAGTGAGTGGAGTAATTTACCAAAGAGGGTATAATGGAAGAGTGTGGAAGAAATTGGAGAGAGAGAGAGAGAGAGAATTCGTAGGTGGGGAGAGGAGGGAAGAAAAAAAACTTGTTTTTGGTATTTTGTCTTATTGAAGACACTTCCCTTTTTTGAGTTTTTGAATTTAAAATTTTTGGGCATGGGAAATAATGGGAATGCAACTATTGAAGATGTGTTACATGTTTTTGGGCACCATAAAATATTCCCTCTAGTCACCTATGACAATAAAAATTGTCACTAAAAATTGAGGAATATTTAATGGTCCCTTTTTATTTTTCTATGCACTAAAATGAAAAAATACATTTTTAATTATTTTGACTAGGGTTTTCTTCCTAAAAAATTGTAAAAAAATTATCCTTGATAGAATAAAAATGTACCTTTTGAGGATGTGCATTTTTGGCGAGAAAATCATCTTTTTGCGAAAAATGACCAAAATGCCCTTTTTGACCCTAAAACCCTAATTTGGCCCAAAAAGTGCATTCTAACCCTGAAAATGATTTCAAAAACTTTGGAATGGTTTCTAGGATCCAAAATGCAATGCATAATGCTCCTCACTCCTCAATTTATTTATTTTTGTGGAAAATTAGGGTTTTGACCTAAGCCGGACAAAATTGGGGTATGACAGCTGCCCCTCTTATTCTGAATTTTAACGAGGAATATGAATTGGCCGAAACATATTCCAAGGTAATAATGAAGATAAAGAATTCAGAAATTATACCGATTTTGTCTACTTGGGGAAACCCGAATTTTCCTCTTTTTCTTTTTCTATTTTTTGAATAGATGGGCTTGAGAACAAACGGGGAACGGTTAACACTTGGCGCATTAACCGAGAGAAAAAATGACGGACCACTCGGGATCTGAAGGAGAACTAAGGCTCTGAAGGACCACTCAGGGTCTGGAAGGCTGCCTAGGCCTTAATTGAAGGACCATCGTGGTCTGAAGGAGCGCTACTAGCTATGGTACTAGTAAAACGGTCTGAGGGGGCCTTTGCGTTCGAGCGGCCATGATGGGTCAAGATCAGATCCGGAACTGATATGTTGACCATGAAGGACGTCCACTGTGTCTTAGGCTGACACGACTAGTCTGAAGGACCACTCGGGGTCTGAAGGACTTACCCGCAGCTCGAAGACGAGGTGAAGTCTGCTTTTGAAGGGACACTTGGGTCCTGAAGGGATTCACGAATCCTGTTGATTGAGGTACCTGCATACGTCAGTTGATGCAAGGAATAGTGCATGGAGTATGGGTGCATGTTATGCAAGGGCATGTTATGCAGGTGCATGCAATGCTATGATTTAGGTGTAATGATGCATGTGGTGGAACATTCCTGAAGTTCTTCTTTTGGTCTGACCCCTTTTTTTTTTGGCATAGGGACCTTAGGATTCTTGAGTGATCAATTCAAGTGTCCTATCATGATGACTATTTCGAATGTACATTCGACTTGGTCTCCTATTTATTGAAAATGATTTTGTATTTTGAAAATTGATTTGATGTCTGATGCAATGATGATGAATGCTTGGTTTGCTAGAAAGAAAGCAGTAAATGAACACTTGGCGTGCTGATGCGAAAATAGTAAATGAACACTTGGCGTGCTGATGGGAAAACAGTAAATGAGGACGAACACTTAGCGTGCTTTTAATGAACCACTTGGGACCCGAGGGCATTTGAACTCCAAACTGAAGGAGCGACTGAACTCTAAACTGAAAGAGCATTTGAACTCCGAACTGAAAGAGCGACTGGGAATGAGATTTTGAGACTGACAAGTCCAGGATGACTGACTTGAGAATTAGATTGAAGACTGACACTTGAAGTGCTAATTCTTGGAACTAGGCGTGAGGATTAACACCTTGTGTTCGTCCGCATTTTGCTTAGCAATGCAATGAATGACACATGTAATGCAAACATATGCCATGATTGATGTCTTGAATATTATGGAATGCTTTTGTTCTTTTGTATTTGCTTCTTCTTTGCAGTTTATGAAATGCAAATATCAACATAATGCTTGGATGTTTGAATGCAAGTGTACGCGGTGATTGATGCTTTGATGAATGGAATGCTCCTGTTCTAATTTCTGTTTGTTTCTTTTTTGCTTCTTCTATGAAATGCAAACATTAATATGATGCGATGCTCTGATGTTTGATGAAATGATTTTTGTTCTTTTTCTTTTATGGAAATGCTAACGTTAATATGATGCAAATGCAATGACATGGGATGACGTGTTTTTGCTTTTTCTTTCTTTATGATGCAATGCTTTGATGCTTGATGGAATGAAATGGAAGATTTTTTTTTGCTTTTATCCGTTGCTTCTTTTTTGTTGTCTTTCATGAAATGATGATGTTGGCACGATGCAAATGGGATACCATGATAAACAAAATGGAACACCTAATAAGATATGAATGATTGGGGTAATTGAACATTTTTGTGATGATGAGATGCAATACTTTGAATGCAAGGAATTTGATTCAACCTCCGGTGTTCTCAAGGTTTTTATTTACAAACAAGCTCACTTGTTTTCTCTTCCTTCCAATGACGACTGAATCTTAAATATCGCATGACTAACTTGTGTTCTCTCTCTTTGAAGCATTGTCTAGTAAGCATGCATAGGAGTGCAAATGTGAATGAGTGAGTCCGTTAACTTGAGATTGGTTTAGAACATGTATGACAAGTGAAGGGATGACAGACAAGATTATTGCTGACGCTCATGAGGGACCAAGGGATGCAAGACTGCCCCGGTTCGGGCTTTTGATGAGTGAATAGCTTGCCCCTGTCTAGTGGTGACAACAACTAGGGGTGTAGAAGATGATGAATTGGGAATGAAAAATGGAGCAAAAGAGATTTTGTCTCAACCCATAAAGTTTGATGTTGCCCCAGTCATAACAAGGACAAAGCTGCCCCAATTAGGATGACAAGGCCTTGTTTAGGATAGTGAGTTGAGAGATTGCCCCAGTGAGGTTTTGTAGGAATGAATGAGGTGAAGGAATTGGAACGCACTTGTCCCACTTTCGAATGACATCACAAATGGTTTCTTTGAGTGAGGTTGTGAAAGGCGATGGATTTTGCCAGACTGCTCCAATCCAGGCTTGGTGACTATGAATGAAAGGCTTGCCCCTGTTTGGTGATATTGACGATTGGAGTGAAAGGGCAGATATGCGGGAACTGGCGTCATGGATAACACCTGGTGAAAGGATGAATGACATAGGATGGACGCTGAACAGGCTTTCCCAAGACTAGGGTGGGTGGGTGGTGAAGAGAATGCCCCAACTTTTAGATCTGAGTGGTGTTCTCAGTGTAAATCTTTGGTTCTCTGTGAATGCCTTGACTTTTGGTAATGAAGAGAAGCCTCACTTGGTGGTCACTAAAACTTGTTTTAAGGCAATCTTGAATGCCTTTTTGGGAGTGCAAGTCTTTTTTGTTTCGTCAGCTTTCTTTTTTCTGACTGTTTGTTTTTGTCTCCTCAGTTCTCTTTTTTCTGAGGGTTTATTTTTCTTGATCAGCTTTCTTTTTTCTGATCGTTTGTTTTTCTTTTTGATCAAACACATTGTAAACAGATAAACTTATTTGTCCTAAGATTAAAATTTGAGAAAACGAAAGCAACCGGTCATTGATCGGAATGGACTTTTTAGGGTTGTGATGTGGAGAAGGGGATGATTGAGCTTAATGAAGTGTTTGGGGTTGATGGGCTGTTGGGTCTTATTCGGCATCGGCCAATGGTCAATGATTTATGAAGGAAAGGGTTATTAGGTTTGATGAGGTGCTTGGGGTTTTATTAGGACGAGTTTGTGTTTCATAGTAGAATGGCTGAGGGTTTACGGAGGGTTAGATGTTGAGGCCAAAGGAAATGTTTTTGGGTTTTATGAGAGGAAAGATGATGAAGTGTTTGAGGATTTGGGGAAGAAGGGATGATTTATCAAGACAAGGACCTCTTATGTCTTATGGCAAAATGTACCAGCTCACAATTTATACTTCTTTTGTATCTCTTTTTTCTTGGTCTTTCTTTTTTTCTTTTTTTTTTTTGGATTTTTCATTTTTTTTTTTGAATCTTTTTGTTTGGTTGCATTCTTTTCCTTTGGACTTGGGTGAGCTGATAACGATGATATACCATTCTCGAGGTGGAATTGATCCTTGTCTAGAGTGATGGAGATATCCTGGGGATTTCTTGACTTAAGGTGGGTAGGAGGGGGATTTTTCCCTTCTCTTTGGGATTTTCTTGGCTTAAGGTGGGTAGGAAATGGAACTTCTGGATTTTGGATTTTCTTGAGGTTGTGGGGAGACGGCCAAACTTCATTTCAAATTCCGATTGCTTATTTTCTCGTAAAACCTGACAACAATTTATCTATCTATATGTGTTTGCTTTTTTTCTTTGCATTTTTTTATGCCCTAATTTTTGCCTGGACCGCTCTTTGCGAGTTTTTAATCCATCGGTCGCTCCTTTTTGCCTAGGCTGCCTTTTGCGGGTTTTCAACCTAGCGAGCTTGTTCTTCTCATTTATCTCTTCTTTTTTTTTGTTTTTTTTCTGGAAAGACTTGTACTGAAAGAAAATAATGCCGATAAAGAAAGTTAGTGATCACAGAATTGCCCCAACATGGAGGACTTAGAGTGTTAGTGAGAATGAACCAAAAAGTCAAGTATGCACTGATGGGAGAGAATATGCGTTTTATGGATGGACGGGGCGGGGTTAGACTTGGATGGTGATGATGACAAGGAAGGAAACTGACAGACTCAAACGAGAGAAGATGCACGTGTCGTGCACGTTCACTATAGGAATGCTTCACAGAGAGTCAACATTAGTTAGAACAATGAATTTTTTTTTGACGAGCTGCTTCAGTCTTTTGTCATGGAATGGATGGGATGCAATGCTTTTTTGAAGGAAATACAAATGAGCTATTGATGTGAAAAAACTGAGTGCCTGGGAACACCTTGAGTTTGCAAATGAGTGAGACTAAACTTTTCCAAAGATGAATAAAAAAGCTTCGCCAGAACGTCTCACCTCTCATCACAATTTTTTTTTTTGTTTTTAGAATTATTATTGTTTCTCTAGAATTATGCTCATTTTTTATGCATTATGTAAATATGCAAATGAATGAGAATGCAAAATGGATAAATACGCATGGAATGAGAATGCGAATGAAATGAGAATGCAAATGAATAAATGTGAATGAAACGAGAATGCGAATGGATGAATGTGGATTTATCGCGTCGGGGAATTATAAGCTTTTCATTTGAAGAGTACAGTACAAAATTTGATTTTGACTTTAGCATGCATGGCTTCTCTCCAAAATAAAGCTTTTAACTCTCTGGTGGTCATAAAAATTCATGCAACATGAGATATTTATTTGATTATTTCTGTAATGCAAAGAAAAAATGCATGTAGTATGTTTTCTAAAAACTTGTGGAAAATAACAATTTTTGATTTTTCTTGATTTTTGATTTTTTTGATAAAAGACGGTATGCACTAATACTTGTTTGAATGCAAGTGCAATGCAACATGTATGATTTCCTGTTTATCTTAGTGCCGGGAATCACGGCGTACTATGTCTTGCCATAGGTTTAACGGTGGATTTTGATTATTTTTTCTTTGAAACACAACAAGGTTAGAATCAATAAGCGGAACAAAGCACATTCCATGCATTCAAACTTAAACAAACACCTCGGAGTGTACGCTGTTTCGCTTTTGATTCCACACCGTGCCTATGACAAGATATTACTTTGTGATTCCACACCATGCAATGATGCGTGCATGAGTTGCAGAAACTTATGTTTTATGTAATGCGGGGATGTATGCAGATGATGTAATGATGCAATGATGCCTTTTTTTTTGTGTTTTTGCATGGAGTGGCATTTACAGGTGGTGATTTTGAAAATTTTCACACTATATACCACCTCATATAGGCGTTTTATTGAAAATGAAAAGCACATCTTTTTTTGATTTTCGAAAATTCTGAGGGAAAATTGATTGAACTGAATGCACGATGCAGCACATAATTTGGAAAGCCCTTGTGACCTAAAAATGGGGTAGAACATATGATCTAAGACACTTTAGGGATAATCTTCTCATGTAGCTCTATTCACACCCTCACAAAGGTCATCAGAGCCACAGTCTCTTTCACGAAATTCCTTGTAAATGCAGCAAACTGCTAGGTACAAGGTATCATGGAAGAGCACAACTCTGATTGAAACTTTCGCGAGTAGCCAAACGGACAAAGGTCCTGATGGGCTCCCACTACTCGAATCCACTCATCCTAAGATACCCTAACAGACCTGGGTTATGGTCTCTTTCTCTAATCATAAAATCTCGGGGTACAAGTGGTGTGTGCGAAGGGCATTTCCTCAAAACTACCCCACCTGCAAATGAAAATCCAGACAGTCCAGACAATAGCATGTCGTCTACCCTAGGGTTCAATATCATTCAAATACAACTAGCCTAGGGTACCAACAACAAACACATTACTTATTTCAGAAAGGGAGCTGAGAAGAAGGGAACATGGGGATTGGAAGAATGCATGGGCATAAGCGATAAAAGAAAGGGAATAAAAGAGGAGATAGAGAACAACAAAGAAGACAAATGCATATGCCTACAATCAATGATAAGAAAGAAAGGCAAACAAGGTATTAATCAAATCAACAATACATTAAACCACACATTTAAATTAGTTAGGCTTGACCCTCGTCTTTTAAAAAGTGTCCCCAGTGGAGTCGCCAGCTGTTGCACCCCGAGAAATCCCGGTTTGGGTTTCTCAATGTACAACGTGGAAAAATTTTGAAGCCGCCACCAATATTTTAATTTTAAGACCAAAACATTGAAAAAAGGTCTTTTGGACAAGGCGGATGGTCTTTTGAAAACTAGAGATATAGGTTCGGGGGTCGATTACGTGCGAGGAAGGTGTTAGCACCGCGCACGTCCTTTCTACCGAAAGGGAACCTCTAATTAAATGTGTGGTTTTAACGTTTGATTTGAAAAATACCTAGATTTGCCTATTTATTTCTTGTTTGAAGATGAATGAGAAAACTTAATGAAATTTTATTGTTGGTGAGAAAGGGGGGAAAAAGAAAGAGTTTTAGAAAAAGTGCTTGACGGGACATGGCCCGCTCCTACGTATCTCCAGGTGCGATGGAGAATTCAAAGCTACGTAGTTCTTGGGTTACCTTTGAAAATCAGGACAAAATAAGGATTTTTTAAGAGTGTGCTTGACGGGACAGGACCCCGCTCCTACGTACCCTCACTGGAAGAGGGATCAAAGCTACGTAGTTCTCGGGTGTCTTTTGAAAAGTTTTTGTTTTTTATCTTTTTTGGTGAGTTTTTGCAATAGGACGAGCATTAGTGAATGATTAAACTAGCAGAGGCTATGATGAATCACTACTAAATACTCAAAAAAGAGAGTTGTATCGCTAGTCAAACGAACAAAGGTTCTGATGGACTATTGATAACAACTCGTTTTTATTATCTTTTTGAAAGTGATTTTCGAAAGAGATTGATTTGCACGATGATCAAACTAACAAAGGTTATGATGGATCATCGTTTATTATTCTTATGAGAAAAGGACATTGCCACTAATAGCTAAACGAACAAAGGCTCTGATGAGCTACTAGCAACAATGGGTTTGAAAATGATTCTTTTGTTTGTTTTATGGAAATGATTTGGTTATGGTTGCGAAAAGAATTTTTATTTGTTGCGCTTGACGAGAACGTGACTCGCTCCTACGTATCCCAAATGGGAATCAAAGCGACGTAGTTCTAATGAAAATGTTTTTAGAAAAGGGTTTGGAAGGGGAAGAGCTTTCATAATGATCAAGCAAGCAAAGGCTTTGAGTGATCATTACTAATAGCCCTTAATGGTGTTCATGACAATCAAACAAGCCAAGGCTTTGAGTGATAGTCACTAATAACCTGCATTAGTTAGAAAAGAGTTTGAAAGATTTTTGGAAAAAAAGGGTGAAGTTATTATCAATGATTGGTTACAGAGTTCAAGCACATTCAATAATCACGAAATCATGCATATGTTGAACATTAATTAAGACTAAACATGCCAATATGATCAAAAGATCCACTTATCTAGGATGCAAGATAAAGTTCTCAAAGCAAATGTGTGTGTGTGTAGGAAGGGGTGTATTTACCCTAATGACTCTATGCTACAACATGCATGTAGACTTACGTCTTCATTAGGAGGTCATACACATGGATGGAATGGCATATAATTGAATCAAGACATTTAAAATGCATCAAAAACAAGCAAGCAATTGGTCATAGGCATATAATGATCTTAATTAAACTAAGGAACATATGAGCAATGATTTATGATTAGGCGAGCATGTGAACGCATGAGCATACAAGAATGAATGCATGAATGAGTAGACAAGAGGATGCATGAGCATACAAGAATGCATGAGCATTTAAGTATGATTACGTTTAATATGCAAAGCATAGATACTTGAGAATGCATGAGAGTGTTGCATAAAATAGGGATGAATGAAGATGCATGCAAGTGAAAATGTTTTGGTAAAAGGTTTAGGTAAGAAAGTGGTAAAATGTTTTTGGGTTTTGGTATTTTGGAAATGAGATGAAATGTTTTTGGTCTTGAAAGTGGTAAAAGTATTTTGGGGTTTATCTTATAAAGTTGAAAAAGTTTGAAATGCAAATGAGAAAATGTTTTGGGGTTTTTATGCAAAGATACAAGTGGTGAAAACTTTTAGTAAAAAGTTAGTGAAATGGTAAATTTATTTTACTTGGAGTAGAAAGTAATTTTTTTGAAAATTAGTAAAGGTAAAAAGTGAAAAGTAACTTATTAATGAAATGGTACATGTGAAATGGTAAAAGTGAAAAGTTAATGAAATGGTAAAAAGTTAAAAAAAACAAAATGACACAACTTGCATTTACTCAACCACAATCAAAATGACAATCTTCAAGCAATCAAAGGGGTAAAAACCCTAGTCATGGCCGAATTTAAGACACTTCCCTTTTTTGAGTTTTTGAATTTAAAATTTTTGGGCATGGGAAATAATGGGAATGCAACTATTGAAGATGTGTTACATGTTTTTGGGCACCATAAAATATTCCCTCTAGTCACCTATGACAATAAAAATTGTCACTTAAAAATTGAGGAATATTTAATGGTCCCTTTTTATTTTTCTATGCACTAAAATGAAAAAATACATTTTTAATTATTTTGACTAGGGTTTTCTTCCTAAAAAATTGTACAAAAATTATCCTTGATAGAATAAAAATGTACCTTTTGAGGATGTGCATTTTTGGCGAGAAAATCATCTTTTTGCGAAAAATGACCAAAATGCCCTTTTTGACCCTAAAACCCTAATTTGGCCCAAAAAGTGCATTCTAACCCTGAAAATGATTTCAAAAACTTTGGAATGGTTTCTAGGATCCAAAATGCAATGCATAATGCTCCTCACTCCTCAATTTATTTATTTTTGTGGAAAATTAGGGTTTTGACCTAAGCCGGACAAAATTGGGGTATGACAACCACTATAGCACCTGATTAAATTAATTAAATAAATAAATACTTGGATTATTTTGGGGCGTTACAGGAACCCATATGTACTTCTTCTTTCCTTTCCCTCGGTCGCTCCCCGAGAAGGAGACCATGCTGATGTTCATATTGGGGATAGGATCAGTATCAATACTCATCTCCTGTGTCCCCTTGTCGGCCATTTTGAACCTCCCCTTCTTTATGGCCTCTTGAATGGCTCGGTGGAAGATAATGCAATTTGAAGTAGCGTGATTGAATGAATTGTGCCACTTACAGTACCTCTTCCCTTTTATTTCTTCAGGCGGGGGTATCTTATGGTCGTCGAGGAGCTTAATATGTTTATCTTTGAGGAGATAATCAAATATTTGATCGGCCGTAGAGATGTCAAATGAGTACTCAACCTTGTTTTGTGTCTCGTCCTTCTCCTTTCCCTTGGCAGGTTTAAGAGCAGGACAGAGGTATGCTTTATCTTTGACTATCTCAGCCACCAAAATGTATGCCATGTAATCGGCCGATTCATCGTAATCTGAGTCCTCGGCCGCATCAACTATTGATACCAATTGAGGCCATCGACCCCTAGTAGCTCTCTTCCTTTCTCTCTCTTGTATGAATTGTTCAATCTGTATTGCCCTAGAAGCCAAGCCACTGAGGTCACTACAAGCTTGTCCCACAAGCTTTTCCTTCAATTGCGGGTGCATTCCAGAGATGGCCATGGAAGTAAGTTGCGGTTTTGGAAAGGGTACTGAGCACTTTTCGGCCATCTTTCTGAATCTTTCAATGAAGTCTGTCACAGTCTCATCCACCTTCTGCCGTAAATTCATGAGATCGGCAGCCGTAACTTCAGGCTGTGGCCAATAAAATCTGTCATGGAAGCACCTTTCCATGTCTGCCCAGGTCTGTATAGAATCAGGTGGGAGAGAAGAGTACCATGAGAAGGCAGTCCCTGTCAAAGACAAAGGGAATACCTGCAACTTATGGAACTCATTCTGGTTTCCTTCCCCACATTGAGCCTTGAATCGGCCGACGTGCTCCATGGTAGACTTACCATCATCCCCGGAGAGTGTGTCTATCCACCCACTCGGGGTAAGGCTTCCTGTATACCGGCATGTCGAGTGGTTTCAAATGAACACCGAAGAAGTTCTTGATGGTGTCAGCTATCAAATTAGGATCAAGGAGTTGGGACCCCGATGGTCTTTCAGGTGGAGGCATTGGTCGCCACAATATATCTGGGGGACCCTGCGCCCCTGGTTGCGGTGGTACCTGAGGTGGAGCGTCTGTCCATGACTGCCCAGGCACTACTTGGGCCAGGTTAACAAGGCCAGTTCCTGGTACAAATGCTTGCATGCCTCGGTGAGGTGGAAGTTGATTCCATGGCTGCTCGGCTGGGACAACACCCATCTGTGTCTGTATATAGGAACCCGCCGGGTAGGTACTGAGTGCTCCGGGGTACAGCTGACTAGGAAGTAGGCTTGTCGGGCCAGGTGGGCTCTGGGCCCATGGCTGCTGACTCGGGCAATACCCACTGATCCTGCCATTCCCTGATTCTGGGGCGAAGGCTTGCCCCCCTGTGTAGGCCGGGTAGTTAGCTGCAGCAGAACATCCATAGGATGGTCCTTGCGGCAAACCCAGGAAGCCTACTGCCTCGGGCGGCCTTCTAGCCAATCGCACTTGTCCCTGCTGAAGAGAAGTCGTATTAGTGACATTCGCCAAAAACTGCCCCCAAGTGTTGGCAGTGGCAAAAGTACCAGGATGAGGAATTGCAAGAGTAGGACATACCTGATGAGAGAATGTCTGCTGAGGCCCAGTCAAACTCCCACTTGGTGAACACTAATGCATGCCTCACAAAGAAGTATAGGAGGATGCCTGCTGAGGTTCAACAGGGTTGGTGTATGGCAGGGACTGATGCGTGTCTCCCATAGAAGTAGGATGTCCTCCCCGTGGTTGGCCAGGGAAAATGGGGTTAGTAGCGTTGCTACTTTGCGTTACATGTCTGTGTTCCTTGGCCTGTTGCACCTCATTGTGCACCATAGGTTTAACAATGGCAGCCAATTGTTGGGACACTTGGTACATTATGTCATGTATCCCCATATCTATATGTTGCCGAATGAATGATGTAGTCATCACCACGGGCTCCTCCTCTTGATGAGGTGGTTCATTCGATTCAGCAGTAACCGTTGCAATAGTATTATTCGCCGAAGCACCTACTGGCTCCATGATTTTGCCTTTTGCAGTAGTTGCCTTCTATGATGAAAAAGGTGACTCCATGCTTAAGTTCTTATCAGAGCGTAAATGCATACGCCAATGATAATCCAGTCCAGGTGAACTAAACACAATGATCTGTTCACCCGTTCTTGTCCCACCGGGCGTGCCAATTTGTTGTTCTTGGTCAAACTCTTAGGTCCCAGTCGTGGGTTCGGCCATAGGTTTGGGAAGGTTTTATGATTCCTCTGTTCTTCAAGCAATTGCGCCAGGGAGGGAACTCTGCTCCTTGACTGTGGGTATCCTGAATCCTCTAGAAAGGGTCAGGTTGAGTGAATGGGACGCGACGGTTGGATTATACTACTGGCTAATGCATAAAAATAAAGATAAAGTGTGATAAAAGCAGATAGAGGAAATAAACGTAGAGTTTTTGATTGATTGATGTGTGTCTATTCTGTACAATTGCTCTTCTATTTATATACATAGACCCTCGTCGGCCACTACCATAGCCAACATTTGCCTACCGTTGGATCAATCTAAGATCAACGATTATCATCGTTCCTAAGCCCTAAAGAGGCGAAGTAACCACCCACGATCTTACCAGCACGGTTAGTGGGGTGAACTCCCTCACTCCGCTTTTCAAGGCCTCGCTCATTCGCTTGATCTTTCAACTGCTCCCACGTTCTGTCTTCGTGCTCCCTCTTACTTGCCTTCCAAGCAAGTCCGCCTTACCTCAGCCATTTGGCTTGCTCAGCTAGCCTTCGTCCTCGGGAAGTAACTCAGGCACCCAAGCCCACCTCGCCCGTGGCACTCTATAGGCTGAGGCTTTGCTCTCCCTCGACCCTGCTTATTACTCCTCGAGTTGACCCCTTCCTCGGGGAGTTGTCTTGTGATATGCCCCGAGGGCTTCTCTTGATTCTTCACTTTGACAATTATCTCTTAAATCTTTGTCTGGTGGCGTGCCTCAGCACTTCAATTCCACTCCCTATCTTCACTCGTCCCTCGGTCTACGACTCAGTCATTTTTTGGTGTTAACAATGTGTTTTAAAGTGATTAAGATTGGACAGACTAAGTTTGTTGAATGCATGACTGCACCAAATTGTCGACTGCATATATAGGATCTAGCTCCTACTTAGTGTTAATGTCTGCCTGCTGGATATGAATACAAATAAAAGAGTGATGATAATCTGATCTAGTGACATTAAAATAAAAGATTGAAAAGTGATAGAAAATTATATTCAATTTGCTACAATACAGCACGTTAAAGAGAAATAGGAAAAGACTGGCACACAATGCAGGTTAGCCCGAAAATCCCATAGTTCGCATAAGGTTGGGCTTTAGCCGAAAATGTTGAGTCTAAATTGCAACCCGAGTTTTTTTGGCTCGGGTCGTAAAAGTCAGGGCCTAATGCTGGCCAGCCCGGTGCAGGCTGAATAGTCCATTTTGCCAACTCTAATTAGGGATGAGGATACCAAAGAATATAAGAGATGTGATTGAATTGAACCCCTCCCTCCCCATTGACATCAACTTCTACATGCTCTAAGGTTTGGAACTCCTAGTAGTACAAATTTACATTCCTCAACGGACATCTAATCTAATTGTTACACAATAGTAAAGCATTCAAATATGATAGAAAATGAAAACAAAAATAAAGTCATTTTTCTCAATATACCATCATCATGACAAGAAAACTAATATACTAGAAGAAGGCTTAACCTACAAATTCATCCTATAGCACAATTGCTTGTCTGGTAGAAGTGCTTAAGTGCTATGGACATCAGACCAAATTCAACCTGAAAGTTCCAACTAAAGTATCTTGCTAGAGACCACCACACCAACAATGGCTCAGCTCACCTAAAATAATGGCTCGGCTCTTAGAAGCAAGGATACTTGTGAACCTGAAAAACTCATAACATAATGTACGATAATGACCATTTTAAATTTTACCAAAAGAAGGATTAAATTTTATATTTTTTATTGGAAAGGGTGAAGATATTGTTTTCCCCTTACTTTGTGTAGAACTTCCTACATGAATTGCCAATCCCTAATCTGGGGTTTCTTTCGTGTGCTGACTGACTTTTTTCCCTGCGTTTGAGATTACGGAAATGCTCAGCGTCGCATAACTTATAAAGACATCTGATCCAATATTTAACATCAGCTGGTTTGCCCGAGAGGTTAAGGGGGAAGACTTAAGATCTTCTGCACAATAAGTGCGCATGGGTTCGAACCCCATAGCCAGCATTTTTCGTTTGCAATATTTAATCTTTTATACAACAAAAACGTTATTTTGGGCTGACCAAATTGGGCCAGGTGAGAAAGAACATCGCGTCCAAATGAAGTAGTTTTTTATCCCTTTTTTAGTAACCAAAAAAAATGAAATAGTTTTTTTACTGCAAAATGTATCCAAATGATTACTCATGCACAATATTTTTACAGCAATGATATATAGTAATTGACGTAATTTTTCAAACAAAAAAAAGTAATAGACATAATTAAAATACATGGCTTCATAACATTCATATTTTTATGGAAGTGGTGGTGCATACAACCGGTGGCGTTCTTGCGAGCGGAAGGATGATATGGTGCCCCCAAATTTTTAAAAATTTTGCTATATGTACACATATATTTTATACACAAAATTAGGTTATATATTTTTCTCAAAATAAAATCTGCTATTAGCAGGATTTGAACCGTGGGCAATGTTGACATACTTAAAATATACCACTGAACCAACTAAAACAAATTAAGATATATGGTGAAAAATATTTTATATATACTACCTCTCGTCCATAATTTAAGAGAAAAAACACAACATTATACAAATCAATGAATGACATTGAGATAACTCTAAGTTTGAGTGCAAGTGGTTAATGCACTCCATCTTAAGGGACGGACTCGGCTAGTACCCGGGTTCGCTCCTCGGCAATGGAACAAATTGGTGTCAGGCTTTACTTACCTCCCGGCCGAATTCCGGATTATTCAGGGCCCCTTTCCCATGGATACCGGAGGGGTCAAAGACCAAAGACCCCTGGACTACAAAAAATGAATGACATTGAAATCAAGTATTATCATTTAATAAGGCTAAAAGTTTATCTTCTTTCCAAGATTGTCATTTTCATTAAATGATGATATACACTCCTAATTAATAACATCATGTTTTCAAAATCTGTCACTGCACAGAACTTTATTCAGTCAATGTTTGAATATACAAAACTCCTAATTAATAACATCATGTTTTCAAAATCTCTCACCGTCGTGAATATATATCTAATAGCAAGAGTGTATTTATTCGGTTGTATTGCATTTGTATATACATACATGACATATATTATTAAAAAGTCAAAAAAATGATGCAAGGTGATGCAATTAAATTAAAATTAAAATTAAAATTAAAAATGATGCAAGAGTGTATTTAAATTTAAATTTAAATTAAAATTAAAACATACAACAGCTAAACCTAATTCTTTCTTCTTCTACTCCACAGCGCCGCACAACAAAATAGAGGAGAGAGTGAACGAAATTTGTGGAGAGAGAGAGAGAGGCGCGATTTCCGGCGAGAGAGAAAAAAATGTGGAAGGGAGAGAGCACGACGGTGAGAGGGTCTGAGAAACGAGAACCAAAGAGAGGGAGGGAAGACGATGACGATGGTCGTCGTGGTGCTCACCGGAGATTACAGTGGCAAAAGGCTTAACTTGCGGTGGAGAGAGAGAAGGTCGGGATGATAGTGGATGGAAGAGTAACCACGGTGTGGTTCTGCAGAGAAGGGAAAAACCTGCGATGGCCATGATATGGTTGTTGAAACTCACGCTGTTTCCGGCGACGATGCTTAAGGCGACGACGACGAGGCTGGTGATGATGGCAACGGCAACATACAGACTTCGACGGAGATGATGATGGCGAGAAAGCACAGACTTCGACGGAGGGGGCTTACGGTGGCTTTTTTGGGAAATGACTACGGCGGGGAGGGCGACGGCGACTTTGCGAGACGACCACCGTCATGGTAGTCGGAGCTGGTACGATTCTAACCCCTTTTTATTTCGTTTTTTTATCTCTCTTCTCCTATTTTCTATGTCTCTGTTTTGAATCTGGTTCTATTTTTTAATTCTTCGTCTCCTTCCTCGCGTAACTACCTTCGATCTGTTCGAAGAATCGATCTCGGGGAAGTTTCTGGATCTAAATAGTTTTTCGGACAAAAACGAACCGACGACGGTGAGTGTTTCCTTCACTTTCCTCTCTTGACATCGTTTCTTCCTTTCATGTATTTTATTTCATTTGCTCATTAACCAAATTTATGGGTTTTATGTATTTTTGTTCTCCTTGCTTCTTCTCCTATTTTTTATCTACACAGGAAGAACAACAACAAAAGGAGGGAGAGAGAAGCTGGAAAAGAAATGAGTGTGCATTATTAGTGCTTCAAGGGATGAGTATCAAAAAGTATGGGCTGCCAGTACAATGGTCAGAAGCATTGGAAATTTCCCAGTGGTGTTTAATTTGCTGGATTTATCTGGTAAGAACACAACCTGCATGATGGCATTTTTTTCCCTTATTTTTACTGGTGAATTTATGACAATATTGGAATAGAAAAAGTAAAAAAAAAGGGAATGTGTTGGATAGTATCTTCAGGGAAAAGAAAATTGATAAATTATGTGTTAATGAACTTGATCCAAAACTTATTTTACAAGTTGTGTCCATTGAGTCCTGTTGCTCAGAAGTAAGAGAACACTACTTTTATCTGTCTTAACCGTTAACTATTAATTAGTTAATTGGGTTGGGCTAGGTTCTAAGTGTGGTCCAGATGCTAGATTGAAGGTTTATGTGGGAATCCCTCCTCCATATGATAAGATGATGAGGATGGTTGTCCCTCATGCTCTCAAGTAAGTTTTGTTTTATTTCCAATCTATAGTTTTGTATTTTTTTTCAATTGAATTTGAATTGTGTTTTTGTTATGAAAACTGAATGAGTGAGCCAATGTAATTAGGGTGTTGAGGCTTCAAAAGGGGCACAAATACTGTTTGCTTGGAAAATTGTCATCGGACGTTGGATGGAACTACTATGATACCATCAAAGTGAGTTTTTGTTTTCACTGGAACTTTTCTAATTTGTATCTTGGGAATTTCAATGGTTATTAAAGGTCGTTATTGTTCTATCCGTGATAGGAGCTGGAGAATAGGAGAAAGGAAAGGAAAAGTTTGAATTACGAGAGAAAGAAGCAGTTTGCCAAATTGAGGGTGAAAGTTGAGAAGATCGTAGATGAGAAGCTTGGTCCCTGAGTTGAAATCCTTCCTCCTGTTAGGTACTGAGTAGTATTTGTTACCATCATTAAGTTAAAGTTTTGCTTTCGAATAAAGATTCATTTATTTCCTAGCTATTTTTTTCTCCTTGATATGATTTGTTTCTAATTTTGATTCTGATTGGCATTTGAGATTTGCCAGCTCTAAAGAAGGACGTCTTTTTGTCATTTTTTGTTCTTAGATTTTCTGATGGTGAGTTTTCCTTTTTTTTTATCCATTCCGGTTTTTTGGAGACAAGGAGAGTAATGAGGTTGGAATAGAATGAATATGAAAACTTCTCAGTAGAATTTCTATTATTAATTGTTTTAGATGATAACAATTTTTAACTATGGAGATATTGGTGATAATGCTACAATTGAAAAGATTGGAACTCCAGACAAAGTGATCAATGCGCTTGGTCCGAAAATGATTGGAGAAAATGTAGAAGGGAAGGTTCTCAGTTCAATTGTATGTATAACTGTTTCTAAAGTCTTTCTCAATCATTCTTCTCTCAACAAATTTTGTCAGCCATATGCAAATCAACTAATAAATAATCCCCTGAATGATCAACTAACTAAATAAATGCATTTTACTATTTTGTTGGTGTTGCTAGGCAGCCTCATATACATTACGTGGAGTACCAGATTCCCAGCCTCATATACATCATGTGGAGTACCAGATTCATTAGCTACTGCAGGTACCCCACTTTGTTGGTTCCTGATCTATGTAACTCACAGGTGATTCTGAACCTGTTAAGATGTTTGAGAGAACAGCAAATTTGGCAAACAACCAGATAATTAATTATCGATGTGACCCTACAGAAAAATGGTTGGTGTTGATTGGTATTGCTCCTGGTACCCCTGAGGTATACCTATGCTTCCTATCATAGTTGGCAATCATAGTTGTAACACCCCGGTATTTCTAACATGTAGATATACCGTAATGCACAACTATAGTAATAATCAGAGGACACAAACCCTGCTTAGATATTGAACGTACAAACTTTTTTCGAAAATAACACGAAATACTTCTGATACATCCGTCTTAGTTCCAAAATGTTACAACATCTGTAGGAATACAACTTAGGTGTTCAATATCATTAAACAGAATTTAAAGCGGTTCATACAACTCATAAACAATACAAGTCATATAATCGTAACAGAGACAAGCATAACAGGATCTAAAACATCAAGACTGCAAGTCCTTGACATCTCCACGAGCTGGTCATCTACCCGTGCCGATTACTCTTTCTCTTTCCCTGTTTCTCTGTAAAAACAACAATAATGATTGGGTGAGACAACTTGTCTCAGTGAGTTCTACCGTGCCCCCTCACTAACACTCGGTTTATTTATAAAACCGTTGCAACATAGTTATATTTCTAAGCTATTTGCATCAATATATACCTAGCCCATTACCGACTGTGCAAAGCCCACAATCTCGGTAAATGAAGTGCCATTATATATATACATTTTTTTAAGCCTTGTCAATTAATTTATAATTACAAGCTTTTTAAACGAAACATCGACTGTGCAAAGCCCACAATCCCGATGAGTCGAGAACATAACTTAGCATAAATCGGCTGTGCAAAGCCCACAATCCCGATAACCCACGTTAGACAACGCCATAACGTTTCAGGGCCTAGGGTGAGGGCTCATGACTTCCCTTCCTAGTATGCTATTTCGTCGGGTCGTCACCCAACTCGATATAATTTATATATCGTACCCGCATTGGGCCGCCTCTTAAATTCTAGATAATCAATATCTATTTTCGATCTATAATCTGTTTTGATGAATTCAAAGTTAGACATCCGGCATTATAATCACATTATCAAGTTGAATCCACGATCCAGTTATTATTCAAAACATGAACTCACACGCGGTCTACCTTTCAGTTTGTCGAGCAATTGTACTTTCAAAACCTTTTTCCCAAAACCAAGTGAACACACTCAAAATGTTGATTTTATTAGGGCAATTACTTCACCAATGGTTGGAAAGAAGATTAGAAGTAGTTTGGGATCGAAAGGAGCGACGAAACGAAAAATCGGAGTCCGGTAACAGAACCTCACGCACGGTCCGTGCACAGGGGCGCACGACCCGTGCGTGATGCACCCAAAGCAATTTCACATTTGCGAGGTGGGCGCACGATCCGTGCGTCCTGTTCTGTTACAGAATTCAGCTAAATTTCTCGATTTCGTTTCTCCGTTCGCGTCCAATTCGATTCCCGATCTCAATCCAACCCAAAAAAAACAGATAAAAGGTACCACATTCCAGACTATATTCAAGCAACAACATTCAATCAAAAATCAATAGGATTCACATGTGTTTTTATGAAAACCGTTAAAACGTTATTTTCAAAAAAATGGTTTTCGACTCGATAATCTTTTGAAAGCGAAAAAGCTTCACAACCCGAATTCCAGAGCATTCAAGTCGATAAAAATAAATCCCTAATCGTGAGTAAAACTCACCGAATTGAAGGAACCGCGAGTAGTCGAGCCGAAGTACGAATCAGCCGAACCGTAACCACGAACGATCCCCGCTAGAGCTCTACCCGTTTCTATGACAGCAACTTTCTACAAATTCTCAAATTCTAGAAACTCAGCAACTCCAAAACTCCTTTGTAATCTGAGATGTAGGCTTAGGTTCACCTCCCCCTTAGTCTCAACTGGACATGCAAGGCTTCAAAGGGCTGAAACTCCACTTTGAGCCACTTGATTTCGAAAATGGAAGTGGAAGAAAGAGGATGGTTCAACTTGCAAGATTTATATCAGAAGAACAGGGATTGAAAATGGGAAAGGAAAGTGTAAGAAACACTTACATGCAACCAGAGATTCTGAAGTTCTCTCCACTTCTCCCTCCTTCCTCTATCGCCCCACTCTCCTCTCTCTATGCTCCTTTCTCAGTTTTTAGTTTTCTGATTTCAGCTGAATGAGTAAGTGGAGGGAGAGTTGGGTTCAGTTGGGCTAAGGGTTAAATGGTAGTGAAAAGACCAAACTACCCTTGGCTCACTAAGTTATGGCTTAGGCGCTGGAAGTCCTTTTTAATCCCACGGTTTTCACTAGACATTTATTTGTCGACTACCCCCACGTTCGACACGCGATTAATTATTTCCTCAGAATGTTTAAATTGTGCTTATTCTTCATAATTAAAATTTTAAGAATTAGGGATGTTACAATAGTGAATGCATTTCAAATTTTCAGCTATATTTTAGCTTTTTCATTAAGACCATTTTGACTCGTCTTTATGTCCGTTTCTACGACATGTATAGTGTATGATTGTACCAAAAGGTTGATCTTTCTACCATGATTTTTGCAAGCCTAATCCATTTGGTTTCTTCCTCATATTATTCATTATAGAGGCCACAATTTGTTAAAGGGAACATGCAACTTTTCTCCGTGGATCAGTAGCGTAGTCAGGCTCTTGAAGCTCACGCAGCATCATTTGCCCAATTTAAGGTACATTTTCTTTTGTTTCTGTCTTCATTTTCACAGAGTTATTTATTTACTAATACCTGAATGGTTGTATAAAACTAAACTTTGTGATGGTAAAATTTTGATTTTGACAGGTTCCTGGGAATGAAAATCCTTCTGTTTTGATTTATTTTGCCTCAAAGACACTTAATTTTGTACCTATCAAAAATAAAAAAAATTAATGGGCAAAGAAGAAGAACGAAATGCAGAACTATTAAATGCCAAAATTTAATAATTATTGCAGAAACATTAAATGACACCCTCGACTAGTGTATGACACCCTCGACGAGTGTTGTGTGATTCAGGTCCGAGGTTAATAAAGTAACTTTTGTACGATTCTTATCATACCAAATAATATCGTTGTTTTCTTAAGGATGATACTTAAAAGTACGAAGACAAAATGTCAGATATGTTAAATGACAAGCCCGACTGGTGTTGTGTAATTCAGGCCCGAGGTTAACAAAGTAACTTTCGTATGATTCTTATCATACCAAATAGCAGTGTTGTTTTCTTAAACTTTTTACCATTTAGGTGTGTATGGACTTATTTTATTAGACTTATTTAAAAATTATTCAACCCTTCCTCCTTTCAAACTTCTCTACGTCACCATGAAAATTAAAAGTTAAAAAATTTAATTTTATAACTTACAAATAATGTGTCACACTTTTATTAAAAAAATTAATAATCTCACTAGGTTGAGCGTGAGATCATTAAAATTTAAAAAATTTAATTTTATAGCTTACAAATAATGTGTCACACTTTTATTAAAAAAAAATTAATTCTAAAACTATGACATAAGGTGATTAACCCTATTTTGCAATATTTCATTTATTAAAACTATATTAAAACAAACTAAACTCTAACTCCACTTTTGATTACGTAGGCCTACATAAAATTTTCATATATCTTTTTTGTTAAAACATTTAAAATATTTTAATAACGGTGGATTATTATTTGTCTTATTTATTTATTTAATCATATAACTAAACATTTCTCTAACGGGATACAAAAATTGGGACCCATAAGATACTTAGATAAGGTATAATAGTCCAATATCTATGTCAAAAAATACATATAGCTTCGTCGCTTTAAAAATTTTTTTGATTCATTTACATTGCAAATTTAAATTCTTATAAGTCACAAATTTATAGAGCATTTTAACAAATAATTATTATGATCCAGTGTTTATGACCTAGGGTTGTGTCATGGTTCTACAAAAAATAACTCTTATTTATTATAAATTTGTATATTATACATTTATTAATGCTAATGATAGAGTCCCATATTGTGATGTAGGATTGTTTCATCCATCTAAAAAAAATCTTAAACATTATAAATTTATAGATCATTTTAGCAATAATTCTTATAATGCAATATTTATGACCTAGGGTGGTGTCATGTTTCTATAAAAAATAACTCTTATATCTTATAAATTTGTACATTATAAATTTTTTTATAATAATATAGTTCCATGTTATGACCTAGGATTGTGTCATCTATCTAAATAAAAAATATTATACATTACAAATTTAAACTCTTATACTTTAGAAATTAAATATTATAATGAAAATGTTATGACCTATGGTTGTGTCAAAAATAACTTATATACTTCCAACTTATGTCTCACAGAGGATGTGCTGATGTATACCAATACTTCCTAATTGAGTCAAGAAAGAATAATTAACTATTATAAATTAACTAATATTTGTTAACCTTTCCTCCAAGTATATATAATGGCAAGCATTTAAAAGTACGAAGAACTAATGTCTGAAATATTAAACGACAAGCCTGACTGGTGTTGTGTGATTCAGGCCGGAGGTTAACAAAGTAATTTTCGTTCGATTTTTATCGTACTAAATAGTAGCGCTGTTTTCTTAAGGATAATACTTAAAAGTGCGAAGACGAAATGCAGAAACGTTAAATGACAAGCCCGATTGGTGTTGTGTGCTTCAGGTCCGAGGTTAATAAAGTAACTTTCGTACTATTCTTATCGTACCAAATAGTAGTGATGTTTTCTTAAAGATGACACTTAAAAGTACGAAGACAAATGTTAGAAACGTTAAATGACTAGCCCGACTGGTGTTGTGTGATTCAGGCCCGAGGTTAACAAAGTAGCTTTCGTACGATTCTTATCGTACCAAATGGTAACGTTGTTTTCTTAAACTCCTTACCATTTAGTTGTGCGCGGACTTATTTTCTTAGACTTATTTAAAGATCTAGGTGTTATAGGACAAGACTTCACTCCCTAATAATTTTTTTCCAAAACAAGTATTATTATTTTATTTATTAATTTATCCTTCCTTTGATGCATCATCAAGAGTGTCATGTTAAGAAGAAATACTATTCAAAAGCACATGATCATACCAATTGCGTTTTAGTCTCTTTTTATTATTATTTCATCTTCATCTCAAACTCATATTGAGTACATTAATTTATATGATGACATATATCACATGATCATAGTGCACCTTTTTTTTATTAAACTATTGTCCTATGCTTATCAACTCCATTTTCACCTCAATTCCTGCACTCCCTTACAATGTCCCATACACATAAAAATTTCAACCCACATAAACACAACCTGTGTGTTAGCTTCCACGATGACTTCTACAATAACTCGCCTTGACGATCTTCCCCTCACGCATCTCATGCAATGGTTGCACCAGGCCGAGGGAGAGGTCGGGATAGATCAGAGCCATCTGAGCGACGACGTTCTTGAAGGCTCTTACCGCCATTCCTACCGCCTGTAGAGCATACTCGTGCTTGAAGCAAACTGGCTCATCCAGGGCTGCCACCGCCGATGCCAATTCGCTGCCGAGCTCCTCAATTCGATGCTCAAGCTCCGAGACCTTCTCCCCGACGCAAGCTACCCAATACACATAACGAAGAAGCTTCGACGACCTTATTGTCGCTGCCTTTCATTTGATGTGTTTTAGATGAATAGCTGATCATCAATGTGGTGCTTCTATACTCTATTTTTTTTAATAAGTCAAGGTATTGGCCGAGTTGTTTTAGGGTTATTTCTTCTCTTGAGGGTTTCATTAAACATGACCTTATTATCCCCAAATCGGAGGGTATATTACAAAGATTGTGGTCGTGCGCCAATTTCTTTACTAATTGAACCGTCCAAGCCGACCAAGGCTCCTATAACATGCCACATGGTCTCGGCTTGATGAGTCACAGACCAAACGAATGTATGACCTGTAAGACGTGTCACGTATACCTGACGAAATGACTAAACATAACGGATAAGATCAACACGACATCGGCAAGAGAGAAGCAGAGGTGAAGGACGGCGACGATGATAAGCCAGAAGAAAAACCACCCCGGCAGTTGAGCAAGAGCCTGGCTATAAATAGAACAAGGGAGAAAAGAGATGGTCATTCACACACAGACACAAACACACCATTATTGTGATAGACAAAAGGCTATCCGACTTTATTGTAATCATTCCGATTTATTAATAAAATACTATTCAAGTACACTAATTATGTAAATACAGGTCAGACGGTAAATACATCGTCACGTTATATAGAGTGTACACTAATAGAGTCTTTTTTATCATTTGTAGACACATAAGATGCACATCTTATTTTGGCAAGAAATCAACACATAATTTTATGAAGACTAAAATGGAGCAAATTTGGAAATAGTGGTATTCATAGGATTTGTGTTAAAATAAGCATAAAAACTTGTATTCAAGTAATGGCATAAGCACCTGTCAAGAATATAACCGCTATATTCTTAAAAATGTATTATCATACAATATAATATAAAGCCCTTTCTTATTTTACTTTTTTAGTCGATGAATTATAGAACTCAATCCTTAAAAAACCTATAAAATAGATTATAGATTATTACAATTAGATTTCTTGATTTATGAAAACTATTTCTTCGCACGGTGCATGAACCTTCCATTGTTTTAACGATTCAGCATATATAGAGTTGAAGTTTTAAAAAAAAAGTTCACCACAAGAAAAGACAGAGTTATAATACACTATGTTTTTGAAATTATAGATCAAGTTTATCATACAAGACAAAATAACTGACCATAATGTAAACCATTAATGTCCATGATGTACCTGGATGTTCATTTTTCCCATGTTTTCCTGAAAATTATCACCTTAGATTCATATTCTTTAGTGGTAAAATAACTGACCATGATCAATATGTCGAACTATAGAATAATTTACTTTTCCGTTATATTTGTGTACCGTTTATTACATATTGTGAGATGCATCCTATTTCTTTTTTTAGGTGACCATCCCGTGCGGACCACGGGCACCTGTCTAGTGTGTATATATATATATATATATATATATATATATATATATATATATATATATATATATATATATATATATATATATATATATATATATATATATATAGACACACACACGAAGGAATATTGGGAAAAAAATACTGAGAAATAACTCCTCATCAACATCAACATACACCAACACAAGGGATATGAAAATTAACCTTTTTTAGACCAAACGTTTTGTTTTAGATTGAAAAATTTACAATAAATTTTATATTAAACTTGCTTTTAGAATTAAAATATTCAAATATAAATCACTTTTTCAAGATTAAATTTAATTAAATAAATTATACAAAAATAATTTCATTCAAAATTATAGTTGTCAGATTGACGGGTAGATCTATGTAATCTCAACAAAAATTGATAGAGGGGACTAACTTGTCACCTATTGTAAAGGACTAAGACTTAAAGTGATATTAACTATTCTCAGCCACCAAACTGAGCACCAAATTTTTTGTCAGCAACTAAATTATGTATTCACTCAAAAATAAGTGATTCTTTTGTTTGTGTAATATTTTTTTTCTAAACCAAGGTATCCCCTGCACGTACTACAAAGACTAATCTCCCGAGGTACTGAGATCCATTTAAAGGGTTGAGCTCTCCCACCAGGTATCTTTCCATACACACCGGCCAGGGATCAAACTCATGACCAAATCGTTAAGGAGCTCAAATATCTACCACTTGTGTTATACCATGCATGTTGGTTTGTGTTTGTGTAATGTAATGATAATCAATATTTTTTCTAAAAAAGGCATTTTAATGAAAATCATTTTTTAAGAAAAATTACTCAAAATATATATTCTAAAGCAAATTATTTTCAGATTCTATTTTCTTGTAAAAATTATATCAAACGAATAAAAAATTTCTATAAATTATTATTTTTTATTTAAGGGTTAAATATATTTTTAGTTCCTATAAAATTTGGCAATTTTGTTGTTAGTTCCGATAAAATTGTTTGTCGACTTTTAATCCTCACAACATTTTTCGTCAACAGTACTAGTCCCTATAAAATGTCAACTCATGTATATATACCCTTCAAATTTTTTTAATGATGTTTTGCATACATGTTAAAAATATTCTAAACACCTCCAACACAAAAATTTGTAACTTTTTAACAAGTGATGAATTAAATATGAGTTTATTAAGCACCAAAAACTCAAGAAACAATATAAAAGAAATATGGACTTAGAAATCGAATTTTGAGCTTATTTTCTCTGTAGAGTTCTATCATCACACATTGAGTGTATCTGCAAAATTTCTAGCTTATTCGCATGTGCTAACATACATGATAACATAAAATAACTTCATACATAAACTTAGCTCAAATTTAAAATTGTTACATAAAGTATAAGTCGTACAAAATCATCGTTTAATAAAAAGCGTAAGAATACATAAGTTTCTTGAGTGCCAAAAAGCAGCTCAGGTACAATTAGGACTTATACAATGAAATAATCGACAATAAAATATGAGCAGAACTAAAAGTAAGTTCTTGAAGCTGAATAGTTTACCAATGTGTACCTGAAACAAATGAGCAAACAGCGAGATTAAGAAATCTCAGTAGACTTGCACACACAAGTTACTGGTTTTATTAGCTACACATGTTATTCTAGGTTATCACATAAATCATAATTGGGGTGAATAGGCCGGAATATCCATGCATAATACATAAATACTCATCTATATTCTATGAGTAATCTAAATGATCTAAACAATTTAATAGTCTGAATAGTCTAAGTAATCTGATAATATGAATGGTGTAGGTGTGATAAACACTCATAAAACCTCAAGGTCATGCATAACCAACAGATGGTGTAATGGACAGTGGCGGATCTTGAAAAAAAAGTTAGGGAGGGCCGCTAAGAGTTTTTGTGCTACGAACCAAACACCTAGCATTAACTACGTCCTGATATTGTAATTTCAAGGCTTGACAAAGCACATATGTTATCCCTATCATTTCTTTCATCAAATGCAAGATCAAAATAAAATCAAATGCCTTCAAGTAATTGTAAGCACTATCCCCGCGTGTAACATAACTTGTTCCTTCCTTTGCAATTTTTTTTTAAACATGACAAGTTGCTTCATATATTTTTATCAAGCTACACATTGATAACACTAAAATACTAAAGTTAAACATTGGGTCATATAATACAAGATTGATTCAAAAACCTCCTCCCTCAGAAAATACTAATGTTGTATGTATTTCAAAAAGTTAAACATTAGGTATGTATTTCAATTCAAACAGTGTCAGTAAATGTAAATCAACAAAGCAAATAGGCAATAGCAAAAATGATAAATCCAATAAAGTCAACAGAGCAGCAAGCCAATAATCAAAATCCAGAGTAAATCAGCAGAGCATCAGCCACGATTATTGGCTGTCAGCCAATAATCGAAATTCAAAACGAAGCCAAATCCAATAATAAAAAATGATAAAATCAGTGGCTAGTTTATCATAAGCAGAATGATTGAACGAAGCAGAAGTGCAGAACTTATTGGCGATGGTGCGTAGCAGCGTAGGCTTTGGAGAGGAACGGCGCCGGCAGCGTCAATGAACAGCGTAGCGGCGGCGATCGGCGGCGATTCAACAGACAACAGCAGCGGCCGATGAGAGTGAGGGTGCGATGGTGTGTTGTTGCCGCGCTTGCCGTCCGTTTGTTGCCTCTTGCGTGCGTGAGCGAGAGAGAAAGAGGAACTGTGGAACGAAGCAGCAAAAAAGAAACGTATCCGGTAGGTAGGTTTGGTTTGGTTTGTAAATTTCAGAAACACTTAAGGGTATATGTGTATTTTCAAGTATATAAAAAAAATTCAGAAAAAAAATTCAGGGCGGGCCATGGCCCTGCCCAGCCCTTGAAAAGAACCGCCCCTGGTAATGGAGGCCTAATCTGACCCGAATCCATACGTCCCTAAATCCGTTTTTCCACTACTCTCAAACTACCAAGGTAGCAGCATAAATTGTTTATCACCTAAGAATTAACTGGCAAGTCCAAACAGCAATACCTCGCTAATCCCTACTGATATAAGCAACCCACACTTAAGTCTAAAGTCTAAAAATGAAAGGCAAGTTCACATAGCAATACCAATCCGATTATTAAACTTGATATTACGGCTTATTCTCATATTCATAATAATTCTAATCAAAAACCCTAATGAAAGGGTATTTTGAAGGGAATCAAATAGGGTTAAAATGATCAATCATAATATTACGGTTTATTTTAATAATCTTATGTCCTTAATGATTATTCTAATTATAATCAAAATCTATTAGTATCCTTTTATAAATGTGGATATTTTCATTAGCTTTCCAATGCATCCGAGAACACTTCAATTGGATTTCCGAATCAAAAGTTATGACTAAAACTATTTTTGTAGTGAAACATGTTTTTCTGCCGTGGGTTACGGGTTTAGGCTATTTTTTTCATCTAAACTCATCCAAATTTATTCCAAATGCACACAACTTCAAAACACATCACAAGACATCAATACAATTCATTTAAACACTTCAAACACTTCATGAAATCAAGTACAACAGTTCTCCTATCATTTAAATACCATCAAACATGTTCATAAAACCGAATTCCAGTAACGATTTCCAAAGGGTTCTAGAGACTCGATGCCAGACATGCTTTTTCTAACAAATATTCAAAATCAATTCAGTTTAGCAAAATTAGATTTAGTGACGCAAACACAATTGAAATTAGAAGTCATCAAAGTGAAACCCCCCAAACTGTTTTTGAGCAGAAACAGTATTTGAGTTCCCTACTTCAAGCTCTTCATTGTCCATGAATTGGAGCTCTAAATTCTGATTCTTGCTTCCAACTTAAAGTTCCCATTACCCTTTGTTCATTTACTAGCTCCCAACTCCTCCTATTTCAACCCTATTAATGAAAATCCCTAAAAAGAGCCATGAACTCTTATTTTTCTGCAGAATTGACAGCTTCAAGTTCCTTTCTTCAAGTGATGGAGCTTGGTAAGGAATAGGGGTTGTTTAGCAATTACTTGTAACTACTAAATGGCCCCTTAAGTTTAGAGATTTACAAATTAAAACTCAATCTTCTAATTAAATTTTTAATTACTAAAGTCTATGTGATTTAATTAAATTAACACACAATTAAGTTAACCTTCATACTTTAACGATTCATGTAAAATACACTAACACTACAATTATAAATCTTAAAATATCCTAGCATGATTCTAATTAGACTCTTTTTCTAATCTTGTCTTCCCTTCTAATCAAATTCTAACTCTTCCTAATTGACATTTCACTAGTAAAATCTAATATCCTTCATTTTCAATTATACTTTAGTTAGCTTATGTGCTAATTAATCCCTAAAACTTTAATAACTTAATTTCTAAAACCAAACTAAATACTTATCTAATTCTCTATCTTCCAATTAATTTTATATATTACTAGAACACAAAATAGCCTAACTGCATTCAATTCTTAATCCAGTAGGCATATTTTTGGGTAGGGACTAAATGGAACCTGTGTAGATATTTCATAGTCTTGAAAGAAAATACGCACTCATCATGACTCAAAGGTATAAAAATAGGACACCATCAATGTAGAAGACTGGTAGGATCTGATGCTGAGTTGAAGTTGAAAAACCATACAACATAACTGAAGGAATCTTATGACATGGAAGAAAGATTAAACCTTGAAAGGCCAGCTTGTGAAGCACTAAGATTTGCATTCAGATATCGTGTAAAGATAAGAAATTGGCTGTTACTTTGACTCTTGTTTAATTTTATATAAGCTTTAGGACAAGCTTTTAAGAGAAAATAATCTTGCCTTGTAAGTTTCTATCAAATAAAGAGGACAATCATTGTGACATAAACCTTTTAAACTAAAGGGTAAAAATTAAGTTGGCCTTTCCATTAATCGCACGAAACATAATTAGTTAGCACCCATTTGATTATATTAGCCTCAATATTATTATAGTAGTAAAATCTAGACTTTAGAGTACACAAGCTAACAAAACTAGACAGTAAAAAAAGCAATATAAAATAAGGAAAAAGGTATATAGATAAGGACACTTTTGCTTGAAGTAACAAAAATGACAATTCATGATTCATACCATCACAGGTTACAAGTGACAGAGCATTATAAGGCATGAGAGTATTCCCTAAAAAGGTTACTTTGTTCATTTTAATCCATTAATTAGTGAAACCCAAAAAGGATCCTTTACTGTCAAAAGAACACATCATGAGTTTTTATTTATTTATTTTTAGATAAGCAACACATCATGAGTTAAAAGACATTGTTAAGCAAAGTTGTGATAGGGTTATAATGGAACTATTTGCATGAAGACAATTAATTGGGTTAAGAATATTATTGGTCAGTGGAAGCATAAGTATTAAGTACACAGATGGAAAGAAATTATGGTTGATATTGTAATTTGTAATACAACAAACAGCATATGCGCTGTTGCATGTGATCTCTTATCCTAACGTTTGTTTTTATTTTTATAATAATAATAATATATGGAAGCTATGACAAAAATTGAAATATGGTATCCCATGCTTTTTATCACATAATGACATGCCAGTTAACTAAGAGTGCAGAAAAATTGTAAAAGAAAACAATGACCTTTGATTTGGACAATTGAAAATGACTCGGTTGAGGACCTTTGAGAAATAATTCAACTAGTAACATGCCATGTCTAAAGTTTAGTTATCAAGTGATTCGAGCGGTTTAAAACAATTGAACATTGACTCGACGATTTCACCGGTTCGATCTGTTTTGAAAACATTGGTTCATAATTCAAATATTTGCAATCTTTGTGACCAAATATCTAAAAAAAATTATGGTTTTAGCAGTACATGATTGATTCCATATATGATAGATGAAATTCATTCACTTAGGGTGAAAATGACAAATAACATGTACTGGAAATGCATTCATTTATCAACCAAATTATTTTGTCACAAAATAAGGAAAACTAATAAATAAAAGACAGACGAAATATGTAACTATAATGTAAAATCTCACAAAACAATCTATGCAAACAAAACCACACTATCTAACAGTCTAAGGCTCTCTCTAATTTAAGCGCTTTTCTTGGTTGTCTTTAAGCCTGTGTATAACACATTACGCCAGTGATTTGTGACTTCTTGATTGGTGACAATGTAATCTTGGAAAGAACTTCTCCTTCTCAGAATGAAAATGATCTGACTGATCTGAAATAGCTGTAGATTTGGTGCAGCATTTTTTGTTGCTTGAAGAAATCAGCCTCCTCTTCAAGTACTTTGTAGAGGAGAAACTAGAAAAATATGGACACAACACTGATGAAACTTAAGTAACTCGAGATGTCGGCCCAACGAGCTTTTACACGATGGTGCCAACATAGCCAACGCCAACAATTGTGAAGGTTATGGTCTGAAGGAAGAGGTAGATAAAGTAGTTGTGTTTCCCATGCACATAATCATAGCATCCGCAGAGGAATAAGAAGGCTGCGAATCCGAGCTCCAAGAAATTAAGTCTGTACATGTTCAAACAAGAAGACAGAGAATACATACAAACACATTAGCCAAAACAGAAACTAGAATAGAAGGATTAATCAATAATCATAATATTTTTGACAGTTCAGTCTGTAATAATTCTAAGTTGGGTTTTATTAAATCTACTCTCATGTGATGTTCATGTGCATATGTCAGAATTCAGAAGAGTTGTGATTAAGAAGTATGCTGCTTACTGGCAAATGGAATTAACAAGAATTTCGAAGAAATGTTTACCTACTTAAAGATTCTTAACTGACAAGATGAAGAATAACAATAAAATTAGTCACTAAGAACAAAAAAATTAGCCAGAGAGTGCTACATATGATATTATTACCTTGCAATTATTAAATTATAATTGGTTAAAGTAACAATATAAAGCCAGCGTGTATGAGTGACAACTATAATTGAGATTTAGAACTTGAAACTATAGTAATGCCAAATGAAGATACAATTATTCATCTTAAAATAAATAACTGACCTTTCAAGAAATTTGGATCTTGTTTTCTTGGTTGTTTTGACAATAGTTTTCTTGGCAGCATCTCCTGTTTTGTTCTTATTATTGTTGTTGTTGACAGAATCTCCAAGTTTCTCAGTTACAACCCATTCATTGGCTCTCCCATATTCTAGCAGACCTATTAAGGTTGCCTTGGTACGATGCAATGACATCACATTCTCAAAAAGGATCCAATAGAACAAAAGGTGAATAGACCTGCAAAATTTCCAGAAAGCTTTTAATTATTAGGGACTAAACCTAAGATATAATATGACAAGAAAAAAAACAATAGCGAAAACCATACCTTGGTGTTCCAACTGAATTGAGAATAGTGATGATGGAAGGAATATAAACAGCACCCCAAATTGGAACATGAACCTCAGGGACTAGAATTGTGAGGGGAATTACGAGACAGTAGAAGCAGAAAGTGACCATGTGAGCTATGATTTTGCGAACAAAGAAAAAGCTGTATATAACATACACTTTCTTCCAAAACCTCACTTTCTGCAGACAAAATAAAAGAAAAGATCATCAGAATTCAGAACATATATACTAGTACTAGTATCATCAGTATATGACTATGAGTGAAGAGGCTAACCTTGTTCCTTATTATCTCCATTGCCATTTTGCGAAACAGATTAGCAGGACCACAAGACCACCTGTGTTGCTGGAACATGAAAGCTCTCAGAGTACTTGGAAGTTCACTTTTTGCCTATACAATGTTGTTGTTTCCCAATTAGAAAAAAAAAATATTAAAACTACAATGAGATTAAGGAAAATTACAATGATATCATTAGAATAAGAAGATTCACCTGGAGGTCACCAAGGTACAAGAATTTCCAGCCCCTAAGACTGGCACGAACAGCAAGGTCCATATCTTCTACTGTTGTTCTGTCTTTCCAACCTCCTGCTTCGTTGATAGCAGCTATTCTCCAAACACCTGCTGTCCCTGCATTAATTAAGGTTCCCAAACAGACAACAACTTCTGTAAGTAATTAGTAATACTGTTTTGTAATAATGTAGCTAATTTGCATAGAGTAAGTAATAGAACTACCGTTAAATCCAAAGAATGCATGAGTTGCTGATCCAACTTCTTGCTCCACTGTGAAATGGTAATCCAAAGACATCTCTTGCATTCTTGTTAATAAACACTCATCCGCATTCACTGTCGTGTCAAATCAAAACGAATCACCATATGCAATGTTAGTATTACATGTCCTGAACTTGTTATTAGCAATTAATTCAATCATGTTATGATTAAAGGTGAAAATCATCATTCCAAACTAATTAAAAAAAATTAGGCTGATGTTTTGACTTTTTACTTTAATTGTGTGAATTAACTTTTTCATAAGGCAAGTACACAATCACAGAACAAATCATATTGCCGTAACAGTGGCGGACCAGATGTGCAGACAGTAAAGCAAAAGTCAGCTGCGGCCCCACACTAACACATGAAATGAATTTTATTTTTTAGCAAATAAATAAATAAATAAATACTATAATATGAGAGTGTGTGAGTAATAATTTATATAAACTAACTAACACTATTATTTTTCTTGGTACATATTATTTATTATTTATATTACGAGTATTATAAATCAATTAATTAAAATAGTAGTAACTAACTAACCAACTAAGTTTATTATTATTATGATGATGATGATGATGAAGTTGAGTACTATTTTGAGTTCCGGTGACGTAATAGTAAAAGAGAAGAGGAATAGGTGAAGTGTCGGCAGGGAAGAGTAAGGTCCACCAGAGGGGCACATGGTGCTACCCACATCACACTGTCATATTTGTTTATTTTATATATTTTATCTAAACCCAAATAAATACTGCAAAACCACGTGGGAAGTGGGTTTGCTGAACGGGAGGTTTGAACTTTGAACTTTGGATGGATTCACATTTGACAATTTTACCCTTCTACCATTTTCTTTCCCGAACCGTTACCTCAAACGGGTCAAACTCAACGGATCCTCTTTTCTTTGCATAACTTTTATGAACCATCAATGATCAAACTATTTTCTTCTGAAAATGACTAGTCCCCACGTAATTTTCAAAATTATGATAACTTGAACCTGTTTTTGAATTGACCATCACCCCTAGCCCTAGGGGATCTACAAGGGTTAACTCTCATTATCAAATTGACAAATTAATCCCTCCCTCAAGAAATCAACAATTATTAGGTGTTTTATTATTTTAGTAATCTAATCTAAATCTAAATCTAAATGGGAGGGACCATAGCCACGAAGGAAAGGAAACAAACGTCACAAGAAGAGCGGCTGCTGGGTGTTACTCTTTTTTTTTTTGGGTGGAAAGGGTGTTACTCATTGTTGCCCCCCACCCGTGATTGAAGGGTTTGTTTTCGTGGACCCCTTCTTCTAATCCAGGTCAAACAAGGACAAAATGGGAAACTAAAAAGTCCACTCTCCTACTATCAAACTAAAATAAAAAAACAATTTTTTTTTTACAAAAATGATATGCCACCGACACTATGAATCTAGGACTGCGGTAAAAGAAAAAGTAAAAAAGTAAAAGTAAAAGTCAAAATGAAGGGAGTAAAATTTGTGCTTACCAAATCTCCAACGAGCTTGAACAAGAGCTATTTCAGGATTTCCAACAAGAAAAGGAATAGCTCGCCTGAGAAAATCTGGTTCTGGACGGAAATCAGCATCGAAAATGACGACATATTCACAGTGTTTAACATAGCTACGTTTTAAGCCTTCTTTCAATGCACCCGCTTTGTATCCTCCCCTGTTTTCTCTGATTTGGTACGTTATGTTTATGCCTTTGCTTGCCCATCTCTGGCATTCCATTTCCACCATTTGCTACAACACCAAAATTATTTAATACTATCATTCAATTCATTTCCACCAATACAAAACAAAACGTACATATATTTATTGCCCCATTCAATGAAACTAAACCCCCCAAACAAATTATCATCAATACATTCAAGTGTTCAACCCCTCCTCTACTACTACTATTGAAACTCCAAAATGTCAATTACCACTAAAATTTTCACATCAAAAAACCTTGAATCGAAAACCTATATACCCTAATCTTAAAATTGACTAAAAAATGTAATCTAAATATAAGCAAAAAATTATACGTATTTTAAATTTAGATTGGATAAAATGTATTTTTTTGCTTATATTTTGTTACTGAGAGTCTCGAAAAGAATTAAGAATGGAGGATCCTCATTGAACAGTACTACCTTAACGACAGGGTCAGTAGAATCATCAAGGACTTGGATCACGAGTCGGTCGGTCGGCCATGAAAGACCACAAGCTGCTCCAATGGAAACCTTATAAACCTGACCCAGAAAACAACCCAACCGACAACATTAGCACAAATCAGCACAAATTTCAAAATCCTCTTTTTTTTAATAAATCAACAAATAAAAACAAAAGGGAATAGATTCTTTTTTCTGAGTTCTGACCTCTCTTTCATTAAACATTGGAATTTGAACAAGAACAACTGGGAAATTAGAACCACCAAGTTCCTCATCATCTTGAAGAGGTTCATATTTGTAACGCTCTTCAGGTTTCTTCCAGAAAAGTTTAATGAGAACGATGACGATTCCCATATAAACTCTCTCCATGAAAAGCATCAGAGCCATTGCTAAACAAATGTAAACAGCAGCATTCAAAAGAGGAACTATCAATGGCGCTTTCATCACATCCCAAATCAGTAAAAGTTGACCTGCCACGTCATAGTTCACAACTCCTTGGATTGTTTCTGGTATGAAAACTTTGGCTTCTGATTCACCCATTTTTGTTGACAATGAGGTGAATTCTAAATGTGGGTGGGTTATTGAAATGGTTTGTAGATCTCTCTTCTCTCTCACAATCTCATTCAACACTCTTTATAATTGGCGCTTAATTAAGAATGCCTCTCTTTCTTTCTATCTATCTATGGTTGTGAGATTGACAGAGAAGAACAGAGGCATTCCTTCTAGAGAGTAGACAGTGTGTGGGGGTGTGTGTGTGTGTGTGTGTGTGTGAGAAGGGCAATAGATGTAGAGATAAAGGGGGTTACTTTATAGTCAGACTCTGGTGACAGATTTTTCTTCTTCCACGTTTATTTATAATTATAATTATAATTATAATTATTGATTGGTTGGTTGTTTTTTTCTCTTCCCAAATTTCAATCACAACACAGACTGTCTTTTTTTGCCTCACTGGAATCGAATATGCTTCTCTTCTTCCTTCCTTTTACTCGAGTAATAATATGTTGTAACTGAATTTCGTCAAATATTTCACCTCTCTCGTCTTTAACTACATTACTTCAAGTCAGTTATGAATCTCATGTATTTAATTTTAGAGTATTTTTCTGGAAAGTATTTAATATTGGAGTTAATGTACGGATCCGAATCCTCACCGATAAATATTGGTCTCCGCGGTAACTCCGCTCGGATTCCATTCTAAGTTCTCATATTTGAATTTTAGGTTTGGCAAAAACTCTCTTTGAGAAGAGAACAACACGTAACCGAAAAGTCGGGTATACATGTGGTCAGTTAGGTCTTCCGACGTATATTAGTCACCGACAAAGTCGGTGGATATTGGGCACCAATAACAAAGTAACAAAAAATGTTTTAAATCCCCTATTGCATGCAGTATGGTGTTGCGCGAGCATGAACCGTCAAATATAATGAGATAAGTGTTCTCTCTTTAAATATGATGGTCTACGCGGGTGCCGCACTATCGTGTGTTCAGTAGAGGATCATGTTGCCTTAATGTACTACTCAGAATTCAATTATAAGAAGAAAAAAATATTACAGTCGGTTCACAATATAAGAAATAAAATATATATTTTGTGGATATAAAATATAATAAATAAACAAGTAATATATTTAGGATGTATTGAATGATAAATCTCAATATTACTCTTATTTAAGTAGTGTAATTCAAATTTAAAAGCGACGTCAATAATTAAGAATATAAATCATATGTGAAAAAGGCAATATTTTGAAAAGAAATTAATCTCACCCTGGTCTCATTTAGAAGTAAAAAAATATCATTTTTATATTTATTAAGAAAAGTAGTTAATCCAGCAAAAATGAAAAATGAAAAGTAGTTAATCTCATCTTACCTCTTATGGAGACTTATTTTATGAGAATAAAAGGCTTACCGAAAAATAAAATCTAAATTAATTGAAGAATAACTAAAAAATAATTGTATTAAATATGACTTTAATTATGTTTTTAGCTCTTGTAAAATTTTATGTTTTTTATTTTTAGACCCGATAAATTTTTCTTTAACTTTCGGTCTCTGCTTACATTTTTGTTTGTATTATTTAAAAAGCAAAACATGATGTGACAGATGGCAAAAATACAAACGAAAATATAAGTAGGAAACTAAAGTTGAAGAAAAATTTATTCGGATTGGTTCGTGACTAATCTATACAAGGGAACCTGACTAGTTAGGTGTACCCGACTTTGTCGGTTCGTGTTGTTCTCCCCTTCTAATAGAGCTTTTACCACACGCAAGACTCGAACTTTAGACCTTAGGGGTAACTTAGTAGATTAGGAATAGGATAAGATTGGCTAGTAACTTAGTAAATATAACTATCTTTTCCGTAAAATCAAGAAAATTAAATGCTTTTAATTAACATTCTTAATGTGTGAAAGGAGTGTGATTTATGATACTAAGCAATTTGTTTAGTATTTGTTACTAAAAGGGTAAAAGGGTCATTTACCTAAAAAATTTCTCGGCGTTTTTTTCCACACAAAAAAAAATCTTCGTTCATTAACCACCGATTTGTACAACAATGGTTAGATGTCACTAAGCACAAATGTGCATAGCAATGGTTAGTGGCCACTAACCACAGATATGCATAATTGTGGTTAGATGTCAATGATTAGATGTCACTAACAACAAATGTGCATAGCAATGGTTAGTGGCCACTAACCACATATATGCATAATTGTGGTTGACCACTAACCACAGTTTTGCATAACAATGGTTAGAGTGCACCAAAACCCAGATTTCGCAATTCAGCACCACATCATACAAATGAGTAGTGAATCTTATGCGAAATTTCATAAGGATCCCAAATATACCATCAATTTGAACAAAAGATGCGAAGAACTTAAGCAAAAATCAAAATTACAGATCAAAATCGCGCCTAGGTTTTGTAATTTGGGGAAACACTTAATGCAAACCAAATTTCAACAAATGATCAGTTGTACATGGTGCGAAATTACTGCAGAGGCAGAACTCGAATCCACAGAAATAACAGAGAAACGAGGATTCTCGCCAGTAATTTTGGATCTCGCCAGAAACGAGGATTCTCTTGCGAAAACGATTTGAAGAACGCGATTCGAAAAACGATTGAACAAATGAAGATGAAGAACAGACGAAAAACGCAGGCATCCATGGATTCGATTGAAGAGCAGAAGAAGATGAACAGATGAATATGAAGATCGCATATTAATTTTACTGAATACAAGTGCACATTTGCATAAACACAATTATTTAAGTTTAACCGTTAGATCTGGTTTTCTTAACAAAAAATGAATCAAAGAGCTAAGAGTTAATTAGTAACAAAGATCAAGCTATTTGCTTAGTACCGTTAGCCACAACCGTGTGAAAGTATATATTTTTATTCATACCTGAGTTGATTCAGTTGAATAGTTACTATAGTTTAAGATATAATTAAATGCCGGATAAATATCACAATTTGTATTTACGTACCCAAAATAATAGAGCTCTCAATTAAGAAATGGAGAAAATTTCAGCTCAATTGAGTTCGAGGATAAGAGGAAGTATTCTAGAAAATAGTGTAATAAAATGACATTATGGTGAAATTTGATTGGTTGATTGTGTAATTTACTCCTCGATACAGTTTTCAATTCTTAATTTTTTATTACATCAAATCAAATTATAGTGACAGTGCAGTCTTAAAGCTCAGTTGGCGAGCTAAGAGATATTGAAAGAGTGCACTAAAAGAGTGCAAGAATGAGGTCCCGAGTTCAAACCTCAGAAACTAACATTTTCCCACCCCACTAACATTGCTTATAAAATAAAAATTGATAGTGACGGTGCAGTCTTAAAGCTGCTTGGGAAATTTTCTTCCGAATTAACCTGAAATTTGATAACAAAATTACTATTACTGCCAGCTGGTCATTTGTGTGAATGAATGAGTGTTCTTTTTACTGAATAGATAGACGTGTTTCTTTTGCTTTGGAACGCATAGTAATACTACGTCTGTTCCTTAATATAAGAAATAAAATTTGTCTCTTTTTTTTACAAAAAATAAAATGTCTTTTTGGTGATTTAAAATACAATAAACAAACATTATTTTTAAGATTTATGTATGATCAATCTCAACTTTACTCTTATTTGGGTGATGTAATTAAGAGTCATGTTTTGATTAGAAGTATAACTTTTGTTGGTTTGTGTCTTGTAAAGACTTGTTTCTTATATTATGAACCGAATGTAGTATTAATCACTAGTATTTTAGTTGACCGAGTACAGTTTACCAACAAGAGTTGGTCTAAGTGATTAGACATGGCAATGGGGCGGGGCGGGGACGGGTTTAACATTCCCCATCCCCATCCCCGATTTCCATATTCATCCCCGTTCCCCGTCCCAAACCCAACGGGGATGAAGAATTGATCCCCATCCCCGTACCCAACGGGTTCGGGGATCCCCGTCCCAACCCCGTTCCCGCAGTGGAATTCATTTTTTAAAATTTAAAAGTAGTTTTTACCTGTCTCAAACCCAAACCCGAACCCAAACCCGCCCCCAAACCCAAACCCACACCCAAACCCGCCCCAAACCCGAAAACAGAACATTTATTGGTTTATATAGTTGACTAATAAAACGAAAAGAGAACATTCTGTTGAATCATCATCAATCTGAACAACAAATATACAAAAATATCATGTTTAAAATGAACATGATATTAAAATGATATCAGAACATGATATTAAAACGAAAACTGAACATTCAAATAAATCATCAATCTGAACATGATATCCATCTGAAATAAACCATCCAAATAAACCAAATAAACCATCTTAAAATGAACAACAAATAACTCAGTATATCATTCTGTTGACGTCTTCACTCTTCAAAGTGGGAAGTGACACAACTAGTCAATATTTCACCTACAAAATAAAAAATAAATGTTAAATATAAACACTAAAGTTGATAAAATTGGAAGGTGGTGATAAATAAATGAATAGTAAATCTCACCTTCATCATCAGGGTCTATTTCATTGAGTAAAGTAGCATACTCATTCAATTGAGAACTCATAAATATTAATATAATGTGCAGTAACAGCCATCAATATAATTATAATATTTAATTATAATAATTTGTTATTACCTCAAAATGCGGCTTTGTAAATTCCAAGAACCATCAATATAATGTGCAGTAACAGCCATATACCCCTTTTTTTGATTACCCGAAGTCCACATGTCTGATGTAATGGCCACTCTTGATTGAAGATTATCAAACAACTTTGTAGCTAATGACCTCTCAGACTCATACACTTTGAATATCTCCTTCTTGATAGTGTTTCTACAAGGAACTTGAAACAATGGTTGTAGAGAAGCCGCAAATCGCCTAAAACCAACATAATCAACAATCGAAAGTGGATATTCATGCATAATTATTGCACAAGCAAGCTCTTTCCTTGAGTTTTCAGCATTATAAGTTCCAACTCCTAATTCTTGCTTTCCTTGCAAACTCTTTGGCATGAGAAATGTTTGCCCTTTTTTTGCCTTGTTATCGAGAAGCAATTTAGCATTACATTTAGGTAGATGATCATGCAAATGTTTTGTTCCATTGCATGATTTTCCACCAAGGTATTTCTTGCAATAGTGACATTGAGCCTTATCCTCTCCATTAACTTGAACCTTTGTAAAATGATTCCATACCTTACTCCTAAGTCTACCTTTACCTATTTGTGTCAATGCCTCTGTATTATCAGCTGTCTTATCATTAGGTGCCTCATCCGGATTAGGTGTTTCAACTGTTGCATTTGGTGATATATTGAGACCATTAGGTGTAGGGTTGGAACTTCCTTCCAAACCAGGAGCTAGTTGGTGTGCACTTTCTTGTGAAATGAGTGGTTGAGAATTACCAACTTTGTCCATGTCAATTTCCTGTTAAGTTGTTCAAATTACAAATCCAATAAGGCAATAAGCAATAAAACAATTCATTATCAGCAAATCATGAAGCTTAACAAAAATAATTCATACAATAAAGCTTAACAATTCATCTAAGTTCAAACAGACTACCAGTTTAAACAATTCACTTTATTTAATTTCATTGTATAAAAATCATATCATGTATGTATAGTATAGGAAATAAGAAGTATGGGTGTCACACAAGTCATTTCTAGTATAATGAAAATGAGCCAAAATTTCAGTTTCGAAACTGAAACAAGACAGTATATCATATGATTGCATTGCTGGCAGTGGCATAAAATCCAATGATGATTACTGAGTATGAAATTTTGAGCTTTTGTTTAGCCATAAACTCTATCACTTTGAGAGTTTGTCAGGTAAAAGCAAGAATGTGACACTGAGGCCAGATGGATTAAGCATAAGTAATAGGACAAGAAGCAGACTTGCACAGCGTGCACGAGTCTTTACCATTTAATAATGATGTATTGAATTGAAAATAGAAAATTGAAACATTCTCAAAAAAGTAGCGAATTTGAAGACATGACGAAGTTTCTTTCTAACCTGATTTTTCAATTGAACCATTTAATAATGATGACGAATTTCAGAGGAATGGCAAAGTTTCTTTCTAACCTGATTTTTCAATTGAATTTGCAGCAATGCGACTTAAATAAAATAAAACATTGAAACAATCATATGATATACTAAAGTTTCAATTGAACCATTCTTGCTTTTACCTGACAAACTCTCAAAGTGAAAGAGTTTATGGCTAAACAAAAGCTCAAAATTTCATACTCAGTAATCATCATTGGAGTTTATGCCACTGCCAGCAATGCAATCATATGATATACTATCTTGTTTCAGTTTCGAAACTGAAATTTTGGCTCATTTTCATTATACTAGAAATGACTTGTGTGACACCCATACTTCTTAGTTCCTATACTATACATACATGATATGATTTTTATACAATGAAATTAAATAAAGTGAATTGTTTGAACTGGTAGTCTGTTTGAACTTAGATGAATTGTTAAGCTTTATTGTATGAATTATTTTTGTTAAGCTTCATGATTTGCTGATAATGAATTGTTTTATTGCTTATTGCCTTATTGGATTTGTAATTTGAACAACTTAACAGGAAATTGACATGGACAAAGTTGGTAATTCTCAACCACTCATTTCACAAGAAAGTGCACACCAACTAGCTCCTGGTTTGGAAGGAAGTTCCAACCCTACACCTAATGGTCTCAATATATCACCAAATGCAATAGTTGAAACACCTAATCCGGATGAGGCACCTAATGATGAGACAGCTGATAATACAGAGGCATTGACACAAATAGGTAAAGGTAGACTTAGGAGTAAGGTATGGAATCATTTTACAAAGGTTCAAGTTAATGGAGAGGATAAGGCTCAATGTCACTATTGCAAGAAATACCTTGGTGGAAAATCATGCAATGGAACAAAACATTTGCATGATCATCTACCTAAATGTAATGCTAAATTGCTTCTCGATAACAAGGCAAAAAAAAGGGCAAACATTTCTCATGCCAAAGAGTTTGCAAGGAAAGCAAGAATTAGGAGTTGGAACTTATAATGCTGAAAACTCAAGGAAAGAGCTTGCTTGTGCAATAATTATGCATGAATATCCACTTTCGATTGTTGATCATGTTGGTTTTAGGCGATTTGCGGCTTCTCTACAACCATTGTTTCAAGTTCCTTGTAGAAACACTATCAAGAAGGAGATATTCAAAGTGTATGAGTCTGAGAGGTCATTAGCTACAAAGTTGTTTGATAATCTTCAATCAAGAGTGGCCATTACATCAGACATGTGGACTTCGGGTAATCAAAAAAAGGGGTATATGGCTGTTACTGCACATTATATTGATGGTTCTTGGAATTTACAAAGCCGCATTTTGAGGTAATAACAAATTATTATAATTAAATATTATAATTATATTGATGGCTGTTACTGCACATTATATTAATATTTATGAGTTCTCAATTGAATGAGTATGCTACTTTACTCAATGAAATAGACCCCGATGATGAAGGTGAGATTTACTATTCATTTATTTATCACCACCTTCCAATTTTATCAACTTTAGTGTTTATATTTAACATTTATTTTTTATTTTGTAGGTGAAATATTGACTAGTTGTGTCACTTCCCACTTTGAAGAGTGAAGACGTCAACAGAATGATATACTGAGTTATTTGTTGTTCATTTTAAGATGGTTTATTTGGTTTATTTGGATGGTTTATTTCAGATGGATATCATGTTCAGATTGATGATTTATTTGAATGTTCAGTTTTCGTTTTAATATCATGTTCTGATATCATTTTAATATCATGTTCATTTTAAACATGATATTTTTGTATATTTGTTGTTCAGATTGATGATGATTCAACAGAATGTTCTGTTTTCGTTTTATCAGTCAACTATATAAACCAATAAATGTTCTGTTTTCGGGTTTGGGGCGGGTTTGGGTGTGGGTTTGGGTTTGGGGGCGGGTTTGGGTTCGGGTTTGGGTTTGAGACAGGTAAAAATTACTTTTAAATTTTAAAAAATGAATTCCACTGCGGGGACGGGGATCCCCGGGATCAATTCTTCATCCCTGTTGGGTTTGGGACGGGGAACGGGGATGAATATGGAAATCGGGGATGGGGATGGGGAATGTTAAACCCGTCCCCGCCCCGCCCCATTGCCATGTCTATCCCCAGCGTAGATTAGTCAACGACAAAGCCAGTGAAAACTGTGCACCAAAAAATGGTAACAAAAAAAAAATGACTGAGTATAGTTTTACTCTTTATGTTCTCTACTTCCTAGTGGAAGTGACACAACAAGGGTTAAAAACTGAGCTCTTCAGGTATTCATTCTTACATACGCAAATTAATTACTTTCACTCGATTACCACCATTTGTTGATTGAATTGACTCTTTTTTTCGACAAGAACCAAGTGCTCTTCTTTTAGAAAACTAAGGCATTCTCCACGTGCAATCGTAAAGAGTAATCATCCGAGATAATTGAGATCTTTTTAAGGGTTGACATTTGTCAACAAAATTTTTTCATACACAGCAGTAAGGGATCGAACCCAAAATTGAGTGTGTTTTATAAACAAATGTATCCTCCACAGCGAATGTGGAGAGAAATCCTTCGAAGTATTGGAGATCCATTTAAGGGGTTCGCCTCTCCCAACAAATTTTTTTCATCTGCACCGACCAGAGATTGAACACAGGACCAAATGGTTAATGGACCCAAGAATCTACTACTTGTGCTACATCATGTTGGTAGAACTAAGTGTGTTTTTTTGTTGGTTTGGACCATTGTTGGCTACCCACGGAGTGTCCCAACACTTTCAACGAAAGATTAATCTCCGCTCGTGCTTAAGATCAAATTTCGCACTAGCCAACACCGAGTTTGTCCACTGTGGGAATCGAACCCGAGAGCATTGAGTCGACCCCACGTGTCCCAGGGTAGATTAAACCCGCCACCGGTGTTGGTTAGAACTAAGTGTGTTTTTTTTGGAATTAGAACTAAGTGTGTTTTACTTGTGAGGAAAAAATATTATAAAATGACATCATCATCATTTCATTAAATGAAAGAATCATAAATGTCAAACTAATAAAGCATCGGTAATCTTTTTATTTAAATCCATGAAAGTCTCCATTTGGGGGAGGCCTCTCCCATGTGGGCCTTCCCCCACATTAAATTACCCTCCTCTTTCCTCTTTTTTTGTTTCCTTCCCCAAAACTCCCCCCATCCCTCTCCCCACCACCCACCCCCTTTTTCTTCCCTCTCTTTTTTTAGTTCTTATTTTCATATTTTTAGGTACTTTACGGCCCGCCCATTAAAAATTTTAATTGTTCAAATAGGTAAAGTTTGTTCCTCCATAATTGAATTACTGAAAACGAAAATTAATTTTGCAACAAATTACGTAAAGTGTGATGCTAGACAGTGTATTTTGGGGTAATTTAGGGGTCCAAAAAAAATTTTAATTGTTTAAATATGCGAATTTTATTCCTCGATAAACAATTTTGTTAAAAAAATTTATTTTGTAACAAAATATAAAAAATGTGACGCTAAAGAGTGTTTTGGATTGCCTTATGATTCAAAAAAAATTGGATGTACAAATACATGGAGTTCGTTTCTCAATAATTTGTTTGGTCTAACCAAAAATTAATTTCATACCAAAATATGTAAAGTCTTACGCTAAGCAATGTGTTTTGGGGTGTCTTAGGTTTTAGAAAAAATTTAGATTGTATAAATACACGGAGTTCGTTTCTCAATAATTGGTTTGGTCAAACCAAAAAATAATTTCGTGCCAAAATAAGTAAAGTGCGGTGCTAGGCAGTGTGTTTTAGGTTATTTTAGCGTTTGGAAATTTTTTTGCCTGTTCAGATATGTAAAGTTTGTTTCTCAATAGCCGATTTGGTGAAAAAATATAATTTCATGACAAAATACGTAAAGTTCGATACTAAGCAGTGTTTTTGGCTACTTTAACCATCAAAATTTTTTAACTTTTCAAATACTCAAATTTTTAGACTTTTTCTTGTTATTATCTATAGATGTTCAATTTCAATGTATTTGTTAATTAAAAATGATATTTTTAACTATAGTTTACATTGTTAGATACTTCTACAAGATATAGTTACTTTTATCTTCACTCATGCATTGCTATAATATATATGTCTGACTACTGCTATAATGGAGCTTTTCTTTCTTCAAGGTTCAACATTTTTTGAGATTAGTCGTTGTGTGATGTGTAACCAACCACTACCCCTTCAAGTGGATATTCCTCACTAAATACACATCAAGGAAACCCTAATCATTCTATCTTTGGATTATGCATCTTATGTATTTTAACTTTCTACTTAAAATTATGAATATAGATTATGTTTATGGAACAATTTGTCTGGGTTATGTCTGTTCACTTTAATTTTGCTCTTAAGTTCACAATTGTCTTTTTTTATATTTAAACAAGGCTTTTCCAAATTAGAATTTAGCCAATAAATTTTCCTACTTCCACAATTCTATATTTAATAGAGCTTTTACCTCGTGCAACGCATGAGTCAATGCGCTAGTTAATGTAATAATAGGAGTTAAAGCCCGGGCAATCAATTTCAGAGCTAAAATTCAAACACAGACAAATAATAAATGTTAGTAACATCCCTAAAAATTTACATTTATTATGCTTTCATTTATGGAAAATGTTTCGATGAAAAGAAAGTCAATTTTGAAATTTTTTTAAAGTTAGACAAAATGACAAATAAACACTATGTACCAGCACTATACAATGGACACATCTGGGTTTTCAAGTTCGAATCCCAGAGCTGACGTCCCATATTTTCTAACTCCATTTATTTCATTGAAACGAGTCCCCTTAGAAATGTAGTACTCCTTTGATCCAAATTAAATACTCCATCCGTTTCACAATACATGTCGTTTTTAACAATAATTTTGTTTCATTTTACTTGTCGTTTTCAAAGTTCAATGCAACATTAAATATTGGTTTGTCAATAATACCCTTATCTATTTATTGTAGAGGGAGAAATATGTCTAATAAACTAATAAATAGTTAAGGGTATTCTAGGAAAAAGATAAATACTTACATCAAAAATAACAAAATTTATTAATCTCTTTGGTATGTGTAAATAACCTTAAAACGACATATATTGTGAAACAGAGGGAGTACAATGCATCTAGCCTTGCTTCTCCTATTTCTATTTCTATTGCTTTCCAGGTCAATTCGTACTGACAATGAAAAGAACCAACTCGAACATAGTTTAAAATTTGACTTGATAAATAACTCGTTGAACTCGGTTCATGAACCAATTGAGTTGAATTTTAGCTAAAAATTGAGCTCATTAAATAAAGGCTAAAGTGCTCTTGGGGTCCCTTATCTTTATTTAAAGTAACGATTTGGTCCTTTATCTTTTTTTTGTTCCAAATCAGTCCTTTATGTTTTGAATTTTTGACACATTCTATCCCAAATCAGTCCTTTATGTTTCAAATTTTTAACACATAAATCATTTTTTTTGACACATAAATCAGCACTGTTAACGGAAAAGGATTTATGTGTCAAAAATTTGAAAGATAAATGACTTATTTGGGACAAAAAAAACATAAAGGACTAATTCGTTACTTTAAATAAATATAAGGGACTCCGGGAGCACTTTAGCCTTAAATAAATGACCTGAACTTGAGCTAAGTATAGGCTCGACTCGTTTATGAACCAACTCGTTAATATATATATATATATATATATATATATATATATATATATAACAACTCAGGTGAAAACACTTGTTTATTATGAGAAATTGAACTTTTAATTACAACCGATTAAAATTAACGACCCAGATTTTGTCATTAATTACGAGATCTCTAGCGATTTTTATTTAAAAAATAAACAATCATACAAAATCTTGTAATTAATAACAAAATCTGCAACTGTTGTAAATTAAATGTTTTCATTTCTCATACTAACATTTATATATTTTTATTTTAATATAATCTTTGTTATGTATTATGTATTTTGTATTTCAAGAGTGCAACTTGTTTAGCATTAATTATAGCATTATATAGTTTTCAAATTATATTATTATATTTGTATAAAGTTTTTATTAAACTCATGAGATAGGTAAACAAGAAATATTATAAATATATCTATATTTTGAATTACATAATCATTTTATACGAAAAATAATCGTAAATTGTGATTTAAAATGTTAATGGTCTAGAATTTTTGGCCTTTTTCACAAGAGAGAGAGAGAGAGAGAGAGAGAGAGAGAGAGAGAGAGAGAGAGAGAGAGAGAGAGAGAGAGAGAGAGAGAGAGAGAGAGAGAGAGAGAGAGAGAGAGAGAGAGAGAGAGAGATTGTTTTACTTTTTACTCATGCGAGTCAAGTTAACGAGTTGAACTAAGTTGCTCGCGAGCTTTAGTGCAGTCGAATTTGAGTTGACAAAAGGGCTAATGTCAAACTTGAGTCGAGCTACGAGCTGACCCGATTCTTATCGATTCGAGCCAAGCTGAACCAGGGCCGGCCCGACACTCAGCGAGGCCTAAAGCGAGTTCGGAAATGAGGCCTTTTATATTCCAATGATAATATTTTGCAAATTATTTTATCAAGAGCCCCGTTTTGTGATTCAATCAAAGCTTCAACTCTTTGTTTTTTCTTTATATTTGGTACAACCGGATTTTAACTTTTGAGTAGATCTTTTTATATTTTAAAATAAAAAATAATTAAAAGACTATAAATCAATGAGGCAAAAACCTATAGAATTCAAATAAAATCCACTATAAAATTAACTCTAAAGAGAAAATAAAAGCAGTAAACTTAAACAACTATAAATAAAGATCAAAGAGAAGAGTTTGTAAAAAAAGATCAAAGAGAAGAGACCAGAACAATAAACCTGGTGACCGGTTGGCGAAGAGAGAAATAGTCGTGCACATGTCGTTGTCACAGTGTCATAGAGCGGCAGCAACAACAGACGATCACACGACACAATTCAAGATGACAGAGCACCACCAAAGCTCTGCTCCAATAACAAATCTGAAATGCAAAAACAAATTAGAGACTCAGTTGCCCATGTTCTTTTCATTTTTAAAAACCACATTGATGAAGAAAGATTAATTGAAATGTAAAAATTGAAAAACCAAAAGGCTGAAATTAATAACCAACGGAAATGTTGGAATTGGAAATAAAGACCCTTTATTGAAGTCGTTTATTGAAAAATTGAAATTAAAGAAACCTAGAATTAAATGGAGAAGGAATCAATCATTTACCGAGAGAGAGAAACAAATATGGGATTTTTTTGGGTGTGAACCGGTGGGATGCTGCATTAATTCCTTAAGAGATTTAACGTTGCTGCATTCCCAAGGCTGGATTCGAACCCAGAACCTTGGTTAAGCTGGAAGAGACTCACACCATCTCAGCCAAGCGCTCTTGGTAAATGAGTGATCAAAAAATTTGAAAAGAGCTGAGAAATTAAAAAGATTCTTATTGAAGTATTAATACCTTTTCGTGGATGTCGGGCCGCTCTGGAGCATCCTCTACTTGGTCTTGCTACTGCTCTTGTTGTGGATGTTAGCAGAGTTTTGTTTCCCCGGTTTTAGCTTGTGTTTTTGTTTTGTTTTGTGTTTTTGTTTTTCTTTGCTCCTTTTATGTACCAAAAAAAATGCAGTGATTACATTTGTAATCACATATAAAAAGTAAATGAAATTAAACACACTACATTTGTCCCATTTTATTTGACATTTAATTAAGGTTGTGACACAGAGACTAAGAAAATAAATTAATATTCTAGAATTCATTATAATTATTTCATACTTCTCTAATATACCCCTTCTTACTTTTTTTGATTTAGGACCATTGCTGGCTACTCACGGAGTGTCCCGACGCTTTCAATGAAGGACTAATCTCCGCTCGCTACTTACGGCAAGGTTTTCGCTGGCCAACACGCCTTTTTAACGTGGGCGGGAATCGAACCCGGGAGCAAACCGGATCGACCCCCACTACGTAGCTCAGGGTAGCCCGACCACTGGGCTAGACGTGTTGGTTATACCCCTTCTTACTTCATCTCTCACAATAATTAAGTATTGAAAAAAGAAAACTATATTAATGTTTCAATTATATAATAGGAAAAATATGTTAATGCTTATCGGAAAATGTTAAGTAATATGAGACAACTTTTTTTTGCTAAAACGTCAAGGAGGTGCTTCATTCTTTTTGTTTAGCCCCAGTAATAAAGATTAGTGTCCACAAGTCTAGATTTCTCCCTTACAATGATCTTACTAGAACAAAGGTTCTCGAGTTTGAAAGGATGTTGCAGTTTCAACATACATACACATATGGCGGTATTTGGGCTTTACTATGCTGTCAGGTAGAGCCACCAACTCTTGTTTTTCTTTTATTATTGATAAGGTTCATAGTAGACTGGCAGGTTGGAAGGGCAGGTTTCTTAACAGAGTTAGGAGAGTAACTTTAGTAACGTCTGTCCTTAACTCTATGCTCATATATACACTATGCATAACCTATGGATTTCCGAAAGCATTTGCGATAGTTTGGATTCAGCTATAAAGCAGTTTTTTTGGGGAGGCAAGACTTGTCACTCGGTCAAGTGGGGGACAACTATCACTCCTATGAGTAGAGGTGGTCTTGGATTGCGAAGGACAAGACCAGCTAATATAGCTATGCTTCGCAAACATGTGTGGGAGCTGATTCATAATCCCAACAAACTATGGGTTAAGCCATTGACTGCTCGTTATACTCCTAATTCTAATATTTTCCTTGAATCTAATAGTACAGGTGCCTCTGATACTTGGAAATGCCTGCTAAAAGTTGTTGATGTTTTGCAACCCGACTATATTTTCAGAGTTGGTATCGGTAATATATCTCTTTGGTGTGAGAAATGGTTGCATAGGGGGCGGTTATGTGACTCGGTTCCTTTTGTTGATATTCATGACACTCACCTCTAGATTAGGGAAATATATGTGGACTCTCGTTCGAATTTTGATCTGCTCTATATAAGATCCCTTTGGAGGTGCAACGAGAAATTCAGAGTTCTTTTTCTTAATCCTAATCTCGCTGATATCCTGACTTTGGTTCCGTCTCCATCAGGGACTTACTCTCCCAAGAGTGCCTATGTGTGGCTTACAGGTACTGAAGGTCCTTTTTTCTTGCATCAAACGGTGAATCATAGTGACAGTTGGTCTTGGATCTGGAAGCTGAAAATTCCGGAAAACTTGAAACATTTTGTGTGGCTTATCATGCACATGAGCTTTCCTCCTAATGGATTTCGATACCATAGACATCTTACTCAATATGGGTATTGTCATCTTTGTGGTATTGATAAAGAGGATATTATTCACATGTTGTGGGATTGCTCTAGAGCTCAGAATGCTTGGAGGTTATTGACTTTAACACTGATGTTGGCGACGTTAATGATGATGCTCGGCTTTAGTTTAAACAACATGCTATTAGTGACAAAGGTATTATCTTTATCTATTGTTGTTGGTCCCTCTAGATGGCTCGGAATGATGAAGTTTTCAATGATGAAAAATGGGCAACTTGGAATATTCTTAATCGAGCTAAACAGCTTTCTAATGATGCTGCTCAATTATTGTCTACTGAGGTGTCTACTCGTCCTCCTAGATTGGTTCATTTGTTTCCTTCTACTAGAAGTTGTATTAAATTTAATGTTGATGGAAGCTCCATGGTAACCCAGGCCGTAGTGGCTATAGGGGACTACTTTGGGATCATACAGGTGGTTGGCTTCTTCGTTTCTCGAAAAATCGTGGCATTGCTACAAACTTGAATGCGGAGCTCCATGCTATTGCCAATGGATTGAACTTAGCTTGATCTAATGATTATAGGTCTGTTATTTGTGAATCAGACACTGAAACCGTCCTAGCGCTGATTGCTCGTGAGCTTGAAGATAGCTACCCATATGCTTCGATTACTTCCTACATCAAATCTTTTTCTCTCAAGGCTTGGGATTTGAATTTTGTTCACATGCTTCGTGAGGGAAACTTGTTGTTGATTGGTTAGGAAAGTTTGGAGCTAATATGAACTATGGAGATCATGTGTGGCCTCTTGGTCCTACCGCGATTTAGCCTTTCCTTATAGCTGATGCTATGGAGATAGAGCATATTAGACTTTAGTTTGTTCCGTTTGGTATTTCTTTTTTAATGATTTCCTTTTGATAAAAAAAAAACATAATGTCTATACACAATAATTTTCTTTAAATTCATCGTTCTTTCTATAAAGTGTAAGTTTTAGACATGTATGATTGACGAGTGTTGTGACCATAACTTATTTTCTAGTCTTTAAATTCTTATTTTTATAGTAATAAACTATTGTCATCCAAGTAGGAGAATGTTGGATTAACTATTAAATTAATCGATTATGGATTGGCATAGTCAATTATTTTGAAATTATCATTAATATAAATTTTGGCCAGACTGTTATTACTAAGCATTAATTAATTGATGAATATGTGTTGGACTTTAGTTTTGAGTGAACCATAATAAGTTGGGTCATTCTATTATATATATACCTGTTTACCTGATGAGAGGCATGCCCTTGTAGGATTCGAACTCATCGGTTAATTACATTTACAAGAAAGCATTATAAACCGGTTTATAATGCTTTCTTGTGAGGAATCCCTATTATTTCTCTTAAAAAACAAAAGAAAGCATTATAAATCTATGAATCAAATCATGTTATTGCTACGATATGAGGTTATTAAGTTTACTGTATATATTTTTTGTAATTTTTGTCAAAAAAAAAGAAAAAAGTTTACTGTATATATATTTTTGTATTCCTTGTGGAAGAGACAGGGGGTTTTAGCTCATGTACTGGGTCGGCCCAACACATATGGAGGCCTATAAGATAATAAAATAATGAAAAACTCTTAATGTTAATTTGATTCAATATAATTTTAACTCTATTTTTTAGGATTTTAATAAAAAATTATTTTTTTTGAAGAAGTAAATAAGTAACATTTTGGGCAACGTAATAGCCACAAAATAATACAAACGAAAAATCCAAGCTTCATTAAAAATATTATTTGAATAACTTAAATAAATAGTTTATGTGGAGTAAAAATAAGTGAGTCGGGTAAAAATAAATGAATTATTTAAGACCTTCTGTTTTTCTGGTCAGCTTGAGACTTTTTGTTTAGTACAAAAATGATCCATTGACTCTTAAATAAAATATAATTAGAATTATAATTAAAAAATAAGATAGTAACAATATAATAAAAGACTAGTAAGTGAAATGCTAATCTTATCTTAATTAGTAATATATAACCATGAACAGTCTTCGTGGACTGTCCATGTAATCAAACCAGGAAATGACATCGATTGCTGATGTAATTCCATGTCACCACACCTTGACATGTTCGCTGCCACGTAATATAATAATAAATTAAAAATGGAATAAATATAAACGTAATTAATTATAAGGATTTGCAATATTGAAAATGTTGACCAATTGCACCTCAATATAACTCAGCAACTGATATGGAGTAATACGGCTATAATGACAACATAATTGAATACGTAAAAGGCACTTAATAAAATGGCTAAAAACAGCTCCCATAAAAAACGAAATTCTCGAAATTTATATGCATTAAATGGTGACTTTTATTTTCCTTATATCGAAGGAGTGCACTAAATGAGTGCAAGAACGAGGTCCCGGGTTCAACTCCCGGAAATTAACATTCCCCCACCCCACTAACATTGTTTATTCAAAAAACAGTCAATCAATGAATCATAATTAATTTAAATTTTGGATTGTCAATTTGTGGGTTCAAGTTGTATATGATAAAATTCAGTCCAAATACAATTACATGGTATAACCAACAGGTACCATGTTGTCCTAATATTTTGGAATTATTAGTATATACTCAACAAGGTTGATTTATATTGATTTGTAGTAAAGGTATCTAATATTATTATCGTATGCATGCATCAGGTTATGAAATATTTGTTGTCACAAAAGGTATGAAGTATTTATGGGGTAAAATACACCTCTCTCATGTTGTGTTCTTCACATGTTCAAGTGTTTTTCCTTCCCTCTTAGGTTTTAATAATAGTTCATTCTTTTTCTTTTGACTTAGATACCTTCAATGGAAGACAAGTTTGCTGGTGTGAAATCGATAAGTTCAAATCTATTACTTACTACAATGTAAGTCACTACAAGAAAATCGACGATTTCCGACGGAAAAATCCGTCGGAAACGCACTGATTTTCGTCGCAAATTAACGTTTCCGACGGACAAATTTTCGTCGCAAAATCGCTCGTCACAAATCGTTTCCGAAGGATATGTTCGTCGCAAATGAGTCCGTCGCAAAGTCGTCGAAAATCCGTCGCAAATTTCCGTGGCAAAGTCGTCGCAAACACTGACACCTTTTCGTCGCAAATGCGTCGCAAATCCGTCGGAAATTTAAAAAAAAATAAAAAAAAATTAAATTATACATCCAAAATAATATTTAATAATTATATCTATACATACTAATTTCATATACAAAGGAACATATACCGGATCCAATCCATCTGATTCCTACTATATTTCAACATGGAATGAATCCATCAAATTTTGATCATCCACACAGCATACATAACAAGCACCATTTTCTAGCTTAATAAATCTCCCTAGTACAACATCTACCTATGTGACAGTTATAATTGTCTAGCACTAAACTGAATATCCTTCTGTTGATGTTGGTGAATATCCTTCTGACATTGGTGAATATCCTTCTGTTGATGTTTCTTCGCGATCTCTAAGTGTCCTCAATATCAAAGTCTTTAGTAAATTCATCACTTGGACAGCATGCATCAGTGCTTAGTGGATCAGACATGTGTTTCAACTTTTAATATCACAAACTTTAGAAGTGATGAAAGCATCGTACCCTCATACCAAAGTAAGTCATAGTTTGTCATTTCTACTTTCTAAACAACTAAAGCAAATCTACAAAATGCAGTGGACCTATAAACCCAAAAATACAAAAAAAAACTGAAAAACATCGTAGACAATGGCCATAGCTTACTCTATAGTAGTTGGTGTTGCCACAAACAGTTGCCTCCGATGCCAAACAGCACTAGTAGCATATGGAATTGAAACATATCCTAGGTATCTATATTGTGGGCGCAAAGAAGACATGACTATGTATTGTTGGTATGCAAATGCACAGTACTCAACGGTTTGGTCCCAAGCAGTCCATTCTGGCTGAGGAAGTAGACCCCCAACAGGCTGGAATGTCTCCCAACTGAATCACAAACAAAATGATACCGCTGAACAATTTGGACAGGCTGGCCATTTCCCCTGAAATTTGATGACTAATCAAAATAAAACAAAGAAGACATAAAAAGAGCTGTAAAAATAAAAGAGGTGGGCCTAATATCCAGGTGAAATCCGTCATGCCACCGCGCGCAAGGGCCGCTATTTGATAACAGTGAACCACAAAGATGATATAACATATACATATATAATAGCATGCCCTAGAAGTTCTATATTTCTTGCTTTCTTATTATATTTGCTTACTATGTTTCCTTGCTCTAGCAACAGGAAGACTGGAATTTAAACCAGTTTGTCTGATCCAAAACTGAATTGTGATGTGTGTATCACATTCTAAACAAAGAATTTTCAGACAAACTGAAAATTCATCTGGATGGATATGTCAAATTTGAACAATAAACAGAATTCCCACATAGATTCTACAAAAAATTGCTAACTTAAGGAAAGAAATCTTCATAAATGGAAAAGTAAATCTTGTTGGTCCACCATTATTCATCAATATTATTAAAAGGAAAGAAATATAATATATTTATATATATGCAATTATAACTACCTATATCCTGTTGATCTGGAGATTCAAGCAACATGTCTGAATCAGATGGCAAAAATGGTGAACCGGGATAGAGTCCCAGAGCTCCTAGATCTGTAAAGAATTGAAGATAATTTCATTAAAAAGCATGAAATGCCAACTTAAGAAGCACTAATACAACAAGTTACCAATACACCACTATACATATAGTGAAAACCACAAATTTTAAAAGTTACAGGACACAATTAAGTTGAACAACCAATATAAAATTAAGTCATATTCTATTTATAAGCCAAAGTATGGAAGACAAAAAAGTGATGCAATACAGAGGGAGCTCAGCAAATATACTGCTAGCATTGAGCCAAGGAGGTATGAAAAAACAATGCAACTCAACCTTACAGTAGTGGTGCTTCAAAGCCTACATTGAATCTCAACCTACAGCAGCAGTGCCAATAGCCTATTGTTCATTTAGTCATTAAATTATAACTCAAAGCCATCTCAATTTTATATATTATTATGAATGACAACTACTATATACGATAATCATACCTGTAATGCAGTATCAGTTGCAGCTCCAACACATCCACAGAGATTAAGAACTTTTAGTTTCCTACAGAAACTGGCGAGGTAAGCCAGAGCAGTGTCACTGAATGCTGAACAACCACTGGCGAGGTCTGCAATTTTGAGAACTTGGGAACAAGAGATAGGACCAAGTTATTCAATCAACTCCACAATACTGCAATAAGCATACATCAACAATATTTTCCACACATTGAAATTTACCAACCCAGATTTAAAGTTTCCAATTAGAAACACTAACACGAAGCCCAACATAGTCATGACGTTGATCATCAGAACACTAGTCAATAGACAAAATTAACTTAAATCTCATCATTCGCAGTGCCAGAAGAAATACTTACCAAAGAGAACTGCCGCAATTTTGAGTTGCCTTTCAGGATACTTATGAAAAAACCTATACTCCTCAATCAAGTTTGAGGTCATGCATTCAAAAATCAATTTCTCCCTGTTACACAGACCATGATCAACGGTATATTAGTATTTGCCCACAGATCACATAATAGTTATTTTAATCAGCAACAAATAATGAAGAGATCTGTTAACCATTCCTCATACATTTCATCAACAAGTACTAGATTCTTGCGTATTTTCCAATCAAAGTTACCTTTTAAACAAAATAACTAGATATGAATAACAGTAAGAACTCATATAGTAAGAGAAAACTTCCGTATTATATAGAATTTGGGAAGCTTCTCAACTCAAGCAAGGTGGTAAAAATTTGTCAACAGTATTCAACCCATAGGATAAAAACTTGCAGTATTTGATTCTTGATTTGTGATCTCTAAAAGGTTAAGGGATCAAACAATAAAAACTGTTACTTCATGAACGATTTCTGAAAATTTCCACGAGTAGATACATAGTATCTAAAGTTGTAGAGATGAGAGGACACAAGCTGCCATGAGAGCATTTTCAAACAAGGGGCGAGATAATACACATCTGAATCTAAACTTGGAAGTTGAAAACTTGGAACTTTCTTTCCCTATGGGAATTGAAAGATTTAATAGTTACAGGTAGTGTGAGCTAAGAAAACCTTCATAAAAAGGCGTCTTCCTATAACCCATCCCCAAAGGTTGAAAAAAAATTGTTATGGATTAGTCAGAGCTTACAAAAAAACAGCACTAAGATATTTATTATAGAACCAAATTGGCCAGACACAAAAAGTTTAAAAGCCATCACCTCTTCACAGACGATTCCTTGAATCGGGCAAGTATTTGCACCTTTGCACTGATGGTTAACTGATCAGAGAACATTTGATGGAAGTAGGAGTTTGCTTCTGCTTCAATGTCATCCGCAAATTCATCAGAAGGAGATGAATCAGCAGTCCCACCATTTTGAAGCCTTGGATTTGTTTCTACAATAGATATATGCAACCTCTCCATCTCCTCAGAAAGTAGTCTAGAGTTGACCAACTCAGCATGAGATTTAAGAACCTGTAATTGGACAAAGTCAGATCCCAAACAAAAGTGAGAATTAGATGATACCAGCATAGGAATAAAAACCAATTGATCCAAGTAAAACCTTCAAAAACGTAGCAGTTGTCTCAGTATTGAGATTCAGAACACCACCAACCTGATGAAATGATCCAAGTAAAACCTTCAAAAACGTAGCAGTTGTACATTAACATGTGCTACTCCAAGAAGCAAGACTTCTGGACAATGTTTAAGGGGACAATCAAGGATTCACCGAACAAAACCGGCATGACCCTTCTCAGCAAGCTGGCAGAGGACATCCAAAAGGTCAAGACACAGCCACCCATGATTCACGTGTCCACTTTGAAGCTTGTGGCCATTAATTGCATCAACATATGCCTGCATACTCATTCAGATAGTAAAAATTTGGAGTTGGTAACAAGAAACAGCTGATGAGCAGAAAGAGCAACTTACCAGTTGCCTTGCAGAGTGTACAAAAGTAAACACTTCTGGTAGTGCGGATAGAGCATATTTAAGGAAAGACAGCTGACCCTCAGTATTCTTCCAGACAGACCCACAAATGGCATGGAGTGGAAACGGCTCCTGCTAGGCTCAATTTCAAGCATTCAGAGTTACATGACAAAAATTTGCATGTTTATAAATTAAGCACCAGAAAAAGCATATGTATAGTTCCAAAACATTACCTTAGAGGCATGTTTATATACAGACATAAGAAAAGAGAATGCTTCTTCACTAGGAAGGTAAAATCCTTCATGATCAAGATTTTCAATAACCCAAACCCAATTGGTTTGCGGTGCCTGTACCAGCATTCAGAAAGCACAGGAAAACGAATGTGTTTACTTCATTTATTCAAGTACCAGTAACAGAAATAAAAGCTTCTAACATAATGGAAATGTTTTATCTAAGAAAACTCACAAGTTGCTAGACTGTATCTATCAACACATCAATATTCCAAGAGTCACGTGGTGGTAGCTCAGAGAAGTTGCTGAGTGCTGTACATCACAGGAGAGATCAACCTCCTCAGCTGTCAACCAAATTCAGAGTCATTAAAATCAAGGGACCAAAAATAACAAAAAACAATGTATTCAGAAACCTTTTCTGCATTTCCAGAAGCCTAATGACAAAATGAAAAAGAATTCAAAAACAAGACAAGACAATTTTCACAAATCTAGCAAAGCAATTGGACCCTTTTCTGCTTCATATGTTTTCTCCCACAAAACCTAAAATCCTCAGAACAAGAAAGATCATCATAAATCTAAATCAAACCAAAAATCTTCATATGTTTTCGTCACCAACAATTTTTCCAGCAGCATGATAACTAATTAGGGTTACCAAATTTCCCAAATCATTCTAAAAGGCTTGTTATCAACAAATTCAACATGTGTATTTGAATCCATTGACCCAGAAAACAACACCACACATTAAATCCAAACAATGATTGAAGAAAGCAACCCTTGAGAAGCTACAAATGCACCAATAGAAGAATACCCTAAACACAGTTTCAGTGCTTCACTAAAGGAAAGAACCCTTGAGAAGAAAACAAAAACAATGCCCAATCACAGAAAGAAAACAACAAGAAAAACCCCAAAAAGAAAGCAGAAGGAAGAGTGAAGAAACTTACCCGAATGTGTTTGAACTTCGAAGTAGATGCTCCACAGTTCTTCAGTTACATTGTGCCACTGCAATCCCAGTGATGTTCGATTCTGCCATTGCAATCTTCGATTAGGGTTCACGTTTGTAGAGGGAGCGATTTGAGGATAGGTTCGCGTTTGAAGAGGAAGGGATTAGGGCTCGCGATTTCAATGGGGATGAGAGAGGGAGACTGAGAGAGAGAGGGAGATGGGGCTGAGGGAGGGAGGGCGACTGAGAGAGAGAGAGAGGGCGACTGAGAGAGAAGTGAGGAGGGAGGGTTCGTGAAGACGAGAGGGCGACTGAGAGAGGGGTTGAAGAGGAATGCGTGAAGTGAAATGAGAGGGATCGTGAAGAGCTTCCCTTTAATTTGGGATCTCTTATTTTGCGACGACATTTTAGCGTTTTCCGACGGACATAGCCGTCGCAAATTTGCGACGAAACACGTTTTCGTCGGAAACATAAGCGGGAAATTAAGCGCCTTTTTCCCCTGAACATTTGCGACGACTATTTCGTCGGAAATCTGTCGGAAATTGCGACGAATAAGAGTTCGTCGGAAAAAATGGCAGGAAAAAGCACTTATTCTTGTAGTGAGTTATAACTCTCACGAATAAATGATATTTGCTTCTGTTTTTTTAGACACTTGATCGACAACCTATTTCTAATTAATGTATTTTCTATTTTTTTTACTTGCTTTGGGCTAAAAGCCCTTCTGATTTTAGTTTCAGATGAACAAATCACCATTCTTGAGAGTTATGACCAAGAGCTGGCTGGCCACGTCAGAGGAAGTAGCAGAGCCAAAGAGTGATGAAGTATGGAATTTAGATCATCATATTGCTACATCAAATTTTGCATTTCTTGCCAATGTCCTCTAATGTAAACATTTTGAGATTTTTGTCAAACACGATCACACCACATGTTGTAATTTGATATTTTAAATTAAAAGTGCATTGTCAACAAAATATATTAAAAGTGCAATGTGTTATGCCATAAAAATCATATATAGTAGATTTTAATTAGATAATCACATTGGAAATATCAGGTATTAGTGTCATATATTTTTATTTTTTAAAACAAACACAAAAAATACCAAAATCCCACAAGTGTTGCACCACTTCTCAAAAAAACACATCAAAACATTCCAATTAAATAATAATTGTAAACACATTTTTTTTAAAAAATGAACACATTTAAAAGAGGCTAAATAGCACTTTTGATCCTTTATCTTTGCTCCAGATTTCACTTTGGTCCTTTATCTTTTTTTTGGTCCGTTTTGGTCCCTCATGTTTCATTTTTGTTTCATTTTGGTCCCTCACGTTAGTTTTGACTAACGGACGCCACGCTGGCAGTTAACTGCTGACGTGGCGTCCTCCATTCATTAATTGACGTGGCAAAAAAATATTATTTAATTCTAAATCATTTTTCATATAATCAATTAAGTTTTTTAATTCTAAATCATTCTCAAGCTGAAAACGCAGAAACTCAGATCTTCAAAACATCAACAAAAACTCAGATCTTCAATAACGGTTCTCAAGATCAACAAAAACTCAGATCTTCAAACATCAAGCTGAAACGCAGAAAAATCAAGCTGAAACGCAGAAAGATCTTCAAACATCAAGCTGAAACGCGCTTCACTGAAGCCACCGAAGCCACCCAGATCAGATCGTTTCTCGTTTCGTTCAATCCCTAAAGCTGAAACGCAGAAAAATCGTTCTTGGTGGTTTGCTGGGTTCCAGAACTGTTCGCAAGGTTCCAGATCTGTGATGAAGACGAAGTGATGAACACGATGAACACAGAGAGATTTGGAAACGAACATAGTGAAAATTTCCTCTCTCCGTCGCGTCTCTTCCCTCAGTCTTCTTTCTTTTCCTCTCTCTCTCTCTCACCGAAAATTTCTTTCTCTCTCTCCTCTAGGAATGGAAACGACGCTGGAAGGGAAGGGATCTGTCTTCAACAAAACCCAGATCTTGGTTTTGTTTTCAGATGTGAGAGAGAGAGTGAGAGCGCAGTGAGAGAGAGTGAGAACCAAGATCTTCATTTTTGCTCAGAGAGTGAGAGCGCAGTGAGAGAGAGTGAGAACCCAGATCTTCGTGAGAGCGCAGTGAGAGAGAGTGAGAGCGCAGATGTGAGAGAGAGTGATAACCTAGATCTTCATGACACCCAGATTTCAATCTTTCAGTTTAACTTTTTTATGTTTTTATTGAATTAAAAAACTTAAATGCTGATGTGTAAGATAAATGCCACATCATTTAATGAATAACGGACGCCACGTCAGCAGTTAACTGCCAGCGTGGCGTCCGTTAGTCAAAACTAACATGAGGGACCAAAATGAAACAAAAATGAAACATGAGGGACCAAAACGGACCAAAAAAAAGATAAAGGACCAAAGTGAAATCTGGAGCAAAGATAAATGACCAAAAGTGCTATTTAGCCTTTAAAAGATTGTTATAATTGCGTCAAAAAATAAAATTGTTATAATAGCCCGAACATCCTCATGTTTTCGGCTCCATTAACTATCCACATCAACTTCTTAACAAATTATTTTCTTATAAAAAAATCTCCTTACCAAATATAATATGTCACAAAATCAATTAGTAATTCAAGTGAAGAAGTTTTTCATTTAAATTTATTACAGACCAAATAAAATATGTCATGAAGTCAATTAGAAATCCAAATGAAGAGAGTCCCCATTTTAATTTACTAGAGGAAATCAAGTGGGGAAACAAAAAAAAATATAGGTAGTCAATTGTGTCTTTTATGGAAATACAATACTATATATGTAACATCCCCTAATTAGCTAATTAGATTAATTAAATTAGCAAGAGGTTGAATTAATTAATTAGCATAAATTTATAAATTATTGTTGTGCATAATTGAACTATTATGTTAAGCTAGTGAGTTATGGGATTAGTGTGGTGTTAGGAGTAATTTAAGAGAGTATTAGTGAGTAGGGGTATTTTGGTCCTTTCACCTCATTAAATGAGGCTCCAGCTGACAAAAACACCACAACACACTTCACTTCCCTCATTTTTTTTCTGAAATTCAGCAAGGAGTAGGGAGGAGGAGGAGAGAATTCGAGAGAGAGAGTGGAGAAGAAAGGGGAGGAGCCCTACCTCCATTGTTCATGCATGTTGAATCCAAGACCACCATTGTTCATCATTCTTCTTCCTCTATACATTGATGCCCAGAAATCTCCCATCAACCCACTTCATCAAAAATCACCATTGGTGCATCTTTGAAGCTCCAAGCTCAAAAATGGAGTGTTGATGCTCCACATAGTTGCATGTCATTGTTATAGCCATACAACCAGTACCAAGGTTCGTATTCAAGCCAAAATTCAGTTTGAAGTTCATTGGAACAGCTAGGATTCGAGTTGGGTAGCCTTCCAAAGATTTAGGTACCTGAGTTCGTTGTTGGAGCGGATTCAAAGAGAGTTCGTGCGTTCTTAGTTCGTAGCCTCCGTCAAAGTCTCGGTGTTTGCGTGATTTTCATCACGATAGGTGAGTTCTATAACTCGCTTAGGGAATGTGGTTGCGTTCTGAGTTTTATTTTCGAAAACCATGGTCACACGTTTTTATTATCGAAAGGAAACTTATTAAAAACCGTTTTATCCAAGGAATCGTGACTTAAATCATATATTGTGTGATTGATTATGTTGGAACGCTATGATATATTATTTTAATGTGTGATTGAGTTTGGGTCTCGATCGGAAGGGAAGTGGGAATCGGAATGGAATGGACTTACTCATGAAAAACCTATTTTTCTGGAAAACTGATGGAGACACACGGATCGTGTGCCTCTGAGCATGGGTCGTGCGCCTCCATCTGATACGATAAGAATGGGATTTTTAAAACACGCACGGATCGTGCGCCTAGTCGCACGGGTCGTGCGTATGTCTCTGGAACTTTATAAAATTTTAGTGGATAACGCACGGATCGTGCGCTTAGTCGCACGGGTCGTGCGTATCTTTCTGGAAATCTTCTGTAAACTGTTCAAAAACGCATGGGTCGTGCGCCTACATGCACGGGTCGTGTGAGACCTTCTGACCTTCAATTTCAAAGTACCTTTTTATCCATTCCAAATGATTCCAATCCTCTTCTAATCCATTCCCCAAGGTTCCACAACAATGTAAAGGTAACAATGGTATGAGATTGAACATGTTCGATAGAAAGTTTGTGTGTTATGAATAAAATGGAAAACCGCACTTAGAGAACGCGAGAGTGCAAATGTCAAGAATGATAATAACACACGGTATTTGACTGATATTATACACTGTAATTGACTGACATGGTACATGGTACTTGACTGGAATGACTAACAGCCCATTGCGGGTACACAGACTGAAAAGGTATAATAAATACAAGAGGAAAAAGGGTGACGACCCTAAGAGGTTAGCATACTAGGGGAGGGGAAGTCATGAGCCCCAAAACCTAGACTCAAGAATGTTTCCCCTGCTAGAAATAGCGGGATGGGTTCACCAAAGTCAAGAGATGCCTATAAAATAGGTAGACTGCAGTGTTATGCTAAAAACATGGAACAAAGATTGCATGCTTCATGTGTCGCTTAGGAGGGCCATGAGCATGATGATTACAGGAACTAAATGTTTTTCCACGTGGTTGCTTTTTAGGACCACGAGTTCAAAACAAGGCATAATGAACCGTTAGAGTAGTGAGGGGTCTCGATAGGACTCACTGAGATAATGTTTATCTCACCCTTCATATTTGTGGTTTTTACAGAGAAACAGGGGAAAGCAAAGGCGGTAAAGCATGGTTAGCTGGTGTGACTCTTGGAGTCATTGAAGACCTAGTTTAATGTTTTAGACCTTTGTTCCGTTTATTGTTTCTATGTTCCGATTGTATAACTTCTGATGTTAAGTTGTAAAATCGTTTCCGCTACTTTATGTTTTGAGTATTGAACACCAGGAATATGTACAAGTCTTAAGTTTTGGAACTTAAGCATTTTCAAAAAGTTTGTAAGGTTCAGAGAACCAGTTGTTATGTATTAAAGAAAGTTTTAGATGTGTTCAATATTTCAATAACAGAAAGTTACTCTGATGTATGCCATTTAGTGCATTTCGGTGATTCTAAAGTTTAGAATTTATCGGGGTGTTACAATATATAATGCTCATTTATTCCAATTCAATTTCTATATTTGAAATAAATTATTGTCAAAAAAATATTTGAAATAAATTAATAGACTAAAAGTTAACACATTAAAGATGTGCAACGGAACATTGAGCATTTACCTTGAGAAAAATACCTTCAAGAATTTTCTCTTGATTTTAAGTTTGTAATTATATAGAGAACTGATACATAAAAAAATTTAGTGTTACTTAAATAGTTTACGATAAGGGGAATCACTTCTAAGGTGGCATTTTCTACTTGCGCGTGGGGATCTTGACGGGACTTTCCCAGAGTTCCCCACGAGCCGGTAATTTAACTTGGGGATGGGGATGGGGACCATTCCATTATATGTATTTTTTAATTAAAACTATTAATAAAATATTAAAATGTGTTAACTTTAATGTTTTTATTCTTAATTTTATTTTTTGAATATCAGAATAAAAAGAGGACTAAATTTTATATTATTTACTCTTAGAATATTAAACTATGGTTTTTTTAGTCTAACTATTATATTTTTCCCAGTTTATTAAATTTAAATTTACATTTTTGATAATTTTTTATGATTATACGAGGTCTCCGTGGGAACTGTGGGGACAAGGGAAAAAACTATTTGTGGTGGGGATCAGGGAAGTACTCCCCCGCCCTCACCCCACCTCATTGTAATGCCTATGCACTTCCACAAATTTATGCATGTTTATTTTCATTTTTATATGTGCATTTTGTAACAATTTCACATACTTTAGTATTTTTTTGGTGAAATAACTACAACACAGTTTATATTATTTTCTGCATAATATAAAAACATTTGCACATTCTTATAATTGATAGGTATCATCCTACAACTAAAAATCAGAGTCAAATATTTTCTTTTCAAGATAACGTTTACCCGTACAACGCATGGGTCATACATACTAGTAATAGTTTATCTTGTTCAACAAATGTCAAAATGAAAACAAGAGAATAGGCATTTTATTTAGCACGGCTAGTCAGCCTTTTATTTTTTATTTTTAAAAATAGTTAGCCTTTTATTAAACACAAATCAAAAAATAAAAACAAATTTTGATGAAAATAAGTGGAATGTATTATTATTAATATTATATACCAATAAATTTTGAGGCCTTTTTTTACCAAAATTTTTTGAAGCCTAAAGCCCTTGCTTTAGTGGCTCGGACCTTGGGCCGGCGCCGATCATATAAGGGGAAGAGGAAGTAGAGAATAACTATTGATCCTAAAGGTCACTAAAAAAACTATTGATCCTAATTAAAAATCACATCATAAAATCGATAAATCAAATCATGGTATGGAGTATGGACATGAGTAATGAGTTTATTGTAATTCTGAAAGAGATCACATGAGTTTAGTTAGTGGGAGGAAATGAAACACGTAACTTGGGATGGGGATCTGGGGCTCTTTTTCAGAAATGATTCAAGTGAAGTGGGACAAGTGGACAACCTTGTCTTCTAAACATGGGTGATGAAACATGTTGAGAGTTCAAGCAATTTAGAATTTATGATACATGTTTGGTTTGATTGCTGTCAACAATTAAGAGCCAAGGCAGGCACAGTTTGCGTAGGGAAAGGCGCCCAACCCTATTAGAATCCATATATGTACCCATTTTACATTTTATTATCTTCTCGTTATTTTTTACCTTTCCATTTTTACCTTTCTAGTTTGCGTAGGGAAAGGCGGGCAACCCTTTTTTTTTTAAATCTTGTTGACATCCCAAAAAACCACGATACAAACACCAGATCTATGATGACCTATGACGACGACCAGATCTGTCCTACCTAGATTCAGCTCGTCATCTCGTCAATGATATCACCATTTTCACAACGACGTCGCTGTAAAAAGAAAGGCAGTCGCAAATTCGCAATAACACCATCATAGAAGGCTTCCGTTGGAGATCGATTGACAAGTAAAGAACAAACCTTTTGAGAATCCTATTTCTCATATCCAGGTCATATCTCTCTAACACCGCTTGCATCCAGCATGATGGTTTGACATTCTAATTTAGTTGCACAGATTAAATGGATCAGTTACGCTGAACTGAATTTTTAGGGTTCTCCACCGCGTCGTCACGCCGTCACGACGTTTTGATCTTCGATATATCAGATCACCTCTTGCTTCGTCTTCTTTCATCCAACAGGGGTGGGGAGCGCGGGTTGGTTGACAACCTTCAGTATTCCGGTCCCTGCGGGAAGCCGGCTCTATTGTGGTTGTCGAACACCTCTCAAAATCCCTGTTGAATCTGAAAAGAGGCAAGGCTTTCTATTTATAATTTAGCGACGGCGACAATATGTGTGTGATTTGAAGGTTCTTTATGACAGGGGAAGGAGGAATTGGGAGCGGTGGGGGTTTCTACAACTCTCACAGATTTGCTCCGACAGATAAAGATGGTTGGGATCGCCGCAAAAGTAATCAAGAAAGAAGGTTTCAGGGAAGAAGAGGGTCTGGACCCGTGGATGTTGCAACAGGTGATAGGAAACCGGGGGGAGGCGAAGTATCTTCGTTTTACTTCACTTCTTTCCCGGAGAGTTGGAAAGCTCGGGATTTGTTATCTATCTTTGATAAGCAAGGTAGAGTCCAAGAAGTTGTGATCTCGGGACGTCGGAACGTACAAGGGAGGAGATTTGGCTTTGTCCGGTTTTTCGATGTTAGAGAACCGGATCGTTTAGCTACTATCATTGATAACGTGTTCATAGAGGGAGAGAAGATCCAAGTTAATCTTCCGAGATTCCAAAGGGAAGTGAAGAGGAGCCGAAGTCAACAAGTGAATCATGGAGGGCACCGGCAAAAGAATCATAAACAAGTTTGGGTGAAGAAGTCTGATCTTCCCAAACGGGAGAAGGTCGTGGGGAGGAACAGTGGAGGGGATTGGTCCTGCAACATGGAGACCGATCCGCTTTTAAGTCCAGCTATGGTTCGAGAAGTCATCACGCCCGGGAAAGCTTACTATATTCAAGATGGAAAGGCTCAGATGGGTTTTTTTTGCTATTAAAGCGACTCCGATGGGTGCTAACTTGGTTCTCTTGGAAGGTGATAAGGAAGAAGGAGATTTTGCCGAATATATTGAGGATGCTCGCGAATGGCTATATCAGTGGTTTAAGTGGATTCGCCCTTGGAAACCTTCGGACATTGATCCTGAGAGGACTACTTAGGTGTTATGGTGTTCCGGTTCATGCTTGGAACTTGGCTTTCTTCTCTAAGTTGGCGTCTCAGGTGGGAGAATTTGTATGCGTAGATGATAACACGGAACGAAAGAGATCGTTGGATATAACCAGGATATTGGCTCGAACTAAAGTACCAGAGACGATTAATAGGGTGACCGAAGTGGTTATTAACAATATATCCTTCCCAATCAAATTAGTGGAGGATTGGGGAGGAGCAATTCTAAGGCGATCTCAGGAATATAATAAGGGGGATGAGGATGGTATTGATTCAAGCTCCGACGGTGAGTCCGACCATATGTTCTCCGGTGCTGATGATATTCAGGATGAGGAAGAGGTTGAAGAATTGGAATTGAATGCATTGCTTACTGTAGTGAGAAACACAGGGAAGATTGATCCATCAATTATGGCCAGTGGATCCAACAAATCTTTACCTAACAATCATGAGGTGGCTTCAATTTCCAATGAATAAGATATTCAATTTGCTAAAGAATCTCCTATCACTTCAGAGGGTAGTTATGTCGAGGAAATCAATCCCTCTCTTCTTTTCAAAGCTCAACATTTTGGTACAGAAACTCCAACTGGTGATGTTCATTCTATAGATCTGCCTTCAATCCAAAATAGGCCCAAATCGAAAGCTGGTTGCGCAAGGTCTCACAAGCAGCGAAAACTTTTAATGGTTGGAGAGAAAAAGAAGAAACGCGCAGGTAAATTACCTCTGGCTCCACGTGAGTTAAAGGAAGTCTCGGTTGGTTCAATTCAGGGCTCTCAAGCACCGGAGAACTCTCACGTGGTTAGTAGAAATCAATCTTCTTTATTTTCTGCCGGTACGGTTCTATGCGGGGGTTCGATTTGGAGTGGTCACATTGCCGCGTGCAACAATAAATTTTGGGCTCTCCAAAGCAAGGCGTTAGCAAGGAAGGTCTGGGAGAATGCTAAGCTTCTCGGGGTACAAGGTAATTTTCCTGATGACAGATATGTTGATTTGATAGAGGATGGTGAGAGAAGAGATGAAGCTGAAAGCAGTAAAAGGGCGAATTCCACACGGCCTTCATGAATATTTTATCTTTAAATATGAGAGGGTGGGGCGATCGTGGGAAGCGACGCCAATTGGTGGCTCTTATTAACTCAAGGTCATTTGATTTTATTTGTGTTTAAGAGACGAAGAGGGAGGTGATGGTTGAGCAGGAGGTTGGTATGATTTGGGGCAATCGTTCCTTTCAATGGATTCATCAACCTTCCCGGGGTTCTTCGGGGGGTATTCTGTGTTATTGGCTTGAGGGTGCATGTACGATGACGTCGCATTTTTCTGGTGTTGGTTTTCTTGGGCTCAGTACGGTGTCTCGTGGTAAAGTTATTCATGTGGTTAATGTGTATGCTCCTTGTTCGACAGTATCAAAGAGAAGGGTTTGGACTGAATTGGTAGAAGTTAAACAAAGGTTGGGGGATGGTGAATGGTGCATTGTTGGTGACTTTAATGCAGTGTCTTGCGCAAATGAAAGAAAGGGCAGAAGCGGGAGTACCTCAGAGGTGGAGATGGACGATTTCATTAGCTTTATGGTTGACATGGACTTAGTCGATGTTCTGGTGACGGGTAAGAAGTTCTCATGGTTTTGTTCAGACGGTTCTATGAGCAGGCTAGATAGGTTCTTGGTTTCAGAAGGGATGATATCAGATTGGGGAATCACGGGACAGTGGATTGGTAACCGGGACATTTCTGATCACTCTCCTATCTGGCTTTTGCGAGCATCGAAAGAATGGGGTCCAAAGCCATTTCGCTTCTTTAATGCTTGGCTAGAGCATGAAGATTTCTTACCTTTTGTTCACTGATGCTGGAATGAGGTTAACATATCGGGTTGTTAGGCGTTCGTCCTAAAAGAAAAGATGAAATTGCTTAAGGGGAACATCATAGGGTGGAACAAAGAGGTGTTCGGTAAGTTAGACTTGAATATTGATAATTTGGTCCAAGATCTGAATTCTTTAGATGCCATTCTTAGTGAATGTTGGGATAGCGATGCCGTGGTAAATAGGAAGGAAGTCTCCGCCTCGCTTTGGAAAGAAATCCGGGTGAAAGAGTCCTTATTGGCCCAAAAATCAAGAGCAAGATGGATTAAGGAAGGGGACATGAACTCGAAGTACTTCCACTCTCTCTTACGTTATAGAAGAAGAAGATGTAATATGGTGATTATTAGGGAGAACGGGAACCCAGTGGAGGATGTATATGAAGTGAAGTTGTTCGTCAAGCATCATTTTGAGAACAGTTTTGTGGAGCCAAATCTCAATCGTCCAACTCTTGATGGCCTACATTCAATCAATTATTGCCATTTGAGTCGGATCCCCTAATTCAACCTTTCTCCGAAGAAGAGATAAGGATGGGAGTGTGGGATTGTGATGGAGATAAGAGCCTGGGCCCCGACGGATTCAATCTCAATTTCATTAAGCGTTGTTGGAGTTAATTTGTTGAAGGATGATGTTGTGGGTTTTTTAATGAATTCTTTGAGTACGCCCATCTTCCAAAAGCAATCACAGCTTCTTTTATTGCATTGATCCCTAAGAATGACAATCCTCAAGGTTTGAGTGAATTCAGGCCTATTTGTTTGATATGGAGTTTATACAAATTTTTGGCCAAAGTGTTGGCAAATCGATTGAAGAAGGTGATGCCCAAAATTATTTGCAATCACCAATCTGTTTTCATCGGGGGAAGACAAATTTTAGATGGGGTCGCGATTGTCAATGAAGTGGTGGCTTATGCTAAGCGGGGTAAGGAAGAATGTTTGATAGATTTTGAGAAAGCTTACGACTCTATTTCTTGGGGTTTTTTAATCTATATGTTGCAAAGAATGGGTTTTCCTAGTAGATGGATTTCTTGGATAAGATCTTGTGTGTGCACTAGTTCCATGTCAGTTCTTGTAAATGGTAGCCCGACGCAAGACTTCAATGCTTGTAGGGGTTTGCGACAAGGGGATCCTTTGTCACCGTTTTTATTTCTCATTGTCGCTGAAGGTTTGGCAGGTTTAATGCAAATGGAGATTGAGACTGGTTTATATCATGACTTCTTCATTACTCAAGACATCCGTTTTTCTATGTTGCAATTTGCGGATGACACAATGTTGTTGGGCAAAGCCACTTGGAAAAATGTTTGGTGTATAAAGTCGTTGTTGAGAGCCTTCGAGCTTGTGTCCGGCTTGAAAGTAAATTTCCACAATAGCAAGTTGATTGGTATTAACGTCCCGGATGGGTTTATGGATAGGGCTAGCATCTTCCTCTTTTGTAGAACGGCAATACCGTTCAAGTTCTTGGGAATCCCAATAGGCGCTAATCCAAGGCGTGAAGCTACTTGGAGTTCGATTTTAGGGGGTATGCGTAAGAGATTGGCTTCTTGGAAGAGTCGTCTTCTATCCATCGGTGGCCGGGTAACCCTCATCAACTCTGTCTTGAATAGTATTCCTCTTTACATGTTTTCCTTTTACAAAGCTCCGAAAGTGGTTATAAAGAAGATGGTTAAAATTCAGCGGGACTTCCTTTGGGGCATTAAAGAGGGTGATAATGGAATGTATTGGGTGGCTTGGGATACAGTGTGCAAGCCAAAAAATGAGGGTGGCCTTGGTATTAAAAATCTTGAACTATTTAACATAGCTCTGTTAACCAAGTGGAAATGGAGGGCATTGACGGATTGTGATGCGAGCTGGAGTGGGTTGTTGCGGTATAGATATGGGGACTTTGCTTCTCGTATCATTCACGACTCGTTGGAAGGAATTTCTCGTCGGAATGTTGGTTCGATTTGGTGGAGAGATTTGATTGGCTTGGATGTTAATTTAGAGGAGCAGATGAGGTTTGCTTGGTGTGCAAAAAGAGGTTTGGGTGATGGAGCATCGATCCTTTTTTGGAAGGACCCATGGCTAGGCATTGAGCATTTGTTCAAGGTGTTTCCGTTGTTATTTGCTGGGTTGTTCAGCAAAAACTTACTGTAGCTGAATTCGGTAATTGGACTGAAGAGGCGTGGCAATGGCTGAATCCATGGAATCAATATCAAGATCGAGTTCGCAAATCTGAAGGGATGATTTTGGACAGTATATTGCAAGCAATCCAGCCAACTAGAGGGAAGCAAGATAGTTGGGTGTGGCCACACGATAATTCAAAGTGTTTTACAGTGAAGTCTTTTATCAAAATCTGATCTGCACAGATGCTTCTTCCAATGATTCGGCCCCGCAGTATTTTTTGGGAGAATTGTGGAAATCAATTGTTTCATCGAAGGTTGTGGTTTTTGGCTGGCACTTGTTGCTCAACTCTCTGCCTGTGCGTGACGCTCTTTTGCGAAGGAATGTTCTTCACTCTGAGCAGGAGGCGTCTTGCTCTCTTTGCAGTAACAACTCAGAATCAGTCAACCATTTGTTTTTTTTCTTGCAGGTTCGCGCAAGCTGTTTGGCAACAGATGGGGAATTGGCTCGGATTTTATTTTGATTTGTCTTCGGATATTGTTGATCTCTTTCTAGCTTGTGGTCGTTTATGCAATGGTAAAAAGGCAAAGCGAACGAAGCATATGTTTTGGCTAACAACTTGCTGGAGTATTTGGCTTGCAAGGAATACCGCTATCTTTAAGAATGAGGAACCAAGTGTCGAAGCAGTAATAACCCGCATCAAAAGCTTAACTAGGAGTTGGTGTGTTTATCGTTTGAATTGTTGCTCATCTTATTCAATTTCAATGTGGTGGTCTAATCCACTACAATGTCTGAACAATATGTAATCTAGTAGGGGGAGAAACAGTGGGTTAGGTTGGTTGTCCTCACTGTAGTGTAGATTGTGCGAGGTACTTTTTTTCCTCCCTCAGTCTCTTTTTCCCAATGGGTTTTTGGCTCAGAGAGGTTTTGAGGAGGCCCTTCCCCTTTTCTTTTTCCCCATTGTGAATGTGAGGGTTGGACACCCCTTGTGCTCCCTTTCAATGAAATTATTGCTTATCAAAAATAAAAACCTTTCCATTTTTAAGAAGAAACTTATTTTTTTATTTGTTACTTTGATAACTTAAAACTATATTAATGATTTATTTCTCAATTGTAAGTTAATATTTAATGTAAGAGAAATAAGTATAATTGATAATAAACAACTAAGAGTGTCATAAGAAAAAGACTAATAATTTTATTAAAAATAATAAAATTTATTGATTTCTTTAGTCTGTGTGAACAACCTTAATTAAAAATACATAAAAAGCAACTGAGAGAGTAAAGTGTTTAAGTGTCCCTTTTCTATTTACTCATTGATTGATTAACCACACGATTGGGGAATCTTGTGTAAAGAATACTAGCAACCATATTTCTGCAACAAATTCTATAGAAAAATAATAATCTAAATATGATGGATTATCAAAAAAAAATCTAAATATATTTGAAGAAAAAAATCACTATATTTCACTAACTCCTTCCTCTTCCTATTCAAGAGGATTCTCTTAAAAAAGGGCGAATTAAATAAAAATCACGTGTCACCTTATCCATCCTCATTTTAATATTACATTGTTAATTACCTTATAGTATGTATTAAGAATAATTTTCCTTAAGCACTTATAAATCAAGTTACACAACGAAATAGGATAGAACTGAGTGACAAACTGAGTAATAGGAATTTTGTTTAATCAGGGTTTTATTTTAATTAATTTATTTAATTAGTTGATTAATAAATGAGTTTAACTTTGCTAAAAAATAAACGAGTTTAACTATTTAAATATTTTTTGGATACAAATGGGGAAAGTTTAACTATTAAATGATATAGAAATATAGAAATAATTAATTAGTGCATGTTTGGTTGGGTGGTTGTTGTTGGTTTTTAATAAAAAACCTAAAATCCTCAGGCTTTGCCAACGGATACTTTAAACAACAATATAGTCGTTGTCCCAGAAGTCTTAAACAGAATTCAGCTACAAGTTTATTTCTGTTTCAGTTAGTTACACCCTGTAACTATATAACTCCTAACAAACCCACAGAGGGGTTTGCTACTGTGCATATATATTAACATTACATACAGTTTACAACACAAATTTCATGAATAAAATTTATATTTTCACTTTCTAAGTCTTCAAGTTTTCCTTCTTCAATTTACTTTGTATTCTTGCTTTCTGAAGTTTTGTGAGTGAGCATAGAGAGGCTTGTTCAGGTAAAGTGAACCTCACAAGCACAAGAAGAACAAATAGTGAGTGATCGTTCACTTAATCACAAACAGAAAGAAGAAAAACAAGAGAGTAAGAGAATAAGAGGGATTTTACCTTTTTCGTGTGTGTGTTGTCGTAATCTTCATAGGTGGTGAAGATCCTTACACGATTTATTGGTTAAGAAGTACATATAGTGCACAATAAACACAAACTGTTAGGGTTTGTGTAGAAAAATAAGAAAGAAAACAAAGAAGATAGTGATCTATTACCTTCGTCGTGGTGTTCGTTGCAAAACCAAGCACCAAGAACACTGAAAAAGTCACACAAGAACATATAAGGGTTTCTGAGATCTCAAATTGGTAGTGCAAACCAAGGGGTTCTGCATATTACCTGTTGATGAAGCTTCGTGTTGCAATACTGAAGCGAAATCAAGCTTCAATTCATTGAAATTACTGGGTTTGAGAGAAACCCTAGCAGAGCATCAAAAAAGAAGAAGAGAACGGTGGAGGAAAGAGAGAGAGAGAGAGAGAGAGAGAGAGAGAGAGAGAGGGAGAGAGAGAAATCTCGAAATTTTGATCAGCAGTTAGGGTTTGGGTTTTAAATATCACGAGTTACTCAGGATCTGCGTGTTTTGCAAAACCGGGTTCTGGGTTCCGTGTGGATTTTTTTGGACCCGTGTGAATTTGTTTAATAAATTTGGACCTGCATCTGTTCAATACTACTACTTGCACCTCCCCAATTTACATTTTGATAACCCTGCAGTAGAAAAATCAATATATGGTTAGGAAATTCAACAGTTGTGGCCACCAAACTTAAGTTTGAACATCTTAAATCGTTTCCACTCATTTTATACGGGTGTTTGGATTATTTCTTTAGAAAAATCAATTCTAGTGTATAAACTTGGGTTTACTAGAAGCTAGTAGCTTTTGAGTTTGTTAGAATTCTACATATTCAATAATATTTCTCACATTTGCCCTTGTACTTTATTAAAATTTATTGTTGTAAGATTTTTTTACATATTGTTTTAGAGAATACCTTAATTCTAACAAAAAAGTGGACACTAATTTTGTCCATGATAAATGAAAAGTATCAATTGAGTCTCAAATTAGTCTTTTGGGTTACTTTTTTAAGGACAATTTAATCCTCATTACGAACTATAATTTGAGTCACATTTTCATTTCTCAACAACAACATTAGTATTTTAACTTTTTATGGAGTAAATTACTCTCCATATTTTTGTCAGTGAATAATTTTGGTATTTACTCTATTTTTTCTTTTGAATGCCAATGTCATGCATTTATGTAACAAACTAGAAATTAGTGCACATAATATAGTTTTTTTTTAAGTTGAGGTATTTACCTATATATGTAGATTAATCGTGGGACTTACGCGAGAACTCAAATTGATTTTGTATTGAACTTTAAGTTATATTCTTTAAATGTAATTTTAATGTAGATTTTTATATGCTATAATTTAGTATTTTTGTTGTCTATTTTATCATATGTTAAGATTTTATTATAATTTTAAGTAGAGACACATTTTGGTAACTGAATACCCGAAAGCAATTGGGATTCAACCTATCCAAACAATAAAAATCGTTGAAAATCACTTTTTTCATAATGTATCTAAACAAAAATCACGTTATGTTCAACTCACTTTTAACTAAAATAAGTTCTGTCAATCAATTTCCGCCACCGTAGAACCAAACGGGAGTAGTTCACTTGCCACATAGACCCCACGCCAACTAAAATGTCCATGTGGTGGTGGCTAACATGGACTTTAGTTTGGTCGGCAAAAATTTGACAGTGTAGATTGAGGTTGAGAATGTAAAATATTAGGGGGATTAAACTTAGAATAAAACTCAAAATATATAGCATATTCTAGAGGTTGCATATATTATAGCTTGAGTGTGATTCTGAGATTGTTTGTGACCATGGCGTTGAACTCCATTTCTATTGTTTATACACTACAAGAAAAACGGAAATTATCGGCGGCTAAATTTCGTCAGAAATACCAAAAAAGCGCTGAAAATATCATATTTGTGATGTTTTTTGTCCGCCCATAAGCCATTGGTAATTACTGGCAATTAATTTGGGGCCGCCGGAATTTCTTTTTAAAAAGTTGATTATTATTTAATTATTTAATTTAATAATAAATAATTATTTAAACCTTATACTTTAATTTATAATACAAAAGAAAAAAATGAGAGAATGAAGGAGGGAAGCAGAATGAAGGAGAGAAGAAATAGACCTTATACTTTGGTTAGGTGTTAATTCAGACGTCAATCCGATGAAAACTCAAGTATAATCTCAAAGTTGAAGGAGTGTCGAAAGAGAAATGAGAGTATGAGAGAATGAAAAAGAAAAAGAAGAGTGAAGAATAGAATGAGGAGGAATTCAATTATATACATAAATTCAGAGGTTTCCGGCGGCTTTGTTCATCGGTAAATAGCCGCCGGTAACACATTTTGTTTTTTTAAAAAAATGCGTTACCGGCACATTTTTGACACTACCGGCGGCTTTTGACACTACTAGCGGCTTTTTGACTTTACCGACACCTTTTTGACGTTACTCGCGGCTTTTGACCCCCCAGTAATTATAGACGCCTAAGCCCCAAAATTTTTTTTTAAGAATAAATACATTACCAGCAGTTTTTTGGCCCTCAGTAATTACCAACGGCCGACCTATGATAATTTTTTTCAATTTTTATTAAAAATGTGTTACCAGCGGCTTGGCCGTCAGAAAAGTTGTTTGTTCATTTTCGTCGGTCAAAGCCACCGGTAATTACACTACATTTTTGTTTTAAAAAATAGCTTCAAGTTGGTATCCTTTTTAATTTGAGATTGACACTTGTTGCATTAAATGTTTTACTCAAGTGGATTAAATTTAGCCTTAGTATGGTGTGGTGGGAAATCCTATGTTAGAGTAAATATAATGTAACGTAATATAGTCAAAAGCAACACCAAAGTCAAATCTGTGGGGGCGTGTTTTAAGCCTAGAGCCATGTGTGTGTGTGAGCTCACTCCGTCACAGTTATTCAGAAAATTCTTTTGTCTTTTCATGACCTTTTTTTTCTTTTTTTCTTCATGTTTATTGGCTTGTTTTTAATTATTATTTTTTGGTGAAATCAGCATTCGATGGCATAAGGACGTGACGAAGGAATGGAATCTGAAGGTGGAAGAATTGAGGAAATATACACATGATAATTAATCTAATTAGATAAACAATGACCACTAGATAAAATGTCACAAACATTGATAAATTTTAATATAAGTGCATGAACTTTTCTAAAACATAAATTGACTTGGAAAGGGACTTCAACTATTTTTAAAAGTTCAGGGATGATTTGGTCAAAAAAAAAGTTCAGGGATGAGGAAACTTCGATTGTTGAAAATCAATTGCAATTTTTTACAACTTGGGATTTTTTAAGAATTATCATCAGTTAATCGGCAATTAAATTGTTTTTGGTTCGAGCACATGGTTTATTGAATCATTTTTGTATAAATTGGTATCTTCTGTGCGCAACTACACTGACTAATTCTCGAGTCAGGTAGGACCACAATGTCATCTTAATATAATAAAAAACTTCAATTCATTTGATTTGAATTATTAGATGGAATACTTATTTACCCCCGCATTATACCCAAAAAATGTACTTATATATGTCAAAAAAAGTACTTAACCCCCCTTTAGTTTAATATCCTCAATCTTCTGCAAAGAAAAGTTCAAATGAAGTTAGAAGAATAACGGTATAACATTTAGATATCGGATTAATTCATAGTAATGTAAAGTAATGAGAGGGTGTTTACTCAAGCTCTGTTTGGAAAAAGTAGTGGGTAGCGAATAGGCTAACGTATAGCAGATGAGGTGGCGGATAATTGATAAGCTAGCGGATTGAATTTAAAGTGTTTGGTAAAATTAGTAGTTGAATTAGTTTATAAATATAAAATTACATACATGGACATTTATGATTAATACTTAAAAATAAAAGAGAATATTCATTTAATGAAGAATAAACGAGGAATTTAATTAACTAATAAGGGTAAAAACAAGATAAAAAAATGAAACGTTATATGCTATAAGTTCAAACCCTACTTTAAGTAGCGTATAGAAAAACACTATACGCTAGTGAAAAAATGCTACTTCCTCCATCTCATTTTGTATGTAATTTAAGGTTTTGGCACACCCTTTAAGAAAAATAATTAGTTGCGTAGATTTTTTAAAAATTATTGTCTAATTTACCATTTAATCGTTTATCTCTCTACATAAATAAACGTTACTCATTTATTGGAAGTAAAAATTTCTCATAGTAAAGAGGGGTATAAATGGAAAAAATACTAAATGCTTCATTGAAATTGTAAAACAATCAATTTGGGACAAATTAATATTGCTAAAATAACAAACAAAATGGGACAAAATAGTCAGGGGCGGATCTACGTATAGGTGAGGGTGTGCAGCTGCACACTCTCAAATTTAAAAATTTGCACTAATACCCCTATGAAAAATATATTTTGACACTTCTAGTTTTATTTTTTGCACATCCTACTACTATTTTTCTCTTTCCATTCCTAGCTGCTCTTTCCTATTGCAGCTTCAAGAGCAGTTGGTAGTGTAACTATGGGGTAATTTTGGTTATCAAAAAATAATATATGTATTTAGATAATTAGGTATATTTTAAATTTAGCTACCCCAATAATATGTTATTTAGTTACTCTAACTAACTTTATTTGTCTAATGAGATAAAAGAATAATAACAAGTCCATTAGTCTAATTAGTCTCATTTGATCAAAAAAAATCTATTATTATCACAAACAAATATAGTTATTTTTGTTAACTTGGTGATTATAGTCTTTTTATTTTACTTTGACAATTTTTGTCCCCAATTTTTCCCTCAAAATTATATATTATTTGCCCTTTTGGTCCTTAAAAATCTTGAATTTTGGAAAAATAAAGGAATAAAATTAAACAATCCATGATTTATAGCAACCAAAAGTGCAATAAAAATCACAAAGACCAAAATTACCAAATTAGAAGAACAAAATATGTTTAATTGGTATACATCATCGCGGTAAAAACTTTTTAAGGTAAGTGAGATAAAGTCAAACATTTTTTATGATGTGTTGTTTCGTGATTGACTGACGTTGTAAAAAAATTCTACACGACGATATATATTAATTGTTAAATTAAATCGTTTGACCATCCTGAACCAGGGTCTTAGATACGCCACTGAAAATAGTATAAGCTAGTGATACCAAACACTTACCAAGAACTTATCTACTAAACGCTAGCGGTTTGACATGGCGAGGCCAACCGAAGCCTCAATCTCAAATTATTGAAATATGAAAGTGTCATTTATGAAAGTGTCATTATCAAGAACGTGGTACTAGTATGTGCTAAGACCACAAACATGTGGAGCAGTTTTACGGGATAATTATATAAATACTACCATTTGGGTCTGAAATATAAGTAACAACATCAATTAATTTGGATTTTACAGGATCAATTAATTTGGAAAATTTAGTTTCTCTTTTATTACATTAAAAAATTAAATGAAACTAATTAATTTTATAAGAGATGTGAAATATATATATTTTTGCTTATTTCTACTCTTTTTTTGATTAGTAGGAAAGCAAAAAGGCAACAAACAAACCAACTAGGATCTTAATCTAACGATTCCTATAGCATCTGCAAACAGAGATGTAGAAATGGCTGAAGGACAATTATGCCATAAGTGAATTCCATGCTCCATAGATGAGCCTTGTTTTACCAATCAATCCGCACAAGAATTGCCCTCACGAAGGAAATGTTGAAAGCTGAGCTGCCAACCACGTTCTATAAAAGAGCGGATATGATCAATAATCGACGAATGAGGGTGAGTGGTAGAAACTCCCTCATTGATGAACTTCAGAGCAGTCAACGAATCAGTCTCACAAATCAGATTCCGATATCCATTATCTTGAGCAATATTGAGACTCTGGACAATGGCCTGGAATTTCGCATTCATGTTGTTGGTATAGCCACACCCACCTGAGAAACCCTGAAATCCAATTGCCAGTGTGATCCCGGAAGAGACCTCCATACCCTAAGCGGCCAGGGTTGCCAAATGAGCTACCATCAACATTGAGCTTGACAAAGTTAACCGGAGGCGGTGTCCAAGTGACTAGCACTAGTGGAAATTTGACATTAAAAAGCACCATTTAGCATCGGTTGTTTGAACAACCGATGCTGAAAGTAGGCGCGGTGGCAATTTTGCAATTAAACAGAAGTTTTTAGTTTCCGCGCCTACATTTAGCATCGGGTGTTTAAACACCCGATGCTAAATGTCCCCTTTTATTTATTTTTTCCAATTTTTCCATCGCGTTCGTTCTCATCACTCTCTCACTCTGTAACGACGCTCTTCACTCTCTAACTCCCTTCACTCTCTCCTTCTCTTCACTCTCTCACTCTCTGAACTCTCACCCTCTCTGAAGATCCCTCGCATATTCGTCGCCATTCGTCGTTCATCGTTCATTGTTCTCAACTCTCGTTTATCGTTCTCAACTCTCGTTCTCAATACCGAAACCCTAGCCTCACAAATCGAAAATGCAAACTCTCTCGTTCATCGTTCTCAACTCTCTCGTTCTCAGCCCTCTTCCTCGTGAAACCCAAAAATTAAATCAAAAACGTTGAAGAGAAAGAAAGGAGAAGAACGCTGAAGATCAACATCGTCGCTGTCACCGTTGTTTGCTCGTTGTCATCGCTTGCTCGTTGTCGCTTGCTCGCCGTCGTTGTTGCCTTGCTCGCCGTCGCTGTTGCCTTGCTCGCCGTCGCCGTCGCCTTGCTCGTCTTCATCGCTTGCTCGCTCGAAACCCTAAATTTTCATATTCGAATGGTTAGGGTTTTGGATCTATTGGATCGCCATTTTCCCTTTGTTTGATTTCCACTCTTTTTCTTCTTTTGATGCTTTGGATGGTGGGTTGACTTTTTCAGGTTGCAGTGGTTACTGGAGCAAACAAAGGAATTGGATTGGAAGTGGTTAGACAGATAGCATCAACTGGAATCGGCAGAGGAGATTCTGTTACTAAACTTCATTGTGATATGGCTGATGCGGTATGCTACATTATACTACTCTGGTCCTACTTTGTTGTTCAATATTGTAATGGCTATTTCTAGTGATGTTGATCTAGCTCTTATTATGCAGGTGATCTACTCAAGCTTTTAGATGTTTCTTCCGTTGAAAACATCTTACCAACTACTTTTGGCAAGTTACAACCGCCTCTTGGAAAACATCGTTTGAAGGTAAAACTATTTTGACTAATGCATTTGACTATTTTATTATGTTAGTAATTGCTAGTTGAGTTTTGATCATCTAAATTTCACAATACCTTTACAATTGCCTTTTTAATATTTGTTATTCATGATTCATGATTTTGAAGATTTTAAAAAGTATATTGTAGCATTGCCATATATTTAACCGAACATTTGTTTTTTCAGATTGTAGAGTTTTTATCATTGTTGTTAACTGTTGGTAGTGATTGTTGAATGTTGATTGCTAAAGCTGAATAAGGTTGTGCTGCAGGTTGTACTATGTTATAGTAGAGGAAATTGATGTAATTGTATCCCATAACTTGACAGGTATGTGGATTGAAATGGTCCTGTGATGACAGAGAACTTGCTTCTGGTGGTTATGATAATCAGGTGTGATGTGCCTCTCTTTCTATCTTTATTTCTATACAACTTGCTCTTGTTTGGTTCTCTTATAGTACTAATTACGTCTTCTATGCGAGCAACTTTTAGTTCGGAATCAACACTCTCAGCAACCGGCTTTGAGACTTACAGAGCACACTGCTGCTGTGAAGGCCATTGCTTGGTCACCTCATCAGAGCAACCTTATTGTGTCTGGTGGTGGAACTGCTGATTGGTGTATTCGTTTCTGGTAAATTTTATGCCTGTAAGTCAGTGATATTCTTAATTCTTAATTTTACTTGGATAATTGCATTCTTGATACTACCTTCATTGGATGCAGCAGAAGTTGTTGACTCACTTGTGAAGATACTAGTTGACCGTATGCAGCAGGATTCAGTAAACCTTTGTAATCTGATCATGACTAGTTTCTCACTGTAGGATTCTTTCTTGTCTGATACTAGTTGACCGCAACTCTGTATTACTGCAGCTTATGGCAATATATTACCCACTAACTTTTTAAATATTCCCCCATTAGGTTACTTTCTCTTACTCACTCTCCTTAGTACCATTATTACTTTCATACTTTAACTCCCATTGCTAAATATTTTACTCATACTACAACCTAATGCTATGCATCTGTACAAGTATAGTACTATTTTCCAGATCTACGTATTAACATAGAATTTCATCCATTCAACAAAAAGTCCCCTTGAAAATGAAACACAATTGGTTAGAAGTCCTTGAAGATCAGTTTATCTGTTTTGATGTTCTGGAATTTCACTGACTCTATCTACAGAATTTTCTTGTAGTGGAGCAACCTGATATACTATACTCAAGTTGAATATGCAACCTTTCTTTTTTTAACGATTAAATGTACAGTATGGTATGATCTATGCTATGCAACTAATTGTGTTATGCTCTTTGTCACAGGCTATCTATCTACTAGCTGCCAGCACTCTGGGTGTTGAACCTTCTAGGTATCTCATGATAGTAATTCCTATTCGATAACAACTTGTTCTAAAATTATGGTCCATATAAAATGATATACAATTTTATAGATTCTGGTTAGGTTTGATACAACAGATGATTTTATGATAGCTTTAGTTTAACTCATTTACAATAATTTAAAATGAGTTGATATTTTGATGCATTCTACAGATGTGTTGTTGGGATGAAATGTATAATAACAAAGAGCGGGTATATTTTATTCACAAGTCACAATGTCCCAATGTCACAAACACAAACACACACATACACCTGACACATATTTTTGAACGGGACAAAAATGACACTATACTTAGCATTGATCTTACTTTGAAAAATGATTCACAATTAATGATTTGATTCACAATTTGATAATCACAGCAACTTCTATCGCAGGTTCGAGTTGTAAATGGTGTTCCACCAACATGGGACTATTCTTTTGCCAAGTATGACAAGGTAAATGCAGGTTCAGTCTATAATGTGAGCTTCTTTCTGGAAATAACTTTCCCATTTTGCTGCAAAAGTTACATTAGTTGATTAGTTGGAGAAAGTATGAAGGTGTTACCTCTCGTACCAAATTGGTAAACCATTTTGTCGTGGCTTCATAAGGGGGTGGTCCAATGCTAATTGTATGTTGCTGTTATTGTCAATTCTTGAACAACATTTTGGTGTTATTGTGTTTTGTTTAGTTAGCTGTTAAGATAGAATTTGACATTCATTGCCTTTTGTATCAAGATTTTTTATATTTTGCACTAGTGGAAAATTGACTTTAATGTTGTTCATAAGTTGGGATTGGATGTGCTCATTGTGTCATTTGGATTTTGGACAGTGATTCTATATGTTGCTTCTGCAATTCGTTTTCTTATGATTGAGTCTTAAATACCTAAATTCTGACGCAAATGTGGTTAGTAAAGTGTTAACATGAATGATAATTAAGATAAGTCCATTGAATTTCAGCCTACAAAAATATGGCTAGTGAATGGGAAAAAGACAACAACATAATGAGTAATTGTGTTGTACCATGGGCAACCAGAACCCCACTTGTAGAACAAGTAAGTTTCTTTCCCTTGTCTTTATTTCTTTCAGCTATATCTACATGGTGTGGATTTAAAATGTAGAGCTCAATAATTCCATTATGACAACAGGGTAGAGTGCAGGGGAGTATGTGGAAGAAGTTAAAGAAGGGGATATAGTGGTGCCAGTGTTCCTAGCTAACTGTGGAGAATGCAGAGATTGTGAGAGCACAAAAAGCAACAAGGGATGGAAGCAGCAGGTTTAGGGATATGAAAGGAGAAACGTTGCATCATCTTTTGTGTGTTAGCAGCTTCTCTGAATACACAGTTGTGGATGTTACACATGTGGTTAAAATTAGAAATTTTGTCCTGTTTGTTGTTTTCTTTTTTTATTGACTAGCAGGTGACCGATTTGATTTAAATTGTGCAGGAATATACACGTGATTAACATGAGATTCATTTTTGTTGTCCTCTTTAATTTTATTTTAATTAGCTTTCACCAATTTTTCTCTGTATTATTGTTTCTGGATCTTCTATGCTGTCTTATGGCCAAATAGTTATTTATACTGCTACAAAGACAAATTTGTCAGCTTCCAATTAAAAAAATAGACATTTAGCATCAGCTGTTTTTAACAACCGATGCTAAATGTCTTTTTTTTTTTTAAAAAAAAATAGACATTTAGCATCGGTTGTTTCAAATAACCGATGCTAAATGTCATTTTTCAGACATCAAAAACAGTGATGAAATGAACATTTAGCATCGGCTATTTAAACACCCGATGCTAAATTTAATCGATGCTAAATGTCTCACTTTTAGCATCGCGATATTTAACATCGGGCGATAACCGACGCTAAATGTCCAAAATAACCGACGCTAAATGTCTTTTTTGCACTAATGTAGTCGCGACTCCTTGTGAGAAGAGGGTTTAGGAAAAGGTTTGGTTGTAGCATCCAAGAGAGAACAAATATTGCTAACAACTCGCCACTTGTCCCATCTAATGTCAGAGAAAACTTCTTCATTTTTGGACCTCCATAACATCCAACAAGTAATGATAAATAGAATACCAAAATTACCTGTTGCATTGGATTTGAACCAGAGACGTGGATCATCATAATTGAATTCTTGAAGGTTAACAAAACCAAAGAGGTGCCAAATAGGATGGGATCGGTTAGAGTCTCTCAAATATAAGCAAAATTAACTACTTGGATAGTACTTATTAAGCAAAATTAGTCTCACTTTTCTAGTTAAATTTCAAATATTTAATTTTAAATGAAAAAATTGATATACTCTCATTAAATAAAACAAAAAAATCTTTTATTAATATTTTTTACAATTTAATAAACCCAAATTTTACTTACAGAAAGAGTATATTCAAAACTAAAGAGTGCAAGAATACAAATTAATAATTAGAAAAAACTTTTCAATTAGTGTTCTGTATTTTTCTCTTAAATACTCTCTTTCTAACATAATATAAAAAAATGTCAACGACAACTGATGTCTTTAATCTAAATTTTAGAAAATTTAGACCATATACATCAAATTTCGTTTATCTATTTTTACTTATATTCTATCACAGAGAAAGTATAGATGAATTTAACCAGAACTCTAAGGTTAACCGAGAGGAACCACTTGCATGGTAACTAACTAGTAACATTGTTGGCAAGTTGGAAAAAATAATCATGTGATGGTAAAAAAAACTGTCCTACTACAAAAAAAATACCAAAATAGTACACTTTTTAAATTATTTATCAAAGTAGTACACTTTTCATTTGCAGTTGAGAAGTCGCCTCCCCAGAAGACGACTTCTCAACTGAGTTTTTGTATTTGTTTGCTTTTTATGTTGAGAAGTCGCCTCCCCCCAGGGGGACTTCTCAACTGGGTTTTTTTTCTTTTTATTTTTAAATACTAATTTAAATGATATAAAATAAAAAATAATTAAAAAAATTAGTATTTCTAGTTTAAAATTTGTAATATATTTATTTGTGAAAAAAAGTTAAATAAAATTAATTAAAAAATAATCTATATATTAGATATATAACACATATTGAAATAACTGCATTAATAAGGTCTTAAAGGGTCTGTGCAATCTCGATACCCAGAGCGTGGGGTTCAGCGGTTGGGGCTGAGCCTCCCTTAACCAAGGGCCGGGGGTTCGATCCCCGCCTTGGGTACGGAGCAGCGTTAAAACTCTGGGCCAGCTGTCCTGCCCCTCGAGGCACCTACAATGAGCGAGAGATTAGTCACTGCTGTCCGTGCGGTGGATACCCGAATTTACCCAAAAAAAAACAATTGAGAAGTCTCCCGGAGGAGACGACTTCTCAACCGAAAAAGAAAAAAAAACAAAAACTAAGTTGAAAAGTCGTTTTCTGGAGAGGCGACTTCTCAACTGCCAATGAAAAGTGTGCTAGTTTGGTAAATAATTTAAAAAGTATATTATTTTAGTAATGAGTGACATGAAATTTAGCGCCCTGGATTAATGCATGCTTATTTTGACATTGAACAATCCCCTGATTCAGGAATCATGTCTGTCATGCTGTCAAAGTTTTTGGTCTTCTTCTGTGATTGATTGATTGATTGTTGCTCTTCTTTCGGCAACTTCCTCAGCAAACACAATGCCTAGAGCCCCATACATCTATAATCTCAATATCAAAGCTCCCTTTAATTTCGCTTTCTCTCTAAAAAAATCTCACTTTATCCATATGAAACACTTAACTGTGATTACAAATGTCAAGCCAGTCCAAGATTCAACATGAGTAAAATTTTAGCTTATCACATAACCAAAAAAAAAAAATACTAGCTTATTTATCACCCACCGTGGATCATTGTTCTTGTATTTATATGCCCTGTTTTTATCTAGAGGCAGGAAGTTTCAGTTACCAAATAACGGCTAGGATTTTGTATTCTTCCCATTGGCTCATTCTTCCAACACATTGTTAATTTTAACAATATGCTTAATTAGGTGAGCCACGGTTTGCAGATTCCAAAATTTCTAGTAACTACTAATCATTCTTAGATATTTTTTTTTTTTTTTTTTTATATTATTAATTAGGATATGATCACAAGTATCATATGATAAAGGGTTAGAATTTTGACCTGCCCAATTAAGTTTGGGCAACTGTGGTTACCTACCTACCCTACGTACCCTCTTTTGTTCTTTATCTTTAGAGTTCTCTTTATTTAAAGTTATATATCCTTTTTTATGCTTCTCGCAGAATATGTGAAAAGGGATGGATGCAACACACCTACATTAACTTTTGTTCAAGTGTAAATGGAAAAAACATGAAGCTGGGAGGGAACAAAGAAAAAGAAAAAGTTAGCAAAGGAATATGTATGAATTAAATAATGGAGTTATCGAGTACGAACAATAATAGTAATCTCACACACTTTTTTCAACACAGTTATTCCAATGTTGTTAGGTGTGTTTTGTAATCCAAAACTCTCGTCAAAGTGAGAAAAATGTTTTACTTACCTAGAAGTCGAGCCACCGACTCCTTAACAAGTTAGGATTTTTTGTGAAAGAATAAAGTGTGTTGCTCCGTGTGAAGAAGTCCCGTAAGTAGAGTTTTTCCAACGGAAAAGAGCAGCCATCACGGAGTGACTGACGACTTGCAATTAAGACTGTCTAAGTTAAGCTTTAGTCCCAGGAGGACAAGCTCGATCTTTGTCATGGGCGGGTCAGGCCTTTCTGGCCGGGCCGAATGTGTTGGGTAAGATGGATCTAGACTACTTAGGCCCTTTAATGGGAGACTCGACAGATACATGCTACTTGGGCCCTTTAACAGGAGACTTGGTAGATACAACAGGTGACCTCATGGATACGAGCTACTGACCCCCAGTGGCGGACCCAGGACCCCGGGGTCAGGGGTGTCAAATTTTTTAAGGCCGGTGTCAAATGAGTGCAAAACTTGGTCTACTAGTACAATTTCAAATTTTTAGGGGTGTCAAAATTAAAATTTCAGGAGATTTAGGCTATTTATATTGGGTGTTTAGTGCAAAAAAAAAATTCCAGGGGGTTCAACTGAACCCCCTGGTATAATGCTAGGTCCGCCACTGCTGACCCCTTCAACGGGAGACTTGGCTATGTCAATACATAGCCCTACAGGCGCCCTTGGTCTACTAGTCCCTCTATTGGGGGACTTGCTTGCTAGGTTTGGGTGGTTGTGCTGAGTGTGGTGTCCTTGGCCTCTGTGGACGATTTGCTTATCTCAGTCAGTATAGATGCATTGAGAAGTTTATCCGCTATACATTAATAAATTAATTAAATCGTTAGTTTTACTTAAATACTTTAAATTCACGCTGTTAGTTTATCCATTATAAATAGCTGCCTTTTTTTACCAATAGAGCCCATAAAAGACTCGACCCCTTAAGTTATATAGATTCAATTTCCTATATTGGTGAGACTCATTCTCAAAATTAAGAGAGTTGCATGAATTTTAACCAAAAAAGAATGTGTATACTCTTTCAAAAATTAGCCCTCAGTTTGATAAAAAAAAAAATTAGCCCTCAATTAAAGGAATTAATCCTGCGATGATGATATATGATGTTTTAATATAGACAAAACATGTCCATTCGTTCTCCTACCTTTTATTATCTCCACTAACCATGCAACTTAATTTAATCATAATCAATAACCACCCCATTTAGAATAAATCTCCAATGCTTGACATTGCCTACAAAATTAAAAACACAAGAAGAAATTTTGCAGTCAAATTAGACAAACTCATTTTTCTTTTCCCCTTTTCTTCTCTTTTTTTCATTATTTAAATGTGATAAAAAAAACACATAAAGTTCAGTCTTCTCAGCTTTTTGGGTAGTGTAGTGTCACAACAAAATACATACAAACCCATTACTTTCAAAACAACAAACAATTGACAAGTCTTCATCTAATCTAATTAATCAATTAATTACCAGTATGGCATATCATATCTCTCCAGTAATATGCGCATTATTTTGCGCCTTTAAACATGTTCACTCTCTCTCTCTCTCTCGTGAATTGCCTGCAATTGTTAGTTGCTGTGTGATTTAGATTGTTCACCCAAAATACAATAGTCAATAGTCAGCTGCAGACATATTAATTTTTGTCTCGTGTATACTCACTCATCTACCACTTTCTCAAGCTCTTTATCTATTCTTTTAGGTGAGGGGTATTTACGTCTTTTGCTTCTTAAATATCCATATTTGGGGAACCAGAAGATAAAACAAGGGGACTTCACTTTACCAACCACAAAAAATCAATAATCAAGTATACTAGAAAAGAATATCCCTTAGACTCACCACTCATATAAATCCTTTTGCACCTTGTTGTCAATGGTTAACTGACCAACTACCCCCTCTAACTTCTTCATCGTGTGTACTCTCTTATTCTACTTACTGAACGTTTGTCATTTAATTTAATTATGTGTGCCTTATTTCTCATTCAAATCATGCTTTAATGTTACATAATAGTTACGGTACAAAAAGATAGTGCCATTTCAATAAGTTAAGCATAGTACTTTAGCTTTGGCGCATTTCATCCACCGGCGAATAGTAGATGAGACTAGTGTATTTGACCAGCGAGTGATGAGTACATGTGTTTGGTAAGTACTAGCGTTTAATGTTTTTGGGGTAGCGTTTAACGTTTTTTGAAAAGCTACTTCAAGTAGCATTTGAGCGGAAAGCACCTCACTTTTTTGGCATTTTTACCCTTATTATTTTACTTAAATTCTTTTTATATCATTTTACATTTATCATGAATTAAATATGTGTTTTTATGTCATTTTACATTTATCAGCTAGTTTAATCGTTAGTTTTACCAAACACTTCATTTGCTACATGCTAGCTTATCGCTTATCTAAAAAAAACATGCTAGCTTATCCACTAGATCATCTGCTATCTGTTATTTTATCCGCTATCCGCTATTGTTTACCAAACATAACCTTAATATTTTACTCGGACATTTTCTTTTCATTTTTGACATTCAACAGGAAAATGTTCAACTGATAAAAATACAAAAAACCCAATGTTAAATTGAGGTCTTGCATGAGGAAATGTATTATATCTGCTAGCGGATATCAGATGAGACCAGTGTATTTGACTAGCGGGTGACGAGTACAAGTGTTTAGTAAGTACTAGTGTTTAGCGTTTTTGCGATAGCGTTTAGGGTTTTTTGAAACACTAATTCAAGTAGCGTTTGAGCGGATAACATCTAGCTAGCGTCTCACTTTTTTTTTTTTGCATTTTTACCCTTATTATTTTTCTTAAATTCCTTTTATATCATTTTACAATTTTTTTTGGGTTACCATGTTTTTGGTGCGCAGTTTCCGCTATCTTTACCGATGACTAATCTACGCCGAGGAACCTGGCTGGCCACGAGTACCCGGCTTTGCCGACCCGTGTGGTTCTCTCCTCCCAACAGAATTTTTGCCACACCCAAGATTCGAACCCGATACCTTGAAGTGAGATCCAAGTCTAGTTACCACTTAGACCAACCCTTGTTAAATATGTCTTTCAAGGCATATTTAACATTTATCATAAATTAAATATGCATTTTTATGTCATTTTACATTTATCAGTTAGTTTTACCAAACACGTCAATTGCGACATGTTAGCTTATCGGTTAGATCATCTGTTATCTCCGCTACTGTTTATCGAGCATGACCTTAATATTTTGCTTGGACATTTTCCTTCATTTTTGACATTCAATAGGAAAATGTTGAATTGATAAAACTATAATAACCCGGTGTTAAATTGAGGTCTTGCATGAAGAAATGCATTATATTTAACTTTTTTGTCAACTAAATTATAATAACATACACATCTCTCTAAAGCACCAAACAATTTCCCCTTGCCTTTTACCTCCTACTGGTCCTTTTATATAAGCAAATGGACAAAAAAAATAGAGAAAAATAAAACGAAATGCGGGAGTAGTAGTACCTCTATATTCAAATGCAAAAAAGCTTAATTATTAAGAATAAGAAATGAGGTAGCAGATCTGATTACAGGGTCCTACTGTATCCACCAAAGAAAAATAATTTATATTAAAATATTAGAATTGCTTTAAGATTTAGGTGTTATTTTGCTATATCGTCTTGGAAACCATGTATCACTACTATTCAAGTAATGAAACTGTCGGTAGCCAATAGCCATCCTTCCACAATCTAATTATTTTACCATTGAAAGCTAGACAGTGATAGTTAATTTTAGTAGTGTAATTTGTAGGAATTGAACTACCGTTGTTAGCTTCTATTAAATAAATGCTACTCTATCTTTCGCATTAAAAATGTCCTATTTATGTCTCTCATGTTGGTTGTGTTGGCAATTTCAGCGATATGGGGACGTCGGCTCTCGGGTTCGAATTGGGTGTGGGTAGTTATAGTGTGTATGCGTATTATTTATTTGTCATTTCATCTAAGTAAACAAAAAATGTCTGATTTATTATATTTAGTTTGAGCTAAAAAAATAGTTTGTCTCAAATCTTGTATCACTTTAAAATATCAACAAAAGCATCAATTATTTTTTTCAATAATACTCAATATAGTCTTTTTTTATTGGTATTGCAACTACTTTAGTCAAAATATTTTTTTTTGCATTAGAAATAGACATAACTAACCATTTTCTTAATAATTGTGTATTACCTTAAACCACACTAGTATAATGAAACACACGAACTATTGTTAAGATGGTTGGTGATTTTGGAACATCATGCATAGTAATCCATACAGAGAGCATAATTCAATCGCTAAGAGTTTCATCTTAATTCCTTTTCTTCAAGATGCGTTGACGAGGGAACTTTGTTCCTTAGTTATGAGTTTCCTAACTATTCCAAAAAATGTTTATTGGGGGAAATGAGAACTAATAATTATAAGAGTTCCTAACTACCCCCTTTTTTGCTTCATATCAGAGCAATTCTGTAGGGTATCAAATCAATAGACAAGAAAATAGTAAACAAATTAATGACATAAGCAACAGAGCAATAAAAGAAAAAAAAACTTTCTTCATTAATATTCTGGTGGTCCAATCCCTTCATTCCTTACTACATTTATAGCCACTGTGGTAGCTGGCACAGTTGTGAATAGTACACTCACAGCTGTAATTCTTATCCTAATAGTGACACAGTACAATACACAGATTTGCTGATGTCCTTTACAAAAGAAAAAGATAAAATAAAACGGGATTATAGACTCAAGAACATTCTAGGACCTAAGGTACTATTTGGGAGTGATTTCATAGTCCTTTGCCCATTTGGGCTGCACACGGTTTCTCTTATCTCTTGTTTGGGGAATTGGATGCTCATCCATATCATTGGGCTCATATTCATCCTCAATTTGGGCCATATCCTCATCTTGGGCCATAACATTTCCATCCCCATCCACAAGCACCTTGTCCTCAAGGTGTAGTTCCGGATACCGTTTCTTCATTTCTGATAGTGGTTCCCAAGTGGCATCTTCAGGGTATAATCCCTGCCACTGTATGAGTACTTCAGGTTAAGTATTTGGAGTTTTAATTCTCCAGTTCAAGGCAGCGGCAGGAGTGATGATTGGTGAGTTGTTATCAGCTTGCAGAGGTAAGTCTAAGGGACAGCCAGCAGGGTCATTGCAAGGTTTTAGTTGAGAGACATGTAAAACTCTGAATTTTACTCTGAGCAGGGAAATCCACTTCAAAAGCCACTTCACCAATTGCGCGCAGTAGTTTAAAAGGTCCATAGTATCTTTTGAAGAGCTTGTGTGTGCGTTGGGCACCAAGAGAGGTCTGCCTGTAGAAGGGTAGTTTGATAAAAACTAAATCACCAACTTTGAAGGGATATGGTAACCTCTTCTTATCAGCATATAGTTTCATAGTTGTTTGGGCCTTCTGCAGTTTTGATTTCAATTTTTCCAGTACAACATCTCTATCAATGCAATATTGTTTTTAACTCGGAAGAATCAGGAATAAATAACTTATCATGAAAAAATAACAAGTTGTCATGGACCTTATAGTGAGTCAGGTCTGCTGGTGTAGAAGAAACCTATTGGATCAGTTGTTGTGACCTTGAATCAGTAGAGATATGCTGCCTCAGTTTGTGAAGAAACTCTGGTTGAGGAATAGTGATAGCAAGGTATGTTGCTGGAACATCATGGACACGGGCGAGAGCATCAGCAACTCTATTTTGCGCTCATGGTTTGTAGACAATTTCATATGAATACCCCATGAGTTTGGAGAGATAGAGTTGTTGCTCTGGAGATTGTATAACTTGTGTTAGCAGCTCACGAAAACTTCTTTGATCTGTGTAAATGATGAACTTGCGCCCTAGGAGATAGGTGCGCCATTTCTCTATAGCTGAGACAATGGCACAAAGTTCACAGACATATGTTGATGCATTGAGAAGTTTGCTACAGAACTTCTTGCTAAAGTAAGATATAGGGTGGCCTTTCTGGATCAAGACAGCCCCCATGCCTAACCCGGAAGCATCAGTTTCAATAATGAATTCCTCACTAAAATCAGGATAGCCAAAACAGGAGCCTCTGACATGGCTTGTTTCAATTTAGTAAACGCAGTAGTTGCTTCATCATTCCATTGGAAAGCATCTTTCTTGAGTAACTCTGTCAAGGGTTGTGCAATGGAAGCATAACCTTTAACAAATTTTCTGTAAAACCCAGTCAGACCCAAAAATACACACAGCTGCTTAAGTGTCTTAGGAACGGGCCAGTCTGTCATGGCTGTAATCTTCTCAGGATCTGGTCCCACGCCAGCAGCAGAAACAACATGACCTAAATAGTGAATGGTATTCTTTGCAAACAAACACTTAAATTGTCTCAAAAAAAACTGGTTAGCCAGCAAGCAGTTGAAAACAACTTCCAAATGTTGTAAGTGCTCTTCCATTGTCTTACTAAACCCAAGATATCATCAAAAAATACAATCACAAATTTGCGTAAAATTGGCTCAAAAAGTAAGTTCATTGAAGCTTGAAAAGTGGAAGGAGCATTACAAAGACCAACAGGCATAACCAGAAATTCGTAATGGCCCTGGTGAGTTCTAAAAGCTGTTTTGTGAATGTCACCGGGGTTCATACGAATTTGGTGGTAGCCAGTGCTTAAGTCAAGTTTTGAAAACCAAGAAGTTCCATATAACTCATCCAAAAGTTCATCTATAGAGGGGATAGGTGTAACGCCCTAAAATAATTTAATTTATTAATTAAATTAAGTTATTGGAGGGATTACAATATTTGTTTAAGTGGAATAAATTAAGTATATTTGTTTTATTGTAGGAGGTGAAAAGAATTAAAAAGAGTGGTGTGAAAAATGGGCCCAAGCCACTTAAGTGACCCAAGCCCATTCCAATTACCCTAAAACCTAAGAATTATGGTCATTCCAAAAAGAAAGAGATTCAGCGCAACTGAGGGTGAGAAGAGAAGTGGAATTGCGACTTCAAGCTTAGAGGAGGAGAGGAACTTGTTTTCATCTTGACTTAGGTAAGCCTTCATTGATCCTTTCTCTTCCAATAATTTTCCTCTTCCATGTGGTGATCTAAATCCCTTCCTTGTTCCATGTTGCGATTTTTCCCATGAATTGTGGTATTGGATGCGAATTGGTTAGAAGAGGAAGAAGGGGGCTGTTGCGAAATTTTAGACTTTGGCTCGTCGGGTTGCGGAGTTTTGCACGTGACGCATTCGTCGTGGTTTCGGGCATACAAAATTTCAGGTAAGGGTGAGCGTTTCCAATTTAATATAATTGAGTAATATGGAGGGTTTGTGGGTTTGTGGGAGTAGTGAATTTCGCAACTTATATATATATCGATAGAAGTAATGAATCGAATTGTTATGTTGATGTGCGAATTACCCTATGATGCGAGGAGATGAATAGTTGCTGTTTTTATATATATGTTGCTGTTATGCAGAAATTGTTGTTGCTGTTTTTTTATATATATGTTGCTGTTATGCAGAAATTGTTGTTGCTGTTTTTATATATATATATATATATGTTGTTGTTATGCAGCAAATTGCTGTTGCTGTTTTCTTTTAGATATGTTGCTGTTATGCAGAAATTTGTTGTTGCTGTTTTTACAAAAACAATGCTGCTGTTGCAGAATTTTTGTAGTGCTGTTGCTGTATTTTAACTATGCTGTTGCTGTCAATAAGTAGTGCTGTTGCTGTATTTTTATTTGGTGCTGTTTTGCTGTCAAATTGTATATTGTTGTTGCTGTTTTTACCAATTAAAAATACTGCTGTGTTGCAAATCAAAGTTGCTGTTTTTGCCGACTGTTTTTGCGAAAATAATGGCTACTGTTTCAGTTCCGATTTAATGAAAGATGGCGACTGTTTTTGGGAAATAAATGGCTACTTTTTCAGCTTCAATATGAAGTAAATTTGCTACTGTTTTTGCGAAATAAATAGCCACTGTTTCAGTTTCGATTTGGATGTAAAATCCCTACTGTTTTGCGCAATGATGGCCACTATTTTCAGTTTTGATTTGGAGTCAAAGAATGTGAGTTTCTCTTCCACTTGGAAAATGAGATGTTCTTCCCGAATTTAATTGTGGCGCTTCCTAAGTATGAAAGTGAAATGTCTATTCCATAATTTTAAAATGTAAAGTGAAATGTTTATTTTCTAATTTTAAAGATGTTGTTACATTATTTTTTTTTATGTGATTGTTATGAAGAGTGGTGATAATAATATGATGGCTATGATGAATACACTCTGTGAGTGTCTTATGGTGGTGATGATGAGTACTCCGGGTGAGTAAATTTTGGTGATTGCACATGTGTCCATAGTGTCTCATAGCATGTGCATCTTATGACGAATAGGCTTCGGCCTCTTAGTGACGGTGTGCCCATAGTGGCTTAATTATGACGAGAAAACAGTGACGGTGTGCCCATAGTGGCTTATTATGACGACTATGGTACCATCATGCATATGCCCAGGTGTGGGTTGCATCTTCATACGCATTCATTTTTTTTATGACGGGTGACGTGAATTGTGAATTTGTTGGTGTTGTGTGTAACGACGATGAAGTTGATATTAGTGACGATGTTGTGTGATGTTTTGCTCATATTACTCTGCTGTATGCTTAATTATATTTTGTTGAAAATTCTCACCCCTTCTGCTTGGAATGTTGCTCTATGGTGGCAACGCTGCAGGTGACTCCGATTGAAGGACATGCTGCCTTCCTTTTAGCTGTTGAGATGTTCGAGTCGCTCTCTGATATTGTAACACCTAGGGGGCGGGGTTAAAGTTGATGACTTATTTAATTAACTGTTTTAATAATTTTATTGATGTGTGAGACGTGTTTGAGCGATTTTTGGTGAGCTATTATTTCCGCTGTGATGAGATTAAATGTTGAAGTTCGACTTTTGTGACGTATGCGTTTTTGCACGAATGTTAATGGCGTGGTCGCTGAGTTTTAACAATGAAGATGTGACATTCTTTCCTACTAATTAAATTATTATTTTTGAAAACGAAAGCACTCTGATAAAGACGTACAAATTAAAGGGGTAGAAAACGGGGTGTTACAATAGGGAACCTATCTTTCACGGTAATAGCATTTAGTGCTCTGTAATCTACACAAAAAACGCCAATTACCATCCTTTTTTTTGACTAAAAGGACTGGTGAAGAGAAAGAACTTGAACTATGTGTTCCCAAGTGGCTGCAGTCTCAAGAGGGGGGTGAATTGAGATTTAAAAAACTTTTGAAAACTTTTTCCCCCTTTTCAATGACTTAGATTAATTTTCGCGCAGGTTAAGTGGAAGCAAATGAATTAGAAAATAAAGCGATAAAGCACACAGAGATTTATCCTGGTTCGGTCACCTCCTAGTGATCTATGTCCAGTCCTCACACCCTTGTGAGATTTTCCACTAACACAAAACAAGGCTTACAGGTGCCTTGGAAAAACCTTTACAGACTCAGGCACTCTTCACCTAGGATACCCCACCTATTGAAGAGCCCTCAAATCTAACCACAATACAACAAGAGATACCCCACCCTTGTTACAACAAGCTGCCCCAGAAAGATACCGCACTTCCTAGTACAAACAGCTACCCTAGAGAGATACCCCACTCCCTAGTACAAAATACAACCAATAAACAATTACAAACATAAAGACCGAAATACCTCTAATGTAGGCAGATAATACAACTTGAAGATTCCAACCCCTGACTAACTCTTGCGAAATATCAGCTCTGACGGACCAACGGTGCGAGAAGAGCAGAAATGAAAGTGTGAAGAGTTTTTCTAAAAAGTGTTCTGAATCGTGAAAATGGGTTGTTGTTGATTGTGAAGAATGAAGCCTCTATTTATAGGCTATGAGAAAAATATTACCGTTGAACTATTTATGGAAATGTGAGAATCGATTGTTTGCCTGAATGAACTAAAATTGACAATCGATTATATGCTTGAGAATGAATAAGATGCAAATCGATTATGTGCTTAAAACAAGGGATGTGCAAATCGATTATGTGCTTGTTTAAAAATAGATGAAATCGATTTTGTGCTTTCCTTAAAAGATAAAATCGATTATGTGCTTAAAACAAGGAAGGTGCAAATCGATTATGTGTTTAAGAATACATAGGATGCAAATCGATTATGTGCTTGAAACAAGGAATATGCAAATCGATTATGTGCTTCTTTAAAAAGGAAGGAAATCGATTATGAGTTTAAATAAGGAAGTAACTAATCGATTGTTTTTGTTTCAAAGAAGGAAGCATGAAATCGATTATGCTCTTGACAAAATCGATTATGTACTTTAAAAACAAGTCCACAATCAATTGTACTCTTGTCATAATCGATTGTATAAAATCATTTTCTTATGTTACGTGCATGTCCTATTTAATTATGCATGCATGAGATTGATTTAAATATGTGAGTGCTGTGAGATGACTGTAAGATGAGCTGACCCTCGGAAGAGCTTACCCTTTTTTCCTAAGAAAATCCCCAAACCCTAAGGACTACCCTTATTTCTTGAGACATTGATTCTTTAGTCTTGATTGTCTTGGATTGTGACTTTGATATTTTGTCAGTTTCATCAACCTTGGCCATCACTATGGCTTTGTCTTTTTCATCATCAAAACCTAACCTGCAATATGAGTTACATGCCGTACAAGATATCCACATTATGTTGGATGAGCCCCCGTTGAAGCATATCATGAATCTGTTTTTCTATTTCTTGCTTCTGATACTGAGGGTATCTATAGGGTCGGATGTTAACAGGGTCTGAGCCTTCGTTGAGTGTAATATGGTGGTTAATGGTGCGGGAAGGAGGGATGGTTGAGAACGGTGAGAAAAGGCTGGTGAATCTGTCCAATAATGGTTGTAATGTGGTTTCTGTGGATGGATTTTGTGAGGGAGGTGGAGTGGGTTCTATGAGTTGAAGTTGGTAGCAACTGTCAATGGCATGTGTGGCTGCCAATCGTTTCAATTGGTTAAGGGAAGCTGGTTCAGGGAGTGGTTTTGGTGGTGCAGCTATTTGAATCAGTTTCTCTTCTCTAAAAAATTTCAGAGTGAGCTTGTTATAGTACATCAAAACAGACCCCAAGGATTTTAGCCATTGGACTCCTAATACCATTTCAGTTCCACTTATTGGCAACACATATAAATCAACCACAAATTCAGTGGCGTGTAACAAAATATGAACATTGGGGCACATGTAGGCACAATCTAGTTCCTCACCATTTCCTACAAGAATTTGGAAGGTTTTGGCTGGTTGGAGGGCTAAATCTAGTTGTTTAGCAACTCTTGTTTGTATGAAATTGTGGGTGCTACCTGTGTCAATAAGGACTGTGACTGGTGTTTTCTTGATTTGGCCGGTGAGTCTTAGGGTTTGGGGTATTGGGTGACCCATGAGGGCATGGAAACTGATTTGTGGAGCAGTAGTGTTTTGGTTAGGGTCATTTTCACTTGGTTGAGAGTTGGTAGGGTCTTCTAGTAACTGTGTGATAGTTTCAGTGTCCGTGTCATGATCTTCAGAGTCAGCTATAAGAAGGTTAAAGTGATGTTTGCATTTGTGACCAGGAACAAATTTATCATCACATTTATAACAAAGGCCTTGTTCCCTGCGAGCTTGGAGTTCAGTAGGGCTGAGGCGTTTGATAGGTGTAGCTTTGGTAGGTTGAGCGGTGGATTTGGAGGGGTTTGTCATGGGGGAGGGTTTGAATGAGTGTTTAAATTTTGATGTTAGGGCTAGGGGTTTAGATATAACAGGTTTATCATTGAGTTTATCTTCTTGTAACTTGGCCAAACTAATAGCATGTGTGAGGGATATAGGCTGAAAAGCTTGTATTTCACGGCGAATCTCAGGTTTCAAACCGGAAACGAAACAACTTAAGAGAAATTGTGGTTGCAACCCAGTGATACGGTTGGCTAAAGTTTCAAAGGCAGTTTGGTACTCATTAACAGACCCAGTTTGACATAATTTAAATAACGCACCTTTGGGATCGTCGTACTGCGACGGCGCGAAGCGGAGCTCAACGGCGTGAATGAAATTCGCCCACAACTGTAGCTGCCCGTTCGCATGCATCCACTGAAACCAGGTGAGTGCTTCACCTTCCATGTAAAAGGACGCCATTCTGAGGCGTTGATCATTAGGTGTTTGGTGGAACTCAAAAAACTGGCTGATCTTGAAGATCCAACCCAGAGTGTCGCTACCATCAAATCTAGGAAGTTCGAGCTTGATAGCAGAGGTACGGTAGGATGGCGTGTTTGGGTCGTAACCGTGAGCTTGAAATCCTAGCAGCGGTAAGCGAGCTCGCAAAGAGGTGAGCTCAGTGGTGAGAAGGGCTAGGTGAGTTTCCATGGTTTGGTGACTTTGGGCGAGTTGACGAAGTATGGCAGTGAGTTCCTCAGATGAGGTGGGTGTTGGTGGCGTCGACGACATGGTGACGATTAGGGAAATGCGAAACTGAAGCGGCGAAAATGATTTGGGAATTAGGGTTGTAGGTGGTACTGTGTGGGGTTTGGTTACTGAAATGGGGCAGGTTTGAGTGTGTGCAATGAAAGCACCAAATGTAGGATATCAGATCAATAGGCAAGAAAATAGTAAACAAATTAATGACATAAAGCAACAGAGCAATAAAAGGAAAAAAACTTTCTTCATTAATATTCTGGTGGTCAAATCCCTTCATTCCATACTACATTTATAGCCATTGTGGTAGTAGCACAGCTGTGAATAGTAGACTAACAGCTGTAATTCTTATCCTAATAGTGACACGGCACAATACACAGATTTGCTGATGTCCTTTACAAAAGAAAAAAATAAAATAAAATGGGATTATAGACTCAAGAACATTCTAGGACCTAAGGTACTATTTGAGAGTGATTTCATAGTCCTTTGCCCATTTGGGCTGCACACGGTTTCTCTTAGCTATTGTTTGGGGAATTGGATGCTCATCCATATCATTGGGCTTATCTTCATCCTCAGTTTGGGCCATAACAAACTCAGCCCATGTGAAATTGGTTGGGCCCTTGCCTCGGCTAGGTCTTTCCTCGACCAATCACTCGGCAGTGCTTAGGTGTTAACAGCAATAGAACTATCTATAGAACGAGTTTGTAAATTGTTCTATTTCACTAAGATAAAGAGCACTGAAGAAAATGCTCACAACCATAAATAAGTTTTAAATAAATTAGATGTTTTTTTATCAAAAATAAATAAATAAATTAGATGTTACGCCTAACTATTCGATTTGTGTTTGTTTTCTACGCATATTAATCAATAAAGGGTTAAATATGTTTTTGGTCCCTATAAAATTTGAGTTTTCGTCTTTAGTCCCTACATTAACGAAATAGGCATTTTGGTCCCTACATTTTTTTTCCGTTTTCATTAATAGTCCCTGTCATTAAATCCATCTGATCAGTCAACAGAAATGTGACGTGGCTGTTAAAAAGATAAGGACCAAAACACCTATTTCGTTAATGTAGGGACTAAACTTAAAATGACCCAATTTTGTAGGGACCAAAAACATATTTTACCCTAAATAAAAAAAGCCTAATCAGATGGATTTAACGACAGGGACTATTAATGAAAACGGAAAAAAAAATGTAGGGACCAAAATGCCTATTTCGTTAATGTAGGGACTAAACTTAGAAGGAGACAATTTTTTAGGGACTAAAAACATATTTAACCCATCAATAAATTAATAAACTAAAGCAATGTACCAAAAAATATTATATCTAAAGCAAATTTTGTCATATCTCCAAAGCCAATTTCTTGTAAAGGAAAAGAAGAACCCACTCCTATTCCTATATGTTTTTTTCTTGGTGAGATCCTATTCCTATAGGTACAAACTTTACCTCGTCTGTCTTTCTTTCCTATATAAAATTCAGCATTTCTATGGGCTAGCTTGTCACATAACTTTTGGAGTTTTGGTAAGTAATCTGGCCAAGGGCCAAAAAATAACACAAAATGTTGCATGCGTTTATTACATTTAGCAAATTAAAAGTAGGGTTTTTTTTACCCCCAAAATATCTCCTATTACCCCCACATCTTCTCTTATTTCGAAAATACCCTTGACATTTGGTCTTTGTCGAACCCTAATTTTGTCCGTCAGATTAACGCAAATGGTTTCAATTCGCACCTAGCGTATGCGAGTCGCTTTTAATTGTGCACGCATTGTTGTTCTCGCTGTGCCACGTTTTATTTTTAATTGTGCGCGCGTCTTTGCTCTCATTGTGCATACGGATCAGCTCTTCGCCGCGTACGAATGGTTGTTTTGGTGCTTGTTTTTCTTATTGTTAGTTTATTATTATTGTTATAAAAAAATCTAATAAAAATCAATTTCTGAATTCATGCTTTTTATTATTATAAACAGTTTTTTTTACAAAATAAAGGGTACAACATAAGTCAACTTTGATGTACATGTAGACAAAAAATTTAAATACAAAAAGTACAAAAATTAAAAGCAAAACAAAAATAAAAGAGGAGGGCAAAGGCGCCTCTTGCTGGCAGCAACATTTGAGGAGTGGAGCCAATTGCTCCTTCCCCTTGCTCCTTCGTCTTTTTCCAAATAAGTCCCAACCAAACCGCTTTTCACCACCTCCCCTGCTGCCATCCCTTGCTGCTGCCTCTGATTCTGTTGTGTTTTGTCTCCAAAGGGATTTGCTCCCCTGCTTCCTCCCACACCTACACCGCAGTTTCTTCACTATAAATACCAGACACAGTAACACACAACAGACAAGGCAACACACACAGATACACAAAAAAATCACAACACTGATCAAAGAAAAATTGATACTACTTCAAAATACACTCAGAACCAGAATTCTTTCCACTTGAGCAAATAAAGAGCAACTCAGAGTAAAAATTTGGAACTAGGTAAATTCCCATTTTCATATTCAACATAGTATACTTTAGCAACTAGTAATATGTCCATTATGCTTATACGTGACTATTATGCTTATGTATGTATGTATGCATTAGTTTTCCATCTTGTTTGATTAAAATGACTAACAAAATACAAGTCAGAAATCATCAACCAATGCTTTAACTGATGAAATGCAAATGATGATATAAGCTATTTTTTTTTTTTGTAAAAAAGGGATGGTACAAGTCTCTGTTAGTTTTTTTTTTGTAAAAAAGGATGGTATAAGCTTTTTTTTAAAAAAAATTCAAAAAGGAAGAGTAGTGCAAGCAGAACCGGAACAGTGAAAAAATAAGAAAAAAGAGAGAGGGGAGAGGGACCTTACCTCCGGCCACCGTCCATGGTGGCTGCCGCCGTAGCCTCGCCGGAAAACTCCATGACCACCGCAAAAAAGCGCTCCACCGTTTGTCACCAAACAACCATAAAACCCCTCCTCTCAGTCACCACCAAACACCCCTTACAACCATCCTGACCGTCGCACCACCGCCGCACCACCCAAACACCCCCACCGTTTCTGCCGTTCCCCTCTCCCTCTCATCGCGAACCACCGCACGCCTTTTTCCCCTTCACAATAACCACCACCCGAAACACCATTACAAATCCTCTACGGCGCACCTCCGCCACCAAACAACCACCCCAAACGGCCACCACCACTCACTCCCTTTTCTCTCTGTTCGCAAAACCGACCCCATCGTCGAAATCACCCTTCATCGTTCGCCCTCCTCACGCACCACCACCAAATCTCCTTCCCAAACGACCACCAAATCACCCAAACGGCCACCACCTTACACCGCCACCTCCCTCCACAACCACCGAACAACCAAGAAAAAAGAGAAGAAAGAAAATAGCACCACCCACTATCGTACCCAATCTCTCTCTCTCTCTCTCACTGTGAGCTTTCGTTTTCTTTCCCTCTCCCATCTTCCCTTCGTGCGGCGTTAGTTTTTTTGGAAAAATGAAACTAGGGTTGTAGAGAAGAAGGGGAACGGCGCTGAGAAGGGAGAGAAAGAAAAATTAGGGTTTGTGATTTTGGGGTGGAGGCGCCGGGCAAAAAAGAGAAGGTTTTTAGGGTTTCCACTTTAGGGATTCGCTTTTATAGTATGGAACCCAGGGTTAATTTCGTCATTTCATTTTTTATTTATTCAGATTCTTATTCACACACCTTGCTTCACTTTGCACGCCCTCCCCTATACGGCCCATTCCTTCTTTTTAAGAAAAAAACACAGCCCAGCTTACAAAGAACAAACTGGGCTCGCTGTTTACACCTTTTTTTAAAAAAATACAGCCTCTTGCTATTCATACCTCCCTTTTTAACAATACAACACCCCTGTTAATTATATTTCTTTTTTATTACAACTCATTTTGTTTTTTTATTTTTATTATTACATCTTAATGCTTCCAAACCAGTATTTTGCGAACAACTAAACTCACAAAAAAATTGGCCGTTACTAATGGTCACTCTGAGTTTAGCTTGTTTGACCGTTAGTAACAACTTTAGTTTTCAAACGGGCTATAAGTAATGACCACGCTGAGTTTACTTGTTTGGTCATTACAAATACCCATCCCAATTTCAAAATATTTAAAAAACACCAACAAACAAAACCTTTTTCTACCCCAAGAACTACGTAGCTTTGATTTCTCCATCGCACCTGGGGATACGTAGGAGCAGGGGCCCACTCCTATCAAGCGCAAAAAACTAAATTTTTTATTAAGTCTTCCTTTCCAATTTTGCAAATAATAAAGAGGGTAAATTAGAGTGTTTTCTTTTAATTAACTTTTTTCTCTACACATTAAATTAAATGGTAACCTTTCTTTTGAAAGGATGTTGTGGGTGCTAATACCTTCCCCACACATAATCGACCCCCGAACCCAAAAATAAAGGTTTTTTCAATGTTTTCCTATTTAATAAATGTTGATGGCGGCTTCATTTTCAAAATTACGAAGAATCCCTCCTTCGGATTTTCCGGTCGCTAGAATCTTTAACGGAATTACCAAAGTCTTAGGTAAATCCGTTTGTTGAAAAAACCCAAAACGGATTTACATTTTAATATGGTAATTACGTACGTAAAAAAATTTTGTATAACGGAAGTAAGTAAAACAACATAAATCTGTTACGTTTAAAAAAATAAAACGGAAATACAATAGAGATTGATAAATGCGTTTTTGATAATGTTAGGTAACAGATTTATCTACTAATAAGATACTTCCGTTTTGTTATTTTGTACAAATGGATTTATCTATCAATTAGACAAATCTGTTTTTTAAAATAACTAGTAGGATACCCGTGCATACGCACGGGAGCTGTCGTGTTCTTTTTATAAATGAACTTAGACAGTATTTAAATAGTCTGAACATTACCCCCTGAAAATAAAGACAAACTAAAAGTAGATACAAAAGGAGTTTCAAATGAAAATTAGATAAATATCAAAATCTAAAAATGTACAAGTATCATTTAAAAACAATCTGTGCATGTATCCCGTGTTTTTTTATATATTAGTGCAGTGTTTTTTTATATATCAGTGTTGTTATCCCGTGTTTTTTTATATATCGGTGCAGCTATCCTGTGTTTTTATATATATCATTGCAGTTATCCCCGTATTTTTTTTATATATCAGTGTAGTTATCCCGTGTCTTTTTATGTATCAGTGCAGTTATCTCATAGTTTCAATTGATTATTTGAGTTTATTAGTAGATTATAGTAGATAGTAAAAGATAGATAGTAGATTATCAATAAGAAATATTAATCTCGTGTTTTTTTATATATCAGTGACAATTATTTGTCATTTTTTAGGTATTAGTGACAAATATTTGTCACATGTGTTTTAAAAATTAATCAGTTTAAATAGTTATTAAGACATCTTGTTTTTTTAGATAGTAGGTTTATAGTAGTCTTCAAAAATTATAATTTTCAATGGCAAATATTAATCTCGTGTTTTTTTATATATTAGTGCAGTTATCCCGTGTTTTTTTTTATATATCAGTGTAGTTACCTCGTAGTTTCTATTGATTATTTTAGTTGATTAGTAGATTATAGTATATAGTAAAAGTTAGATAGTAGATTATCAATAAGAAATATTTGTTTTAAATATTAATTATTAGTTTAAATAGTCATTAAGTCTTCTTGGTTTTTAGATAGTAAGTAGTAGTAGTAGTAGTAGTCTTCAAAAATTTTAATTATCAATGACAATATTAATCTCGTGTTTTTATATATATCAGTGCAGTTATCCCGTGTTTTTTATTTATCAGTGCAGTTCCCTCGTAGTTTCAATTGATTATTTTAGTTGATTAGTAGATTATAATAGATAGTAAAAGAGAGATAGTAGATTATCAACAAAAAATATTTGTTTTAAATACTAATCAATAGCTTAGATAGTCATTAAATCGTTTTGTTTTTTAGATAGTAGATTTATAGTAGTCTTCAAAAATTTTAATTATCAATGACAAAAATTAATCATGTGTATTTTTTACATATCGATGCAGTTATCCCGTGTTTTTATATATATCATTGCAGTTATCTCATAGTTTCAATTGATTATTTTGGTTGATTAGTAGATTATAGTAGATAGTAAAAGATAGATAGTAGATTATCAATAAGAGGTGATAGTAGATTATCAATAAGAGTGTAAACAGATTTTGGAGAGAAAAATTAAAATTTTAAGGTGATAAATTTTTCCAAAAAGGTGATAGTTTTTTTGTTTTTTAGTGTGACTCATTTACATTTTTATAGGTAATTTTTAGTACAGTAGTATTTGTATAAATTTAGAAATTTAGTTAAAAAACTAAAGTGAATTAGATAAATAAATAAAATTCAGCATTCTAAAATATAAGATCTAAAAATAATAAATAAGGAATATTACTTACAAAAAACTAGTGCCAAAATATTAGTGAAACGTCAATCAGATTCAGAATCAGTTGTTAAGTCAACAATCTTTGGCGGATGAGATGGTGGTTTCGGGACCGGAGCCAAAGACACCCATAGTTGAAAACGCCCCATATAACGATCCAACCATGACGTAGCTTCATTAGATGAAAAACACTCCCATTGAAGACTGTAACACCCCAGTGTTTTTAACATGTAAAAATACCCAAGTGCACCAAACTAAATCATCAGAGATAATAATTCCTGCTCAGACACTGAATACTACCATAAATTTTTCGTTGAATTAAAACAAAACAGTCTTACACATAATCAAGACCCTACGGTTCTCTGACCATAAACTGCAGCGACTAATGTATTCAGTATCATACAGGAAGCGGAAGAAAGATAAAGTACTAAATACATAGGGTCTTAGTACATAGACAACAAAAGGAAATATAAACAAAGCATAAGGCTATGTCAACGGCAACCATCCGAGCTCAACCTACTCGTGCCTCTTCGATTTCTGCTGTCCCTGTGTGTCTGAAAAACAACAACATTTAAACAGTGAGATACAATCTCAGTGAGTTCTACCGAGACCCCTACTAGCACTCTCGGTCCAGTTTTAAAACATTGTTAACTCAACACGGCATCGACTGCGCGAACGCTAACTCCCGATGAACCGCATTATTTTACACATAGCATTTCACCGACTGCCCCAAGACTAATCCCGGCGAATCTACTATAACTCAGTGCGTCACCGACTGCCCCAAGACTAATCCCGGCGAACCACACTACAAAACAACAGTAACGTACCACCGAATGCCCCAAGACTAATCCCGGCGAACGTTACTCAATACTCTTTGACACACCACCGACTGCCCCAAGACTAATCCCGGCGAACCCCTTACCAATAATAGTTTCACTATTGGCCTCGGAGCCTAGGGTAGGGGATCATGACTGCCCCTCCTAGTATGTCAACATGGGTCGTCACCCAAACCCGATATATATTAAATATATCTACACTCGATGACCTGTTAGTTCACCTATACTCAATGAACATTTAGTCCATCTACATTTGACCGTTAATCGAACATAATACCCGCATTGGGTCGTTTCCTATTGTCGATATAATATATATATCGTGAATTGTAGACCGGTTTAGACGAATAAATAATAATCATCCCGGGTCAGTTATACCATACCACATAGGACTCATAGTCCGCTTTATTATTAATAAAACATATCCGCACACGTGTACTATTATTCGGTTTTTCAAAACAATCTATAACTTCAAAAACAGTTCATTATGCCTTAAAAATAGAATATTCAGTTAGGCCTCTGAATAAGCTTTTAAACGCATCTTAGAACACCTCAATCGGGTTCCCGAATCAAAAGTTATCGCGAAAATAAAATCAGTAAATAGTTGCTGAAAATTTGCACTGTGCGCTTGGACGCACGGGTCGTGCGCTTGGGCGCTTTGGACAGTTTTGGTTCTGTCTCTCGTGCGCTTGGGGGCATGGCCGAGCGCTTGGGGCGCTTTGGACAATTTTGGTTCTGCCTCTCGTGCGCTTGGGCGCATGGCCAAGCGCTTGGGGCGCTTTTACCTGCTGTAAGTGAATTTTTGTGGCGGTTTCGCACGAAAACCGCTATTCCGCTCAATTCCGATTCTCGTTCCGATTGAAAACAGATTTGACAACCATAAAAACAGTCCCAATCAAAGTCACACAATCAATCAAATCAATCAAAAACTCATTGTAATCGAATTGTATCAAAACGCGACAAATTTTCAAATAACGGTTTTCGTTTCAAAATCTCTCGAAATCAATTAACGTAAAAACTAACGAGACACAAAAACATCCTAAGCGTGAGTAAAACTCACCTATCGTGATGAAAATCACGAAGCACCGAGACTTTCCGCGAGAACGCTTTTCTGACATAACCACACGAACGCTCCCCGAATCAACTCCACGTTCCGGCGACTTCCGAATCCGCTCCTAAAGCTTTCCGCACAATCACGAGACCTCTTTTTGATCAAAATACCGAATTCCTCGAAATCCTCCATAAACACTATTCATCATCCCTAACCTCCAAAAGCTACTATTCACAAAACCCCAAATTTTGTTTACAAACCCTAACTCTGTCAAACTTTGATTCCTCCATTCCAAGCTAGTAATCAACCTCTTGCTTGAACTACCCAACCTTCAATTTGTGGAAAGGAAGAATGCAACCCAAACAAAATCCCTCATTTACCTCACAATTTCGAAAATGGTGGGTTGTGTGAGAGTGGATGGATGATGATGATTTTGGTGTCAAAATGAAGAGAAGGATGTGGGGATCATTTTTGGTGTTGGAAGGTTGATGTTTTGGTGAAGTCTCCTCTGTCCCTCTCCTCTTCTCCCTCACGCCAAACTCTCTCTTTTCCTCTTTTCTTTCTTTCCTTTCTTTCACGGCTCTGTATCTCTTTCTCCTCTTTTCTTTCTTAATTTTATTTCTTTTCTTTTATAACACACACACACAAATATATATTTATTAATATATAAGTGGTAACGTGGTCTAATTACCATATTGATCCAAATCTCTTATTTCGATTCTAAAACTTCATTGACCCGTATTATCCGGTTAACGATCCGATGACAACCAATAAATGATTTTAGCACTCAATAAATTTACCCGTCAAGTACTAAATTAGTTTAATTGGGTTAACACCCAAATAATTCTACTAATTATTTTGAGGGTGTTACAAAGACCAATTGGAGGCAATGGACACTCAGGCAAGAGCGCAACATGCACCTAGTGACAGTCGTTCACGTGAAGAATAAAGATGATGCTGCGACTTTTAGTAGATGAATAAGAACCTCTCAAAGGCAAATAAGTATATGAGTTTTTCAAAGATAATTCAACTAGGGCGACATTATATTTGGTAGATATAATGTACCCCATCTCAGACATTCTCAGCCACTTGTCTGCGTCCTGCCTCCCATAACCCCCTAACAAATAGTGACTCCTTAATAGTTGCAAGTCATTGAACCCCAAATAATTCAGAATATAGATCATAACGTGAGGTTATTTCTTGAATTAGTTCTTGTCGAATTAACGGCCAACTTTAATCACCATAACCAAGACCAATAGCAACTGATCAGTAGCCACAATTTCCATCCCCTTCCACATCAATAATTTCTACAACGTAAGAGTGGAAATGGAGAGGAACACACAGTAATAGTTTTTTAGAAGTCCCCAGTGAGATCTGCTGTGATAGTTTTTTTGAAGCCCTCTGTGAGATCAGCTGTGATAGTTTATTAGAAGACCCCTGTGAGATTTGCTATGATAGTTTATTAGAAGTCCCAGACTCTTGAGTATTTTTCACCGCCTCATCCACATGCTCCCAAAAAGAAGGATCGCGTTTCACATCATACAATTTTTGCTTCTTCTTCTTCTTTTGTGCACCCATTGTTTTAATTTTAGACGGTGGTGGAACCATTGAAGACGTGGTAGGAAATGCAAGCTCATCAAGCTGTTTCTTGAACACAAATTTTTCCCCAGGAGTCATAGAATTATATCTCGCCGATATCATCTCCATAGAGTAAGTAATGTCACATTCAGCATATTTCTCTTGAGACACATCCTCATCCAAACCATCCAAACTCAGCTTAGACCAATGGCTGTCAACATCGTCTAATGGAATAGAAGTACTAGAGACATGATAGACACCAAGCTCTCAACTTAAACAGACAATTACGCTTCTTTGACTCGATGACTCTAGAATTATTGGTGAATTTCCCATTCTTCTCGCAGCCAAAAATCTCTGGTCCCTCTTTTACCTCAAGCTTTGTCAGATCTAAGGATGATAACGACAACTTTGATACGTTTCCCAACGTCTCTGACCCAACGTACAACATCATAACGCGTTGGAAATAGCTACAAAATAGACAACTGTTAATTAAAAAAATAATTAAATATCTACATACATTTTTTAAGAAAATAATTAATTAAATATACCGTCTCTGTCATGAATGGCCCTGATGTATCTATCGAAAACAGAACCAAATGTGACTCCGTATCCATATATGTTTCATTTTTTAAACAAATTAAGTAAATATAATAAATATAATACGAAACAGATTTATCTATTATATACATAAATCCGATTTGGTTTTTTACAAAACAGATTTATGTCTATAACAGATAAATCCGTTTATAAAAAAAATAATAACGGAAGTAATTTTAAAAAACATAAATCCGGTTTTAAGATTTTTGAAAAACGGATTTATGTATTTTTTTTGTAATTCCGTTGATAACCGCATTAAATGACAAACAGACATACCTTTTTGGATATACTTCCGTGTTTGAAAAAAAGTCAACTACAGAAGTTACTTTTCAACACTTACTTCCGTTGGAAAGCGAATTAAATGCGAATTAAATGATTAATGGAATTACCTTGGTTGTAGGTAAATCCGTTGGCCAAATAACTGGGTCCCACTTAGAGAATTTGGACCAAAATCTGGATTGTGTAATAAATGTCAATGGTATTTTTGGAATAAGAGACTATGTGGGGGGTATTAGGGGATATTGTAGGGGTAAAAAAAACCTTAAAAGTATGACTGAAGAGTCCTATCTTGTAAAGGTGTTGTAGTATTTCCAATTTTCCATTGTATTTGTGGTGCTCAAATTGTGTCCTTCGTTCACCATTTTTTGTTTTTTATCTCACTTTGTTTTTGGGCCATCGCATGCTTAAAAACGCAATTGGGCCTTTTGAGTCCCTTTAGATTAAAGAATTTTGAAAAAGGCTCATTCGTTTTCCACCCCCTTTTTTACTCTCCCACTCCCCTAACAAATTGAAATTATTAAAATACCTCTAAAGTTAAATAACCATTTCCCTCCCTCTTTTCCACCTTCCTCCACACTCTCCCCAAACTTCATCTCTTTACCACCCACCTCCAACCCCTACTCCTCTTCACCCAGGTTATCCTCCACAATCACAAGTTGACAATACATCATATGTCCCAGAAGGTAGCTCAGTTGGCGAGCTAAGGGACATGAAGGAGTTGCAAGAAAGAGGTAGAGGGTTCAAACCCAGGAAACTATCATTCCCCCACCCCCACTAACATTTGCCTATAAAAAAAGACAATACATCATATTTCTACTATACCATTCACCATTTTTTAAACATTTTGTTCATCTTTCTTTTTTTCTCCTGCGTTTTCATTCGCTTTGGTACCTTAGTATCGAAATTGTTTGATACCAAAGTACCGTTTGTGTAAAAAATTTAATTTTTGGGGGAAGTTCTATTTAACACACTTGGTACCAGACGGTTTCACTACTAAGGTACAAGACATGTATTTTTGAACTGTTTGATACAAGTCTAGTTTAGTACTAGACAGTTTCGATACTTTGGTACAAAACGTGTATCAAACAGTTCAAAAAATACATGTCTGGTACCTTAGTAGTGAAAAGGTATGGTAATAAAGTGCAGAAAAAATTAAATCAAAACACAAAATGTGGAAGAAGAAGAAGAAGGCGAATAAAGGTGGTGCGAGAGAGGGATAGATGTACAAGGCGAACATGGGAGAAAGATGTGGTGGTGGTGGTGGTGGTGGTGAGAAGGAGGAGGAGGTGAGAGTGAGAGGGGACTGCAAGGGGTGAGGGAGAAGAGCGGTCGCATGGACAAGGAGGGAGAAGAGGAAGGGGAAGTGAAAGAGTGAGAATGTTAGTCGGGTATTTTAGGGTTTTTACTTAATTTGGGGAGTGGGAAAATTTTTTCCTTTTGAAAATGGTGCAAATCTTAATTTGGGTCTTTGGAGCCCACTCTCTTTCAAGGCCATTTGTTTTATTAAAGTTCATTATAGGTTTTGTTAAAAATAAAAAGTTAATTTCGGCCGAACCTTGTTTTCTTTTGAAGGGGCCATCCCATTCTCTTTTGGATTATTTTCTCACCCCCTCTTACTCACACACACCTCCTAATTTTAAAAAATTCAAAAAATACCCTTCACGCTTACATGCTCCAAAACCCACCCCTATGCCGCATTTTGGACCAGTCTGGTGCCTTGGTACCGCACCGGTACGGTACTTTGCTACCGAGTATATAAATATTACCAAAGTACTGAACCGATACGGTAGCATAATACTGTACTTGTTTTTTTTTAAAATAGAAGTACGAGATCATCATATTGTACCTGGATTGGAAGAGAGAGAATCCGCAGAACATAGAAAAACACAAAGATCGATGGTTGCTTATAAAAAAAAAAAAAACTAAGATCGATGGTTTGAAAAAATTAGATCCTTATCCGGTTATCCTTTGGTAATAATTAATATCCACTCATAATATTTAATAGGTTTAAATATCAATTTAGTCCTTAAGTGTTTTTTGTGATCAGGAAAAAATTAGATCCTTATCCAGTTATCAATTTAGTCATTGTAAATTTAGCGAATTTTTGTTTTAGTCCCTCTAAAATATATTTTTTCATTTTCGTCCCTACAATTTCCAAAACCATCAATTTTAGTCCCTAAGTGTTTTCTATGATCAAAAATGCTGATGTGACTTTTTTGTTATATGGCTAGCGAATAAAAAAAATTAGCTATATTCGCAAGAACTAAAATGATTTTTTTTTATATTTGCAGGGACTAAAAAATAAGCCACATAAGTTTTTTTAAACACAAAAAACTCCGGGGACTAAAAATGATGATTTTATAAATTGCAGGGACTAAAATGAAAAGATATTTTTAATAGTAACTAAAACCAAAAATCACTATATTTACAGGGACTAAAATAATATTTAAACCTATTTAATATATTTCATAGTGCCCAAGATGGTGTTGAAAATTGGAATGAAGAGTTTTTAGAGAGTTATAAGAAAAACATGATTATTTTGTGTTTATATAACAATGTGAAAATTATTTTTTTTAAAAAAAGTCATTCTATAAAAATTAGTTTTTATGAAAATATACTAAAAACAGATTTCATTAGAAACGAATTTTAGATTTTGATTTTTTAAAAAAACGTCAACAAACACATTAAAAAATTCTAAAATTTATTTGTTTTATATAAGATTCAATATATTTTTTAAAAAAAACAATCTTATAAATTCCAACTAAATAAATATAATTGAAATAAAAATTAGAACTTAACAATCTATATAATTTTTATTTTGACCCTCCTAAGTTTATTATTTGGTGCCTAGATCCTTCAGTTCATTCAACTTTGATGTTTAAATAAAGATTGAACTCTCAATTTAATTCATGAACTTATACTCTCTTTTTTAGTCGATCCTTAGCATATACAAAATAATCAGCAGTCTCTAAAATTCGTGAATTATGTCAAATTAGTCTCTAATAATATTTTAAGAAATTTGCTTCATCCGTCTTCGCAATAGACTACTTGACTTTAGGAATTAATTTGATTAACGTCACAAATTTTAGGGACTACTTGAGCTTGCAAACAAATTGCTTCGTGATTCAATATGTGATATGGAAAAAAAAATTCAAACAATCTTATAAACCAACAATCTTGATAATGGATTTTTTTTACACCTTCTAACTCAGAGTTTTAGATCCGCCACTACCCCTAATAGCTTGTAGTTAAAAGAGGTGAGAACGTATTTTGGAGAAAAAAAAAGTTGGACTTTGCCATTTTTTGTCAAGTTTGAATTGGTGCAAAAGATTATATAATGAAGAAAACCCACCAACGTGTCGAGAAGAGGGCTGGCTAGTACAATATACCATCGTGGTTTAAAAAGGGGTTTTTTTTACCCCCACCTTATCAAATTATACCCTCACAATTTTTGATAATCCCAAAACACCCTTAAAAATTATATTTAACGGATTTACCTGTTTAACCTGTAAATCCGTTTGTAAATAAATCTAAAAACGGAAGTATGTTTTGACAGTTACTTCCGTTTGCAACAAAAAATTTAAAATAGAAGTAGTTGGAGAAACAGATTTATCTATTAACAAGGTACTTCCGTTTTGTAGTTGTGTACATACGGATTTATCTATTAATTAGATAAATCCGTTTTGTAAAAAAAAAAAAAGCAAATAAACCTATAACACCTCTATAAATAATAAATATGAAAAAATAATTACAAAAAACTACTACAAAAATAAGTAACTGAAACGTCAATCTAAATCATCTGAATCAGCTGCTAAGTCTACAACGATGGGCGGATGAGCGGGTGGTGGCAGGACCGGAGCGTGAGCAACCCATAGCTGAAAACGCCCGGTATACGGATCCAACCATGAAGTAGATTCAGGAGATGTAAAGCGCTCCCATTGAAGACAAATTGGAGGCAACGAACAGTCAGGCAAGAGCGTAACATGCACCCTGTGGCAGTGGTTCACGTGAAGAATAGAGATGATGCTGCGACTCTTAGTAGAAGAATAAGTACCTCTCAAAGGCAAATAAGTAAATGCATGTCCCAATGATAATTCAATTAGGGCGACAGTATATTTGGTAGATATAATGTACCCCATTTCAGGCAAGCTCAGCCACTTGTCCTTGTTCTGCCTCCCATAGCCTCTAACAAATAGGGACTCCTTAATAACTGCAAGCCTATCAACCCCAAATAATTCAGAATATAGCTCAGAACGGAAGTTTATTTCTTGAATTAAATCTTGTCTAATTAAAGACCAACTTTCCTCACCAAGACCAATACCAACAACGACTGCTCAGAAGCCACAAGTACCATAGACATGATAGACACCAAGCTCACAAGCACAAGGCAACAGATGTGTCATTCTAATCACACACCCACAGATACAAGACCTCGTAGTTTTTTTGTAGAAAGGAGTATTGTGAGCCACTTCAATACGGTTGATGCTGTTTTGGAAAGAGCCAACAACGTTATCAAAATGAAGCGTAAGCATACCATGAGCCGACTCAAAGCCCAATGAGCCGACTCAACTCTTAAATAATAACATAAATAAACACGTGTAAAAAACCTAAACAAGTGTAAAAAAATATTAAACAAGTGTAAAAAAATACCTATTGGTGGTTGTATTCCCAGAGTGTGCCACCCGATTAGTCCATGCCAAAATAAATTTGTGCTCATGATTAGTCAACCATGTGCCATTCAAGTACTTAAGAAGAGCGGGCAAATCGACACATGAGTCATCCAATATCTTCAACCGCTGTGAGTACTCAACCTCGTCAAGTGAATCAATAAGATCACGCCAAAGAGATGACTGACTTTTGTCTTTCCACGTGCACCAACTCTTTAATCTTTGCTTTCACATTCTTAGTTACGTGCCAAGAACAGAGCAAATTTATAGAGGAAGGAAATACATCATGAATGCCACTCATAAGACCAAGATCCCTATCAGTCAAGAACACCCGAGGTGATAGGCCGTGTATATCAAACAAATCTTTCAATTGTTGCAATGCCCAAGTAAAATGAGACTCACGGTCATGTGCCAGATATGCAAATGCAACCGAGAAGTTTATCTCGGTTGAAGTGACTCCTACAATCTCCAACAGAGGTATTCTGTATTTGTTGGTCTTGTAAGTGGTGTCGAGAATAAGAACCTTCGGAAGCAACCTGAATAATTTAATAGAAGTGGGATGTGCCCACATGATGTCACTAACCACATCTGGCCCCTCAACTTTCCTGCTCCAACATAAATAATTCTCAGACTCAATCAATATAAGCAGCTCCTGAATATCAGTTCTAGGACCCCTCAAAGAAGACCTATAGGCGTAACGCTGCCTATATATGTGGGCCATAGAAGTCACATTGCCCGAAATTTTTTTCTTCAAAGCATTAAGACAATCTTTTGGGCCAACCCTCAATGAAGTGTGTTCATCGACCATAGCCTTCTCCTCCTTCGATAACCGACCAAACATTGTCGAGCCGTTCGAGGTAGTAAGCAGCTCATGTGTGTGGAGTCCACACCTAACTTTCACACGCCAACCCCCATCACGAATTGTACAAGTAGCTCTCAACTTAAATGGACAGTCGCACTTCTTTGACCCGATGACTCTAGAATAAATACTGAACTTCCCATGCTTCTCGCCCAAAAATAATTTTATCTCTCGTCCCCCTTTTACCTCCACATTTGTCAGATCTAACAATGATAACCACAACTCCAATGCCTCTCCCAACGTCTCTGACCCAATGTATAACATCCTCACGTGCAGGAAATAGCTACAAAAAATACAAAATTGTTAGGTACTTAATTAATTAAATATGTACATACATGTTTTAAAAAATAATAATAATAATAAATTAAATATACCGTCTCCGTCCTAAATGACTCTGATGTATCTATCTGGACCGGAACCAACTGTGACTCCGTATCCATATCTGTTTCAGTTTTACGTGAAAAATAAGACATAACAATATAATTACAAAACGGATGTATCTGCTACAGACATAAATTCGTTTTGGTTTTTTTCAAAACGGATTTATGTGGTAACAGCTAAATCCGTTTTGGAGCAAATTTTAAAACGGAAGTAAGTTTTCAATATATAAACCCGTGCATCAAATTTTTTAAAAACGGAATTAAATTTTTAAACGTAAGTTCGTTTACACCAAATTAAATGCCAAACGGAAGTAAGCGTTTTGAGATACTTCAGTTTTGAGAAAAAAGTCAACTAATAGATGTATATTTCTCCGATTATTTCCGTTTGGCGTCGTATTTAATACATTTTTAATGATTAATGGATTTACCTCTATTGCAGCTAAATCCGTTTTACGATATAGTGGGTCCCACTAGAGAATCTGGTCAAATTTCAAGATTGTGAAATAAATGAGATGAGTATTTTTGGGTTTCTCATATTTGTGGGGGTAAATGGGTATGGGGTGGGGGTTTAAAAAAAACCCTTTAAAAAGCTATATAAGAGCCCAGTTCCTTACCTCTAGCTCAGGAATTCCCCATAAGCCCATGAAAAAAGAATAATCATTTTTCTACCCCCATCATTGGCACTATACCCCCACAAAAAATAATTTATCCCCATTTTATCCCTATCAATTTTTTTAACTAATGACTTATCTATTTAATAGATAAACCCGTAATGTAATAATATACTACGAATTTATTTATTAAATAGGCAAATCCAATTTTTTTTTAACTACGAATTTATCTATTAAATAGATAAATCCATAGTGTATTTTAACATTACTGATTTATCTATTTATTAGATAAATCCGCAGTGTATTTTTACATTACGGATTTATCTATTAAATAGATAAATCAGTAATATTTTTTAATTTGTTAAAAAATTAATATTAATTTTATGTTTTTGAATGAAGTAGATATAGATACCGGTGATCTTTTGGTTATCAGATGCATTCACGACGATAAGACATCGGGTAAAAGGGGGAGGAGAACAACTAAAAAAAGTTATAAAAACACCACCAAAATTCTGTTAAAAAATCAAAACTAATCTAAAAATTATAAAAACACCAATAAAAATCTAATAAAATCAAAAGAAGATTATGCATTTTTTTTAGATTTTTTGGAGATTATGAAAAGTTCAAAAAATTAATAAAAAAAATAGTAAACCAATGAATTTGGGATTTTGTGCCCCGCAATCCCAATTGAAGTCCCTTTTTTGGGAGTTATGGTCCCTGATTTTTTTCGGATTTAATGGCTGTGGTTTCGGGTCAATCAGAGTAGGCTACCCGAAAACCGTTTTTTTGCCCAGATTATCTAGCCCGGCGTACAACATCGTCACATGTAAGTAATATCTACATACTGAACAGAACCAAAAGATCACCGGTATATATATCTATTTTATTTAAAAAAAATAAAATTAATATTAATTTTTTAACAAATTAAAAATAATTACGTATTTATCTATTTAGATAAATCCATAGTGTATTTTTACATACCGGATTTATCTATATAGATAAATCCGAAAAGGTTTTTAAAAATTGTATACCGAATTTATATATTAATGGTAAATCCGAAAATCAAAATTTTTTCCCAAATGTTGTAAATGAGAGGGGTAAAATAAAGAATTCATGTGTTTTGTGGGGGGGTATAATAGCCAGATGATCACTATGAGGAAATAGATTCGTAGCTAAACTTTCTAAAATAAAAAGATCCGTAGCTAAAGGTTAAGGACCCACCGTGTGATTTGATTCTGGCAGTTACTATAGAAACCCCTACACCTACTTGCAATACCCTCCCCTCCGTCCCCCCCCCCCCCCCCCCCCCCCACACACACACACACAAAATCTTGTGCGATTCCAAAATTACTCCTGCCCATCACTAAAAATTAAACACATTTCATTCTACTTTCCTTCACGAAAACTTTCATTTCTCCGTATCCACCAAAAATCAATATTTTGCAATTTTTTAAACTAAACTAGTTTTTAGGAAGTTTTTTTTTGCAATTTCTCATAAATAACTAATTATCGAAGTTTAGTTAAAAAAACTAATTTATGGAAGTATTTTTTAAATTTTTTTTGTACTTCCTAAATAAGTAATTTACAGAAGGGTTTCAAAACACATTCCATAGATATATGGTTATTGCACAATAGCTTTGGGTTAAAGATGCTGGTGATTGTATGCAATTGGTACTAAGATTAAGGTTGTATCTTGGAGGAAGTTTATTATGAACAATGTTATTTGCTAATTTAAGAGGGGTACTATAAAAAAGATAATACCTGCAAGTTATGATTTTTATTTAATTGGTAGACAGAGTGACAAGTGCCATTTCTTTTTCAATAATTGAAAGAGCTTTATTGATGTCACCTAGCACAAGCACAATGTATAGGCTAGGAGAAAGGATAGCCATGGCCAACGTACACCAATACACCCAAGCATCTCCCTAAAGTTGCAATCCAAGAGCACTTGGATGAGATGATAGGAGTCTTTTCCAGCTTAACCAAGGTCTTGGGTTCAACTCCAGCCTTAGGCATGCAGTAGTCTTAAATAATTATTCTAACACTTAGAACCCTAGTGGCGCTGTGTTTTTCAAGTTCCTCTACCCTAGCGGCTCTTGACAAACAACTACACCTATGATATATCTCACCAGCTTTGTTATAATTAAAGCTATTTTATGATTTCAAAGAATTTAGTGACTAGCGTTCCTTGAAATTCACACACACAACCGTGAGGTCCAGGGTTCCAACCTGGGATATGATATCCAGCCTAACAATTTCGAAAATTTCTAGTTGAACTAGACCTTATGAATAAGTTATAATTCCTAATACAATATTTCTAATGTGTTTTTTTGAGAATCAATGTGTTGGGGAAAACCGCACACGTCAACAGATTAACCCACGCGCCCAAAGATCTTTGAGGGAATATAGATAAACACACCGCAAGAATAAATGAAAGAAGAACACAAATAATTTATGTGGTTTGACACCTTTTGCCTACGTCCACAGGAACACATCAACACAATTCATTCATCATCTCAAACAATATTACATCAATTTGTTACCCAACCCAAATATGTGTATCACCCTAGCTACAATACTATCACTCTAAGAGTTACAATGAATGATAACACTCACATCACACACAAGTGATCACCAACACCCTCCTCTCTCTAAGACATGGTTGGAGACCCTTCAACTCTACATGATCACCTAAGGAGAAATACTTCACCTCTCCAAATGTGGATCTTTCACCTCTCCATATGGTCACCCAAAGTGTATGGGGTTGTCCCATCTCTTCACAAGTCTCTCTATTTATAGAAGAGACCATAGCTTCCATTCATGTATGTGACATAGTGGACAATAATTGTGTCATATTTCCAAGACTCTAGATACATTCACCCACATTGTGAAATGTACCTCTTAAATTTCTACTCTTTTTTCACTTTTTTTGGAAATTTCAATTGACTTTCCCAACACAATATGTGTAATATTACGTATGATAAATCTCATTAATCGGCAATTCTTTATCAATTATTAATTTTTCCGTTAGAGAATAAGAGAGAGATTACATGAGATAAATTCATAAATGAAAAAAATAATTAATGAAATCTATCGTGTGCAATATTGACTACAAGAATTGTTCTTAATTTTATTTTATTGTCATAATTAATTTACATCCATATCCGGTGGTGGACACAATTAAGAACAATTATTGTCCACCACCGGATATGGATGTAAATTAATTATGACAATAAAATAAAATTAAGAACAATTCTTGTAGTCAATATTGCACACGATAGATTTCATTAAATAATCCTATGTACATAAGAGTACTAGTACAATTATTATTTTCCAGGGGGTTCAAATGAACCTCATGAGTAGTACATATCTCCGTCACTATCCATATCCATATATCCTTGTAACAAACCTAAACCCTTCTCCCACTTTCAAAGATTCATTTCTCCCGGAAATCCCTTTCTTTATGAGAATATTGCACATATTATGTGAGTGTTGATGGAAGGGTAGGAATGGAAAAAATCAAAAAATAAAGTTGTTCCCATCCTTTGCCCCCCCTCTCTCTCTCTCTCTCTCTCTCTCTCTCTCTCTCTCTCTCTCTCTCTCATTTTTGGACTGAGAAAAATGGGCTTACGTAGTTTTTCAATTTAAATCCAAGATTTTCTTATCGAGCTCATGTAAATGGGTAAGAAATTGTGTATTGCATAACGTGATAGCTAGAGAATGAAGAGAGAGGCAGGCTAGATTCGCTATTTGTCTCAGAGTCTGATGCTAATCTAGTGGCAGCATCTGACATGAGAATTTCGAGGAAGCTTTGGGGTGATGTGCCAGACGACGCTGATGATCCTATGACTCATGGAACTGTTGCTGATAAGTTCGAACCCGTGGTGTCCACGACTCGAAAGAATAAGCACAAAAAGGAATTGGTTCAGAAAACAGCAGACTATAACACTCGCTCAAAGACAAATTATGTCTCTGTTACTTTTTGATCTGACTTTTGTTCGCAGGTCATAGATTTTCCTTGAATTCAGTTTTTGGCCAGTGTTTGGTTGGTTTTAATTCCCGCTTCGAGGATATATTCTTATCTAACTTTTGTTAGTTAGCTTTTTTTGTTCTATTATCTAGATTGAAGTGTTTTAGGGAACTCTGTTAGGGGCTCCCTACTATTGTGTTGACTTTAGTTTCTCTTTTGCCAAGGGTTTTGGTCTAGTCCTCCCTTGTGCTCTTCTCTGTCTTCTTCCTCTTTTTCGTTTTCTTAATAAATTCTGGCATGATGCCTGTTTGACTAAAAAAAAGAGAGAGGCAAATATATAAAACAAAGGTAAAAGTACTTGGTACTTATTCACATTTGAATGTGGCGATCGCCCTTTTTTTGATCTACCTAGTTTCGTCCATGCTTGCATCCTATTACTAGAATGAGATAAAGAGATAGCTAAATGGTTCTCTCCGAAAGAAGGGTCATGGCTCGTGCAATTGACAGCAATTGCAGGGTCCTGAAGTTAGTAGACATAGTTAGAGAGAGAGTAGCGAGAGAAATTTTAAATGGGGAAAAGACAAAATACTCCCTAAATAAGAGTACAAATGCAGGGAAATTGAATGCAGAGGATTAGGTTCCCCAAAAGAGTGCATGTCTATATAATCTAATCTAATATCTATTAATACATAGAACTACCATTATTAGCCTCCTACACTAATTGACAACTGTTTTTTTTACTTATAACCATTACTTCTGCAAAAGGATAAATTTGTCATTTGGGCAACACATTTTTAAAAAATTAACGGAAACATTTTAAAAAACACCCTTCACATTATGTGTTGTCAGCTTGACGGGACAAGGAAAATGAAACAGCCTTTATCACCCTTTTGCAACTTTCACTGTTCCAATCACCTCAATCAATCCTCAAACCATCTCTCTTCATCTCCACTATTCAGGCACCGATTACTTCTTCAACTCTCTACCTTTCTTCTTCCTTGAACTTCATCAAAGAAGACTCGCCACTGCATCTTCTTCACGAGATCCACCGAAAGCCTTCATCTTTCATAAACGTAAGTCACGACGTTTCCTAACCTTCGATTTTTGACACCCTCATTCCCTATTCCTCTTTTCATTCTCTTCTCACTGTAATGGTTTTACGTTTCTCTGTAATAACACTTTCACCTTTTTGTTTTCAGCTTCAATCGAACTACAACTTCAGGTTATCTCTACACCCTCAGTCCCAATCTATGTTTTAGGGCTTTAAGTTCAAAATATTCTTTACTTTTATGTGTTTAGTGTTTGATTGCCTTCTAGAAATGCTTTTTTATGTTTACGGTTTACTGTATCTTGCTATATTATTATTAGATTCGCTTTTTATTAGCTTGATTTGTTATTAGTTCGCTTTTTAGTTGATGTTTTATTGATCTGATATATCATACCAATCTGGTCTATTTGTTTGGATTTTAACTCATTATTTTAAGAAGGTTTATTCTGTGTATCATACCAATCTGCTGTTTCTTTTGGTTTTTCATCTCGTTTAATGTTTCGGGAACAATCTTATTTATCATATCTATTTTTGTGGTGTGGTGCAAAATATTGTTGGAGGTGTTAATAGTTTTAAATGCTGTTTGGGCTGTCCATTTCGTATGGGCCTCGCTGTGTCTATTGTTTTATGGGCCGGGTCTTTTTAATCAAAGAAACAGAAGCTGAGTTCAACATCTCCTTCTGTTCGCGTCCTTCTGGGAATAAACCTTCAATCGCGTTTGGTTTCAGAAACAGAGCGAAGGGAACAAACTACATCAACAGAGAGAGCGAGAGAGAAGAATCAGAGAGTGTGAAGTTTCAATATTGTAAAAACACTGTTCGTCTTTTTCTTCTGAAAATTTCTTTCTGTTCTTGTTGCAATTCGAAAGGACAGAATCGGTTCAAGAAAAGAGGAAACCGATTTCGTTGTAAATCAATTCATCATAGTGGATTCAATTGCTCGGATTCAGACCCCCAGATGTAGGAGAAATCCGAACTGGGTTAACAAATTCTTGTGTTCTTCATCTCTCCCCTTTCTCAGTTTTTCAATTTTTCGGTTTTGCTCATTTTCGGTTCTGTTTCGCATTTCAATTCAATTCTGTTTTTCCCTTTATTTCGTTTTGTGTTTACGATTGTGTTTGCATTATATTTCTGGAATTGGCTGCTGGTTCTTTGTTGATTATCGTTTCAGGAACAACAACTGGTATCAAGAGCTTTGGTTCGCGATCAAGAAACGATGGTTTCAACAAAGTATGAAGTCGAGAAGTTCAATGGGAAGAACGACTTCGGGTTATGGCGTGTCAAGATGAAAGCAATGCTAGGCCAACAAGGTCTCGCGGGTGCGCTACTTGGAGAAAGGGGCTTGCCGGTAAAGATGTCCGCGGAAGAAAAGGCAGAGGCTTTAGAGAGGGCACATGGTGCACTAATCTTGAGTCTTGGTGACAAGCCTCTCCGGGAAGTGGTAAAAGAAACCACTACAGCAGCTATTTGGAAGAAATTGGAAGACTTGTATATGGTAAAATCAATTGCCAACCGTTTGTATTTGAAGCAAAGGATTTACACCTTCAAGATGCAACCGGGAAAGTCCGTAGAAGAGTACATTGACGAATTCAACAAAGTCATTCTTGACCTCGAAAATATTGATGTCAAGATTGATGATGAGGATAAGGTTATCCTACTTGTAAATTCTTTACCTAAAACGTATGAACATCTCACTGATGCTCTACTTTATGGTAAGGAAACATTAACCCTTGATGATGTGCAATCCGCACTAATATCAAAGGAACTTAAGAGGAAATCCGAGACTAAGGAAGAACAGAATGAAGGTCTATTTGTGAAAGGGAATTTTGAAAAGAAAGGCAAGAATAAGAAGAACAAGAAATGGGATAAAGAAAAAGGTAAGAAGGATAACAAGTGCTACATTTGTAAGAAAGAAGGTCATTGGAAGAAGGATTGTCGAAAATGGAAATCCAAGAAAAAGGGTGATTCCACTGATGATGAAGGAAGCTCTCAATTGCTTCCGAGTACTATGAAGGAGACGTTTTGATTGCGGAAGAAGTCATTGGGTCAAATTCCACAAATGAGGAAATATGGATTTTGGACTCTGGCTTTGGTCAACATATAACTTCAAGAAGCGAAGTTATAGGGTATTGTGATGGTGATGTGTTGATGGCCTCTTCATCCATCAACAAGGATCACTGGGTGTTGGATACAGGTTGTTCGTTTCATATGATCTCCAATAAGGAGTGGTTGATTGGCTATAGGAAAGTGAATCGCGGACAAGTAGTAATGGGAAACAACAGAGTGTGCAAGATTGAAGGGATAGGTTCTGTAAGACTTAGAATGGATGATGGCACTATAAAGATACTTCCGGAGGTGAAGTATGTCCCTGGTGTAAAGAGAAATTTAATCTCTCTTGGTATGCTTGAAGCGGCGGGTTATTCTTTTAAGGGGGAAGATGGTATTATGAAGGTGATCAAAGGCTCTCTAGTGGTTATGAGAGGATATAGGGATCATGGCATATACATTCTCAAAGGTACAACAATTACCGGTAGTGTAGATGTGGCTACCTCAAGCACGGAATCGGTGAGTTCCGAAAGGGCAAGGTTGTGGCATCAAAGACTCGGGCATGTGAGTTCTAAGGGTATGCAGATATTGGAAAAGCTTGGTGTGTTCGGAAAGGACAAGCTTGGAGGGTTACCTTTCTGTGAACATTGCGTATTTTGCAAGATGCACAAGGTGAGGTTCAACACAATACAGAAGGCTTGTTGGACTATGTGCATAGCGACATTTGGGGACCGGCAAGGATTCCCACTCTTGGGGGAAACAGGTATTTCATTACTTTTCTTGATGATTTTAGTAGGAAGGTACGGATTTATATTTTAAAAACTAAGGATGAAGCTTTTAAAACATTTAAGGAATGGAAAAGCTTAGTTGAAAATAAAACCAATAGAAAGGTTAAGGTGCTAAGAACAGATAATGGCTTAGAGTATTGTAATGATGTGTTTACAAATTATTGTAAAGAACGTGGAATCACTAGGCATAGAACTGTTAGGCACACACCTCAGCAAAATGGCCTTGCTGAGAGGATGAATAGAACCATATTGGAGAGAATGAAGTGCCTTCTCTCCAATTTTGGAATGCCTATTAAATTTTGGGGCGAGGTCGTCTATACGGCTTGCTATTTGATTAATTTGAGCCCCTCCACCGCTATCAAACTAAAAACACCTCAAGAAATTTGGTTAAATAGGACTCCTAGTTATGATCATTTGAAAGTTTTTGGTTGTGTGGCTTATTATCATGTGAATGAAGGAAAGCTAAGCCCTAGGGCAAGAAAAGGGTATTTTGTTGGTTATCCTGCAGGTGTGAAAGGCTATAGGATTTGGAGCCAAGAAGACAAAAAGTGCATCATTAGTAGAGATGTGAAGTTCCAAGAAGCAGAATTGTTCAAGGGGACTAGAGACAATCAAGAGCTAGTTGAAGACAAGTAAGAACTAGAGAGTTTTGAGCTTGAGGTGGAGCATGAAGCCACTAACAATGCCCCACCCCAAACTCAAGAGGTAGTGGAACCGGATCCGTGACATCAAACAGATGGTGAAGACAGTGATCAAGATCTCACGGATTACAACTTAGTTAAAGATAGAAGCAAAAGGGTGGTGAAACCTCCCCCAAAGGTTTGGCTATGCAGATATGGTAAGTTGAGCTCTCTATACCGTGGAAGAGGTTATTAATGAAGAACCAAGGAACTACAATGAAGCTATTAAACACAAGTATAGTGATAAATGGGTTGTTGCTATGACCGAAGAAATAAATTCTTTGGATAAGAACAACACATGGGAACTAGTTCCTAAGCCAAAAGGAGCTAGGGTGGTTGGTAGCAAGTGGATATTCAAGAAAAAGGAGGGAATTCTGGGAGTTGAAGAATCAAGGTTCAAGGCAAGGTTGGTTGCAAAGGGATACACTCAAAAGGAAGGTTTGGATTACAACGAAATTTTTTCACCGGTAGTCAAACATTCCTCTATTAGAATCATCTTGTCTATGGTTGCTCACCATGACATAGAATTGGAGCAAATGGATGTAAAACCGCATTTCTCCATGGAGACTTGAAGGAAAGTATCTTAATGCAACAACCGGAAGGTTTTGAAGCCAAAGGGAAAGAAGATTGGGTGTGTCATCTAAAGAAGTCTTTATATGGACTCAAACAATCTCCTAGACAATGGTACCTAAGGTTTGATTCTTTCATGACAAAGAATAAGTATGTTAGAAGTAAATTTGATTGTTGCATTTACTTCAAACATCTATCTCATGATAATGGTATCTACTTGTTATTGTACGTTGATGATATGTTGCTTGCAAGCAAGGGTATGACTCCTATTGTAGAATTGAAAAATCAACTTAAAAGTGAGTTTGATATGAAGGATCTTGGTCCGACTAAGAGGACTCTAGGTATGGAGATAACAAGGCACCGGGACAAAAGGAAGCTAGTCATATCTCAAGAGAGTTACTTGAATAAAGTGGTCAAAAGGTTCAACGTGTTTGATGCTAAGGCTACCTCTTTGCCCCTAGCACCACACTTCAAGTTGTCTAGCACTCAAGCTCCTACAAATAAGGAGGACAAAGAAGACATGAAGGCAATTCCATATGCAAATGCAATTGGTAGCATAATGTATTCTATGATTTGTTGTAGACCGGATGTAGCTCAAGCAATGCGTGTGACAAGCAGGTTCATGGGAAATCCAGGCAAGGATCACTGGCAAGCGGTTAAATGGGTTCTAAGGTACTTGAAAGGGACTACCAAGGTTGGTTTGGTGTATGGCAAGGGTGAAGAATATGCAAAGGCGATTCATGGTTTTGTAGACTCCGACTATGCTAACGATCTTGACAAAAGAAGATCTTTGTCCGGATATGTGTTTACCTTGTATGGAAATACTATTAGTTGGAAAGCGAGCCTACAACACATTGTGGCATTATCAACTACCGAAGCGGAGTATGTTGCTCTCACAGAAGCAATCAAGGAGGGATTGTGGATTCAAGGTTTGGTTAGTGAGCTTGGCATAAGTGATGATCTTGTATGTATATCTTGTGATAGCCAAAGTGCTATTCACTTGAGCAAAAACCAAATGTACCATGAGAGAACCAAACACATAGATGTTCGGTTCCATTTCGTTAGGGACATTGTGGAGAAAGAGGAAGTCGAAATTGTCAAGGTTCACACAAGTGAGAACCTTGCAGATATGCTCACCAAACCGGTTCCTGTGAGTAAGTTTACGCATTGTCTAGACTTGCTCGGTGTTGACATCAAGTAAGTGATGTCATGGTCCTTGAATTCGAGCTAATGAAGTTATTCTACTATGATGGAATTTGCACCAAGGTGGAGATTTGTGGTGTGGTGCAAAATATTGTTGGAGGTGTTAATAGTTTTAAATGCTGTTTGGGCTGTCCATTTCGTATGGGCCTCGTTGTGTCTATTGTTTTATGGGCCGAGTCTTTTTAATCAAAGAAACAGAAGCTGAGTTCAACATCTCCTTCTGTTCGCGTCCTTCTGGGAATAAACCTTCAATCGCGTTTGGTTTCAGAAACAGAGCGAAGGGAACAAACTACATCAACAGAGAGAGCGAGAGAGAAGAATCAGAGAGTGTGAAGTTTCAATATTGTAAAAACACTGTTCGTCCCTTTCTTCTGAGAATTTCTTTCCATTCTTGTTGCAATTTGAAAGGACAGAATCGGTTCAAGAAAAGAGGAAACCGATTTTGTTGTAAATCAATTCATCATAGTGGATTCAATTGCTCAGATTCAGACCCTCAGATGTAGGAGAAATCCGAACTGGGTTAACAAATTCTTGTGTTCTTCATCTCTCCCCTTTCTCTGTTTTTCAGTTTTTCAATTTTTCGATTTTGCTCATTTTCGGTTCTGTTTCGCAATTCAATTCTGTTTTTCGCTTTATTTCGTTTTGTGTTTACGATTCTGTTTGCATTATATTTCTGGATTTGACTGCTGGTTCTTTGTTGATTATCGTTTCAGGAACAACAATTTTCTTATTTTTCTATTCTAATTCTGTAGAATACATTTTGACTCTATAGCAAACATCAATGGGGAGAAACATATTTGGATAGTGGTTGTGCGCATAACTGACGTCTGGATTGTTGTTAACAACAAACAAGAATGCCATTTGGAGATGGTTATCATGGATGCAAAGGTTTCCTCTTATGATATAACTTCTCTGCTTGATGGACATAAAGTAACCAACACACTACTTAAATCTATACTTACTATTTTCAGTGTCTTCCGACTAACATACAAGTTTAATATTGCATTCATGGCTAATCTACTTAGTGGAAACATTCTCGCCTGTACCTTATGGCAAGAGTACTCAGCGAGGTTCCTAGCTGCATATCACGGAAGGAATACACACTGGACCTTTCATTTTGGTTATCAAATATGCAAGAATTAGACCAACAGATGGTATACACATTAGTTAACTCTAATACTTCCCTTGTTCCTACTCTATAAACACTTAATACAACTCTTGAGGTCTTTCATATGCTATTCCATTTGATTTATGCTTCACACTGACTTCCATTCCTGACCATCTATTGAAGGAACATATCCAGTGGCGGTTTCCAACTCATACAATTATTCAAAACTATTTTTCAATGAAGAAATACCACCAATTGTTGAGTTTAAAGAAAGGTACACTAACTTCACTATTACGTTTGCCACAATCAGTCCTTATTTTAACCCTATCCTACAATCTAATTTGCTCTTCAAACCACACTGGACAGTCTTAGTATCTTATATACTATCGTTCATACTCTATGGTTGGTTACTTTTTAACACTATCCACAGACTCAAACCAGATGAAGTCTTGCAGCTTTCAATGACATCACATACACGGTTCACAGGGGGGACTCAGTTTTCTGATCTGAACAGGTTCAAGTATAAGGCCCTACCAACCATCCTTACAAATATCAAGCAATTATATCAGGTAACATCTCTTCAATAATATTAACTCTTTCGCCTATTCACCTGTAGTGTCTTATTACACAGCCGCTCTAAAAAAATTCACACCTCTGTATTGGTGATTGCCCAAATGATAGTCCTAGTTTCTTCCTTCTTCTTTATTGGTGGTTTGTCAATCGTATATTGCATAATTGGATCACGGATTATTCCAACTCATATGGATCATTGTAATGCATCCGTTGTGTCTCATAACTACCAAGAATTATATGGTCAGTCAACATGTGTTCTGTATATTTAGATAAATTACCTTTTATCATCTTTGTTACCCTCATTTTTGTGTATTTAGATAAATTATTAATGATAACAGCTCCTATTTATCATTTTACTAACCCAATGTATTTGTACAATTACCTTTTCAATTAATAAGTCTGTCATTTGAAATGAACTGTCATATGCAACTTAGTATTAGTATTATATCCATAATGATGTTAAAGGAAATGTAGGTTTATGTTTTCAATCTTAAATGGAAATTGTTATTATGTCCATTATGTCAAAAACAACTCTAATATAATATTCTAACTTCATCTACTTCTTTTTTTTTGACAAAGGAAAACTTATATAATTTCATTCATAATCAAAGTGTTAATACAAGTCGGACTACAATCGTAAAATTGGGAGCTAGCAAAAACCCTTGATGCTCTAGCTAATGTATGAGCAACAAGGTTGGCTTGCCTCCGGATGAAACTAACCGAATAGCTTTGTGTCACAGATAGTAAACTCTTGCAAGTTCTCAAAATAGAGCCAAACTCGGTAACAGAATTACACACTTCTCTGATGCCATCGACCACTGCTTTACAATCCAGCTCAATGGTAACTCTTTGGATGCCCAATTCTTGTAGCCAATTGACCGCTAATAATAACCCCAATGCCTCTGCTTCCTGTGGTTGTGGTACTCCATAAAACCATACTGACTTCGCTTTGACAAACAAACCTTGACTGTCTCGGATACATAGACCAGCACCGAACCTATTAACCTCAAATAATGTCGTGTCCACATTACACTTCACCTCACCCACTGTTGGCCGAACCCATCCAACTACTGCTGTAGCGCTTGTAGCCGTTCCATTGTGCTGATGCTGCTGAACCGTCGCAAGAGGAGCTTTCTGCACCTTCTGCCAATGATGCAAGTACTCCATGACGCTTGTAATTGATAGCCTGGCTGGTCTAACTATGTTATCCCATATTTTTTCATTCCTCCTCTTTCACAAGCACCAAATAATCATTGCCACACTATTCCTAACACCGTCAGCCACTGTTGTTAAAATGCTAAAAATCACAGACTTGAAATCAACAGTATCCGTGGTAATCATGGTTGTCAGACTCGAGAGTGTACATAGACTCGTGAGAGGACCGTAGACTCGTAAGAGTCTATGAAAAAAATACACTAAAAAAATATGAAAAAATATTACTGTAGTGTCAAACAGTATCAATAACAATGAAGACATTTCATCAATAACAACAAAATTTATCAAAATTTTCAACATTTCAACTTCAAACACCATACTAAGCAAAATAATAAAGTATGTAGATAACAATTCCTATTAGATAAAACTCCAAGTTTCTTTAAAAGCTTTTCTCTAATTTCATGATATGAAGGAGGTTTGTAACCGATTCCATACCTCCCAATCATGTCAAACATTTTTGCAAACTTCACATTTTTAATACAATTGAAAGGAATAGCACTTGTACACATCTTAGACATAATGAGCTTCCTCTACAAGTTAACGTAAAACACAGTGTTTTGGGCTTTTTAAAAAAAAAATCAATTATGTGATAAACTCGTGAGTCTGAGCGAGTCTGACCGAGTCTTAGCGAGTCTGACCGAGTCTAAGCGAGTCTGAGCGAGTTTATGAAGATTCCAATTCTACACGAAATTTGACTCGTTGGGGCATCATAAACTCGTAAACTCGTAGAATCGTTGGGGCATCATAAACTCGTAAACTCGTAGAATCGTAAACAAAAAACAGTCATCTGCAAATAACAAGTGTGTAAGGATTGGAGCCCATCTGCACACTTTGACTCCATGAATCTCTCCTCTCGCCTCACATTTTTTTAGTAAAGCCGTAAGGCCCTCAGCACATAAAATAAAGAGGTAAGGTGACAGTGGGTCACCCTGCCTGAGACCTCTCCCTGGTGAGAATGATCCAGCTCTCTCTTCATTCATAAGCACAGAATAATGTACCGTTTCAACACACATTACCATCCAACTAACCCACTTCTCATTAAAACCCAACTTCTCCAACACACATCGCAAGTACCCCCAATCAACTCTGTCGTAGGCTGTGCTAATATCATTCTTGAGGGCTGTGGTTATATTGCTTTTGCAGGTTAGGTTTTGATGATGATGCGTTCGAAGTCAAAATGACAAGCAGGTTAGGTTTTGATGATGTGTTCAAAGCGGAAAATGACCAAGTGGAAATCCAAGGCACAAACAAGACTCAAGAAGTAAGGGTAGTCTCTAGGGTTTGGGTCGTGTCCTAGGATATATTGTAAGCTGCTTCTGAGGGTCAGCTCATCTCACAGTTTCATAGCCTTCACAGTTTTCAAAATGCATGCATGCACATAGGTAAGGCACGTAACACAAAAACAATTTTATGAAAGTGAGAAACCAATTCATGCTTTATTCCATAAAGCCAAGAATCGATTTCCAACTCCTCTCAAAAGACAGAAATCGATTTCCAACTCATTTCCTAAAAACAAGAATCGATTCCCATACTATTTCAAAAGTCAAGAATCGATTCCTAGTATTTCTCATAAGACCAAAATTGATTTCCTACTCTATTTTTAAAGTGCAAAATCGATTTCCTTCGTGTTTCCAAAGCTATAAATCGATTTGCATCTCACTTAAATCAAGCAATGAATCGATTCATCAACTATACTACTTTAAGCCAAGAATCGATTCATCACATCATGCACCTAAGCCTTAAATCGATTTTCTTCCTTCTAAAAGCCTCAACGGTCATATTTTCAAACTATTAATCGATTCATACTTACTCTTTAAAAGCAAACAATCGATCACTCATTCCTATTCTCCAAGACAAGAATCAATTCACTATCCTATGCTTTTCAAGTAATTAATCGATTTCTAAAATCATTCAACGGTCATATTTCTCATAAGTCTATAAATAGGGACTTAGTGTTTCTCAGAAAAACACAACCTATTCTTACGCTTACGCTGAAACGCAAAACTCAAAAACCCTAGCACACACTTTTGTTCTTCACATACTTTTCATCTGTCAGAGCTGATTTCTCTCAAGGGTTAGAGTTGGGTTGGTGATCTTCAAGTTGTGTAATCTGCCTTCATAAGAGGTATTTTGGTTTTTCAATTTGTAATTTGTTTTACGTTGTTCACAGTACTAGGGAGTGGGGTATCTCTCTAGGGTTGCTATTGGTACTAGGGAGTGGGGTATCTCTCTAGGGTTATTGGTTGTAACAAGGGTGGGGTATCTCTTGTTGATGTTGTTGTGGTAGATTTGAGGGCTCTTCATAGGTGGGGTATCCTAGGAGAAGAGTGCCTGAGTCTGTAAAGGTTTCCAAAGCACCTATAAGCTTTGTTGTGTTAGTGCAAAATCTCACAAGGGTGTGAGGCTGGACGTAGGTCACTTGGAGGTGACCGAACCAGTATAAAAATCTCTGTGTTCTTTACTACTTTATTTTCAGTTTTCGTTTCTCGTTAATTCGATCCATAAACCTGTGCGAAAAATCAATCAAGTCGTTAAAGGGGACTTATTTTTTAAAATCTCAATTCACCCCCCTTGTTGAGACTGAGCCACTTGGTAACAAGGGCTACCTCCCCTTCTTTCCCTCTCTCTTTGCACTTCAAATGATGAATCGTTTCAATGGCAACCATCACATTATCTAAAATAGACCGGTTAGCAACAAAAGCCGGTTGCTCTAAAGACACACACTTGTAAAGCACAACTTTCAATCTATTAGCCAACACTTTAGAAATAATTTTGTATATGACATTACAAAGAGATATTGGCCTTAAATCACGCATCGTAGTGGGGTTATCTACCTTAGGAATCAGAACAATAGTTGCATCATTTAGCATAGGAGGAAACTTGCCACTCTCAAGCCAAGCAACCGCCGAATGAAACAACTCAGGCCCACAAAGATTCCAAAACCGTTTAAAGACAGCAGGGTTCAAACCATCCGGGCCTGGAGCCTTATCCAAATGCATTTGAAACAAAGCTTCTTTAAACTCCGCAATATCAAATGGAGCCGTCAACCGATCATTATCCTCACCGGTAACCACCCTACTCAAGCAATCAATAACCGGTATATAATCACCATGCACCACTTCAAACAAGTGCGCAAAATAGTCATGCGCCACCTCCCCCAACGCCACCTGAGATTCCGCCATCACCCCGTCATCACGAATCAAGTTAGATATAGCATTACGACGACACCTCGCACTAGCCATCGCATGGAAGAACTTGGAATTTGTATCATCGTCCCTCAACCAGTGGACCTTCGCCTTTTGCTTCCAAAAGGCCTCTTCTCGAGCCAATAAAGAATTCAACCTCTGATTAATCTCTCTAACGACGCACAGCCCCCTCATCCAAAGAACCTCACAACACCTCCATCTCTTCTTTGCATTTATTAATATCGAGACGATACCGCGCCCTCACCTGTCTACCCCAACCGTCAAGAGCACTAGTACAATTCTCCACCCGCTTCATCAAATCATAGTTATCACCACTAGACCAACTCTCCCCCACAATAATCGGAACTTCCACCTACTCCAACCAAGCATTCTCAAATCTAAATGGATGTGGCAAACCACGACGACGTTGTTCCCAAAGTTGCAACCAAAGGGGCGTGTGGTTGGAACGGGCAGCAACCCCATTGATTAAACAACAATTAGGAAATAAGTCCATCCAATCTTGGGTCGCAAGAACTCTATTCAACCTTTCTTCTTTGAAAGTTTCAGTACCCCCCTACTCCAAGTGAAAGGATGACCCTGCATTGGAACATCATGAAGCAAACAATCCTGAACAGCATCTCTAAAGCCCCTAAGAGGCCAAGGAGCTCTATCTGCACTACCTTTTTTTTCATTATTAGACAACAAGTCATTATAGTCACCAACTGTAGCTACCGAAAAATCCGGAGGAGGGATTCTTCGTCAGTTTTGGAATGAAGCTGCCATCAATATTTATTAACACGAAAAACATTGAAAAACCTTTATTTTTGGGTTCGGGGGTCGATTATGTGTGGGGAAGGTACTAGCACCCCACAACATCCTTTCGAAAGAAAGGTTACCATTTAATTTAATGTGTAGAAAGAAAGTTAATTCAAAGAAAACACTTTAATTTACCCTTTTTATTATTTGCGAAATTGAGAAGGAAGACTTGATAAAAATTTTAGTTTTTGTGCTTGACAGGAGTGGGCCCCTGCTCCTACGTATCTCCAGGTGCGATGGAGAAATCAAAGCTACGTAGTTCTTGGGTAGAAAATATTTGTGTGTTGGTGTTTTTTATGTATTTTGAAATTGGGATAGACATTTGTAATGACCAAACAATTAAAACTCAGAGTGGTCATCACTCATAACCCGTTTGAAAGCTAAAGTTGTTATTAACGGTCAAACGAGTTAAACTCAGTGATAATTAGTAACAACCCATTTTTATGAGTTTAATTGTTTGAAAAATATTGGTTTGGTAGCATTATAATGTAATAATAAAAAAACAAAATGAGTTGTAAAAAAAAGAAGTATAATTAATAGGGGTGTTGTGTTACTAAAAGGGGGTGTATTTAGCAAAGTTCATTTTATATTATTTGTGAAGGCTGACCAGGGACTGGTTACTGTGCGCATGGGGTTAAGCAGGGGGGCTGTATGAAGTAAAATGCGGGGGTGCAACTAACAATATGCTAGTATAAAGCCCACACGAAACAGAAAAGAAAACTCATGTTCCAGTATAATGGGATGGGGCTGCGATGAATGGAGGGTGTAAACATTAATCTGTTCTTTTTATTTTTAATTAAAAAAACTGAAAACAAAATAAGTGAGAGGAATATAAAAGGTAACATTTGGGAACCCTAATTTTCCATTTCCTCTTCCTTCAGCGTCGCAGCCAACATTCTCGAGGGAGAGAGAGACGCCGGAGGTAGACTATTGTGATGGCGCCGGCGAGGTGAAAATGAGAGAGAGAGAGAGAGAGAGAGAGAGAGAGAGAGGGAGAGCACTACGGTGGAGAGAGAAAGAGAGTTATGGTGGAGAGAGAACGAGAGTTACGGTGGAGAAGGGAGAGAAGGGGTGACCGACGACGGCCAAACGCGAGGCAACGTCGTTGACCGTCTGCTCCATGGCTGGTGGCGAACGCTACGAACGACGACGGATGCGCGACAGGGAGGTGATGACGCCGAAGGAGACATCCAAGGAGGGTACCATGGCACCGTCGGCGACGCTGGGGGACGACTAAGATGTCAGAGTCGCGACCATCGCGTACGGTGGCCGGAGGTCAGTTCACGGTTCTGTTTATGCTTTTTGATGCTATCTTTTTGACTTTCTCTTCCACTCCCTCTCTGTCTACTGATTCTAAAAAAAAATAGGTTCGTTACTCTGGATTTTTACGTTTTTGATTCTTTCATCTTTTTTGTTATTTTTAATTCATCATTGTTTTTATTCTGAAAAAAAAAGAAAAAAAAACTACTTTTATGTGTCATTCACCCTACGCATTTCTGATCTCACGCTTTGGATTTAGATCATTTTTTGGAATCCCTAACAGAAAAGTTAGGCTAATAACAAACGGATGTTATACTAATTTGTTTCAAAAAAGATCAAACCTAAACTTAAAATGTGCGTACAAAACATAGGGACAAACCTAGCTTCCAGCTTCTGAGAAGTCTCCTTTTTGGCTTACTCAATACTGAACTGCTTCTTACTGCCCTACTGCTTCCTACTGCTTCTTGCTTAAGAATTTTGAGTATTTTATTGAATAGGGTTTCAGTGTGAAAACCCCTAATCCTTTATCTGATTTCTGAATTTTTGTGTGTCCCCTCTTGTGCTACTGTTTTGGGTATTTATAGGTGGATTGATGAGGTGCTGAGGACAGTCAGCAATTAGGGCAAAAATGGCACCAAAAGGACAGCATCTTTGAGGAGGAATAAAAAGGACAAGAGCTGGCACCAAGGACAGTCAAAGGAAGGACAAAGAATCAAAACGACAGCCAAGGGGAAACCCTAGCTAGGGCAAGCAGCCAGCTGTTGCGCCCCTTTTCTTCTTTTTTCCCTTTTTTTGGAGTTTTGTATTTTTAATAATAATTTTTTTACTATTTATTGTACTATTTGTTTTTTGCTGTTTGCTTTTTTTGATTCATATGTGTAAAGAAACTATATTATATATATGTAAGAAAAACTTTCGACTATTCAGCTTTTTTCAATTATTTTTGTATCAATAACAATAGACTAAAATAATAACAACGAAATAAAATAAAACGAGCGTCAAACAATCGTTATACGAGAGTGCCAATGACACGCGCGTTTAAAACAATGTGTGACGCGATAAGAATTTTTTGGATTTTAATTGATCGGACAAAATTAGGGTATAACAGCTGCCCCTCTTTATTTATATTTTACTAAGAAATATGAAGGGCTTCCAAATTTCTCGAGTAAAATAGAAATAAAGATAAAAGGACACTAATTTTGTCAAAACCTTTTCTTTTTGAGAAAATCATAAAAAAAACTGGGTTTACATAGAACAAAAGTAAATAGGGATCACCGGGGATCTGAAGGAGCACTGGGGCTCTGATGGTCTAACTCGTAGTCGATGCTTGCTGCATTGATTGGAGTTAAACTGAAGGACCGACGGGGTCTGAAGGGCATGCTTAAGCCTGATGGACCAATGGGTCTGATGGAGCGCAAACTAGCAACGGTACTAGTAAAACGGTCTGCTTGGGGGATGGCCTTTTTTGAGCGGCCGTGGGGGCAAGGTCAGGTCGTTGACCTGATTTGCGCACCTCGAAGGACGTGCACCGTGTTTTCTTTTAGGTGGGCACAGCTAGTCTGAAGGACCTGGGGTCGGATGATCCGTCGGTTGCTCGATAACGCGACGTGCGATCTGGATTGAAGGACCAATTGTTGGTCTGAAGGAGCGCTAGGGCTCTGAAGGACCGCTGGGGGTCTAAAGGAATGGTGCTAGACACAGTGTTAACATTATAATTTAAGTTCATCGCAACAGATAAAGGCAATCTATATTTGAACGCATTTAAGGATGCAATGGGTGATGTATGCGTGTATGCAGTGTAAGCATGCGCAATGCTCGGTATCTGGTGGTATGATGAATGAAATGTGGGATGATTTTTTTTGCTTTGGTTTTTGGTTCTTTTTATTTTTTTGATTCTTTTCGCTCTTTTGCTCTTTCTCGACTCTTTTGCTCTTTCTTAACTTTTCTGCTGATCTCATCAACTCGCAGGACTCTCGACAGGAGATATGGGGGTTGCTAAATGTAGTGGTACCGGAGTGCGGGTTGTTGTGATTAGTTGCTTGAAGTGATTATGCATTTGTCCCCTTTGCCATTTTATAAGAGATTATCTCCTTTTTGTGATTTTTAGAAATTTCGCAATGATTGTAATGTTTTTGATTATGCACATGTTTCGCAATTCAATATCATTTACCACAAAACATCTTTTCAAAGCAAATGGGGAAAATGAGAGAAATAAAGACAGAGTTTATTATTCAAATGGAAACCAAATGCGCCGAAGGTCACATCGACTGAAAATTACATTGAGAGTTTAAACTACGAAAAGAAGAAAGAAAAAGATAGAGCAGATCTTTTGATTGTTTGTATCTTTGAGGTAACATTGCCAATCACCCATGCATATAACCTTGAGCATTCATCATCCAACTTTCAGAGGTATTGATTGCCTTTGCATTTGTTCAAAGTCCAACTTTTGACCCTAATTTTTGCCTGGACTGCTCTTTAGAGTTTTCAATCCACCGGGTCACTCTAATTTTTGCCTAGGCCGCCCTTTCGGGTTTTCAACCTAGTGAGCTCATTTTTGCTTGGCTCATCTTTCTCTTTTTATCATATATTTCTTTAGGCATAGTACTTCTTAATTGCATCTGAGTTCACTAGGAGTGGGAGGTCTTCACCGTCCATCTTTGTGAGAATTAAGGCTCCTCCAGAGAACGCTTTCTTTACCACATAAGGTCCTTTGTAGTTAAGGGTCCATTTCCCACGGGAATCCTTTTGGATAGGCAAAATCTTCTTGAGCACGAGATCTCCTTCTTGAAACTGCTCGGGTCGAACTTTCTTATCGTAAGCTTTCTTCATTCTTTGCTGATACAACTGCCCGTGACACAAAGCAACCACTCTCTTTTCCTCTATGAGGTTCAACTGATCCAGACGAGCCTGAACCCATTCCGCTTCCTCTAATTTTGTTTCCATTAGCACTCACAGAGAGGGTATTTTGACTTCAATGGGAAGAACTGCTTCCATCCATATACTAGTGAGAATGTTGTTGCCCCTGTTGACGTGCGAACTGAGGTCCGATACCCATGCAAAGCAAAAGGCAGCATTTCATGTCAGTCCTTGAAGGTCACCACCATCTTTTGCACAATCTTCTTTATGTTCTTATTTGCCGCTTCGACTGCCCCATTCATCTTTGGACGGTATGGGGAGGAATGATGATGTTGGATTTTGAAGTCGTCACACAACTCTTTCATCATCTTGTTGTTCAGGTTTGTCCCATTGTCCGTGATGATCTTATTTGGCAGACCGTAACGGCAGATCAAATCTCTTTTTATGAACGTGACAACCACAGATTTTGTTACACTAGCATAAGAAGCGGCATCGACCCATTTGGTGAAATAATCGATAGTGACAAGAATGAAGCGATGCCCATTTGATGCCTTAGGTTCGATGGGGCCGATGACATCCATTCCCCACATTGAGAATGACCATGGTGCTGTTAGGACATTCAAAGAAGCAGGTGGCACATGGATATTATTAGCGTAGATTTGACACTTGTGACATTTTCTCACATAGTTAAAGCAGTCAGTCTCCATTGACAACCAGTAGTAGCCGACCCTTAGGATTTTTCTTGCCATGGTGTGCCCGTTAGAATGGGTTCTGAACGAGCCTTCATAGACGTCTTTCATGATTCTTTCTGCTTCTTCTTTTGCCACACATCTGAAAAGGACCATATCGTGATTCCTTTTGTAAAGCACCTCCCCGTTTAGGAAGAAACCCATTGACAACCTCATAAGTGTTTTCTTATCATTCTCAGTGGCACCAGGAGGGTACTCTCTGCTTGTGATATAGTGCTTGATATCGTAATACCAAGGTTTACTATCAGGCTCTTCTTCGATTGCCACACAATGATGTGCCGGTAGGTCTCGATGCTGGATTCGGATGAATGTCAGACTTTTGTTGTCATTGATATTGAACATTGAAGACAACGTTTCTAAGGCGTCAGCCAACTGATTTTCTTCACGAGGGAGATGGTGAATGTAACACCCCTTTTCTACCCGTTATTTATTATTATAAAACAAGAGTTTACAAAAATCTTTTTCTTTTATTTTCAACAAGAGGAGTGTCACATTTTCGTCAAAACGCTAATAGCTTAATTACGTCATTTTCCGAAAAGCTAATACATAGCACTTAAATTCTCATTTATTCAAGCAGCGGAAAATCATTAAATCATCGATGAATCATAACAGTTAAACAGTCATCAGAAAACTAAGGTACATCCCTCCCCACTGAGTGCTACGTATCAGAGCATGACGACCCGACTCCAAATAGTGAAGAGTACGAATACCTTCACTCGTGATCACCTGCAGTTACCACGTAGGGTAACATTCAACAGAGAAAGGGTGAGTTCAATCTAACCATATAATAGAACATGTGATAAGTCTCAGGCTAGAATTACAGGACTAGAACAACCATACTACAGTCATCACATAATCACTCGAAAGTCACTCATTAAGGCAATCCGTCACTATGGCATGTAGATGTATGAGAATGCAATATATACATGTGGATCCATCATCACCGCAATAAGCCTTGAGGGCACATCACCGCTTTGGCCGAAGCCTACTCACCGCATGGCCGAAGCCTACATCACCGCTGAATGCACATGGATGCATGCGACACTATGAACATGCATCAATCACATTACATCATCATCATCAATTATATCCCATCATCGCTAAAAATATCACATCAGTATTTATATCATCATCGCTAATCATCATCACTAATCATCACCGCTAATCATCACCGCTAATCATCACCGCTAATCATCTTCGCTAATTATATCACATCATCGCCAATTATATCACATCATCACTAATCATGTTACTCACCCATTGGCCGCTAAGGGCATTTTTGTCAACAAAACTAGCCACTAAGGGCATCATCGTCAAGACACTCACACATTGGCCACCAAGGGCATTTTCGTCACTTTATTCATAAAATTTCATTATTCAACCGGGACAGCCACACGGGCGTCCATACAACAGCAACTAACATATTTTTCCTCAGAATGATTCATTTTCCAAAATGATTGCGACTCGACATTTTCTCAAAATGACAACTTTTAGGGTTTGAGTTAATCATCAACATTTCTTCCAGAAAATACTTTACTGAGCCCCAAATTAGAATATTCAGATGGGCGTCTGAATAAGCTTTCCAAAACATTTTGAAACGCCTAAAACGGAGTCCCGAGTCAAAAGATATTCGAAAAACAAATTTGGGAACAACAGCGACACCCTGGGCTACGCGAACACGGCAGCCAGAATTCGGCGAATTAGTTAAAATAGTAAACGACATCGAAAAATTACAAAAGACCCCTCGTTGGAAAGCTACAGATGTGTAGTTTCTGAACATATATTTAAAGTTTCAAAACAATGAGCCAGTTAGTACAGTTTTTAGAAACAACCCGAATGGTTCCCAGACTGGACAGATTCTGTCCTTCCACTTCAAATCACTCTAAACTGACTTACACTTGACCAAATGGAACAAAACCTTAGCCTTAACAAAATCAATTTGAGTATAGTTTCTAATGGAAAAAGAATCGCTCAAATCAGAGTTCAATTGAAGACACAAGACCTGAAACACTGAACCTATACCTAGTTTAAGTCCAGAAATTTGACCTGACTTGGGACGCTCATAACTCGAGCTACACTACTCCAAATTTAACCAAACCAGTGCCAAAGTGACCAAAATTAAGTCTGTTTTCTAACAAAAAAAGTCCCATAATTTTTTGACGAACAGAAAGTTCCCAGTTTTAAAAATACCGAACCTATGTCCAGAATGCTTCCAGAATATTACCCTAACTTGTGGAATTCATAACTCGATCTTCACAGCTCTAAACGCAACCAAACCAGCGTCAAATTAACAAGCATTCAATCAAGTTTTCGAAATGACAAACCACATAATTTTTCAATTAGTAAAACGTTCTCAGTCACTGAAATACTAAACCTATGTCAGAACATCTCAAAACAGTGAATTCAACAACACATATATGATCATATCATTAATCTCAATCAACATGAATATAATCAAAAACACATAAACATCAAGCAATCACCAAGATCATAAGTCGCATATATTCATCAAGATAGCAATGATTAAGGATCAACAATAATATGGATAGATCTAGGCTAAATCCCATCCTAAAACCCATCACACAATCTATTATAGAGAAAGATGATCCCCCCTTACCTTATGTTAGAGGAAGTAGGAGTTCTTGAGAGGAAATCACCACCAAAAATTCAGCAACAATGGAGGCCCCCTTCTCTTCTTGATCCTCGCCCTTCCTTCTTCTTTCTTTCTTGAAGTTTTGCGTTTTCTCTCCTTTCCTTTGCTCTCCAAAACGGCTCACTCACTCCACTCTCTCTAGGGATTTCGCCAATGCCAAGCCTCAAACCCTAACCCCATTCACTTAGCCAAACTCGCCTATGTTGGGTATTGGGTCATGGGCTTATCCAACTCAAGCCCTATGTGCGCTCCAAGCCAACATCATGCCCTAAATAATAATATGCACCCACTCAATTATTTTCTAAATTTAATTAAATCACTAAATAAAATAAATCCCTAATAATTTAATTAAATAAATTAATTAAATTATTTGGGTGTTACAGTGAAAAGTGATCTCCTCGAATCGTCCAATCATCTTTTGGATGTGATCGCGATAAGGAATCAATTTGGAATCCCTGGTTTCCCAGTCACCTTTTATCTGATGGATGACTAAGGTTGAGTCCTGATAACTCATATTTAGATGTGTTATTTATGCTCTTATCACTTAAATCAACACAAGTTCTCAAGTAATATTCGTGCTTTATTAGGTAAATATTAGTTATTTAAAGGAAAGAAGGGTTAGGAGATAATTTGTTATCATATGACACATTTGATGCCTTTGTGAATATATTGATGTTTTGCTTGAGTGCTGCAGCGGTAGACGCTATGCAGGGGTAAGCGCTACAGCGCTATATGACGGTTGGCCACTTTGATATTTATGAAGCCACTTGCTGATTGATGAGTCATCACTCTTATCCTCTTCTGCTCAGCCTGACATGGAAGCCTCCAAGTGGGTTCAAAATGACACTTGGCGCATTCTAATTGAAGCTTAAGTGATAGTTGGTGATGAGTTTCATCATTGCCCTTTTTGTAAAGCCACTTTATGAGATGTGGATAATATCTATCTCACTTCTTCTCCCTCACATGATGGATTTCGAAATAAGGAGAGTTACTTGGAGAAAAACTACTTGACACCTAGTATTCCTCCATTAATCCTCCATTCTTGAAGCTTTTATTTTTAGTTTAGTTTTATTATCACACCTACGGTTTACTCACGCCAGAGTGCATCTTTTGTAAACATCCTTCTCTTGCTCACATACGGTAGCATAATCTTTTTAGTTTATGTTGTTTTGATGAATCTTGTCATGAGCTAAACTTTTGTGGTTGGATTGTTCTTATGTTTGTAATGAACCTTGAGTAAAGTTTATGTAATATTATGATGTTTGCGTTTTATTTCTTGTGTCATAATGCTTTCAAACTTGTTTTGGGACTGATCAACTAAAATAAGTAGATTCATAGGTACAGACATGGTCTATGAATAAGAACTCAAGGAATAATATGAATGAAAAATTGTTTAAAGACATTTAGATAACTTGTACTTAACCCTAGACATAGGGGAGTAATAGTTCATAAGGTAAATGCTGTAAGATCTTTATTATACAGGGGTAAAACTTATTTAGAGCCTAGACATAGGAGTCTTGTAACATAACCCTGGCGACAGTGACTGAAAGGCACACTGCAATACCGCTACAGCGCTTAACGCTACAGCGTCTAACGCTATAGCGTCTAACGCTATAGCGCTTTACTCTTGGGAATTTATATAACATGTGAACTATCCAACTCACTTTATCTTACTCCTGAACTTTCTTTACTTGTTTATTTACATTTATGTTAATCACAATGACAATACTTGTTGACAACTTGTATTTGTTACTTGTTTTTCTCACTAGCTAAATTACTAATTTAAATATAGAAGTAAACTCAACAATCTCCGAGGGAACGATATTTACTTATCATTGTATTACTTGTTGCGATTGTGTATACTTGCACAAACTACTTTTCGCACAACAAGTTTTTGGCGCCGTTGCCGGGGATTGTGAAAGTTAATTTCTATTGTTTAGTTAGTAAGTTTAGTTAGTTTAGATTCTTTAGTGTAGTGTGTTCTGTTTTTCCAGCAAATTTGTTATTTTGTATTGTGTTTTGTGTTTGTATTGTGTTTCTCTTTGTTGTTATTTGTGTTTAGTGTTTTTGGAAAAAAAAAATCCCACTTTATGCCATGGACCATTGGAGTTTTTACTATATGCAAGACTTGAATGCTCAATAGCAATGTTTCAATTATGATTCCCATGGGAATGAACATGAAAGGGGCTGTTATGAGACAAATCCATCTGCTCAAGCTCAAACCGAAAGATTACATGAGGACAACTCTAGCTTAAAAGAACTCTTAGTTCAATCCATTGAATTTATGAAGGTGGAGCGTGACAACTTTGAAAGGGGCTGTTATGAGACAAATTTCATGCCCATGATTACCCCAAATATGGATTGTGGCATGGGAAACTTTGTGTGTGAGCAAAAACCAATTTGTCAAGCTCAAACCGAAGGATTCCAAGAGACCATCTCCAACTTCCATGAATTTGTAGCTCAATCTTTTGAGGATATAAAAGTGGCTAGTGACAGCTTTCAAGTGTCATGTAAGAATATAGAGGCTCACTTTAACACTATAATGGAGCATCTAAAAGAAGAGAGTTGTATTGAAGAGGTGGTTGAGCAAGAGGAAGAAAAAGAGAGTGTAGAGTGTGAACTTGAATGTGGTCATGTGGAAATAGTGGAAGAAAAGCAAAAAAATTGTGTAGTTGTAGAAAAAGAAAAATTCAAAAATAGTGACAAAGAAGAAGAACCAAGGTTGAGGTATGAAAAGAGTCATGTGACAATTGAGACTCAACCCTTGGTAATTGAAGAAAATAGTCCTCCGCAAAATGAGCTTCAATTTTTTCAAGAGGGGGGAATTCCTATCCCAAATACTTATTGGTTGGGGTATGGGAACACTTGCTTCCCTATACCAAATACATGGGATTTCTGACCAAAAAGAGAAAGCGGAAGGATGATATTTTCTTCTTGTCCTATTATCCACCCTAACTTGGGTTTTGAATGTCAAGTCTAGCTAAGGACTCTTAAACAAAGCGCTACTGGGAGGCAACCCAGATTTTTATGACTAATTATGTTTTCTATTTGTTTTTGTTTTTACTATTGCAGGTATGAATAAGAAGACTTGTGGTATGTATGTGCTGTCAATTATGCGGAATTCTGATGCTGTAGCACCATGTGTTATAGCACTCGTAGCTGAGGTGTTGAGAAAGTGGTTAAAATAGTTAAAAAGAAGATGATGAGAAAGATGAAGGAGATCATAATAAGAAAGAAGAGGGTGTATCCCCCATTTTGCATCAAATCACACAAGCCACCCAAAACCTTTCCACCACACATTCACCTAAACCATCACCAACCAAAGAACCATCCCCTCCACCTATAACACCTTCCAGCCATTAATCTATCCTTACCTCAAGCCAAACCATCAAACCTTATTCAAATACCTTCATCATTTCCAAAACAACCCACTCTACACAAGTCCCCATCTCCTAAGAAACTTCCCTCACCAAAACAAAAATCATCTCAGGCTCATAGAAAAAAAATCCACCAAAACTCAGCCTGCCACAGAGCAACCACCAAGAAAAACTGAAGTGCAGAGAGTGAATGCTGTCACGGGTGGCGCTATAGCATCAGTATCAAAAGGCAGTGCTGCAGCACCAAAGAAAGCTGTAAGAACAAAAATGGTGGCCAAAAAGAGGTCAAGGGTGCCTAAATCTGTTGTGGAAGAACCTAATTTGTTGTAACAAACGACTGGGTCCCCTCTCCTAAACCAGAGCTGCCATTAGCCAAAGATACCTACCACAAGACTTAGCCTGGCTGAGGACTCTTAAACAAAGCACTATTGGGAGGCAACCCAAGGTTATTAAACTAACAATTTTGTGTTTTTAATTTTTCTTTTGTGCAGGAGTGAATTTTGTGAAGTGAGAAAAGAAGCCACCAAAGGAGAAACCCTGGGACCGAGTTGGCAGATGACCCTCCACAAGAAGAAGTGCCAGTTAGCGCTGTAGCGGCTGATGCTACAGCGCCTAAAGCCCAGTCCCCGCACAAACCTGCATCTAAGGAGAATACTCTTGATCTTTCTACAGAGGGGAAGCAGCAGAAAAGCTGGCTGAGATGAAAGCTTACAAGGAAGCAGAGGATCCCCAGAATGAGGCTACAGCGCCTAGCGCTGTAGCGGCAGGAAAGACAAAAATCCAGTAGCAGAGCCACCACAGTGACCACCAGAGCAAGCAATAGGCTCGAATCTGGGTTAGCAAACAAGTACTCTAACCCTTCTTCTTTAAAAAAAAAATATGTTGTTTGTTTGTTTTCAATAAACCTGTTAGGTGCTATAGCGTCTATTCTTGCATCTAACAGTATGTTTAGAGTTTTATTTCTGTTGTTTTTAATTCTGGTGAGTTTAAGTCATAAGACTCTCCATTTAGGAATTGCATGAGTAGTGGGGGCACTGCTAAGTCTTAAGTTGAGGGGAGGACCTTATAAATGTCAATGTTATGTTTAATTTGTTTGAGTAAAAAGGCAGGATTAGTTGCAAAATTTTAAATTTTTCAGTAATAGAAGTTGTACTTGTTGGGCTAAATTTAATGATGATTATGTGTTGTGAGTAGAGTAGCCTTGTTTGAACAATGACTAGTCTTATTGCTGTTTCTACACAAAACTCTAGGCTTAGAAAGGAACCTAGTTAGCTAGGAATGATAAGGTTTAGTCAAGTTTTTACTAAAAATTGAGAGTAGCATTTGAAACTAAGTTTGGGGGTGCATCGCTTATATTAAGGCTAGGGATGAAGATTATAGGATGGTCAGTGCAATAGGACCCAAAGTGTACAAATGGTCATGTAAAAAGCTGCAATTGCCTGAAACAAATGCTGAACTGTTCCAAAAATGCATATAAAAAAAAGAAGAAAAAGAAAAGAAAAGAAAAGAAATAATAATAAAAGATAGAAATGCAAATAAGGAGTTCAGTAATGAGGGCATTGCCGCTGAATCTGTTCATCAAGTAACCAGTGCTATAGCATCTAACGCTATAGTGCTGAGAAATCACCAAATCAATAGTTAGTGCACTGGCCAAAGATCTGAAATGCCTAATCAAGTCCTTTGTTGTGCTTTGAAGCCCCTCAAGTCTTATGTGAAATTGTTAGTCTACTCTCCTTTTTGAAAAAATTCTTTGGCTAAACCAAAAGAAGACCACTCTTTCCAATGATAGGAGAAATGTTGAAACTAGCTAGGAGCTAAACTAAGCCTAGTAGTCACACACTCACAATTGAGCAGTAATAATTCTATATGCTGTGAAAAGCAATGACGTGTGTGTGTGTTGGATGTGAATCTGAAAGTTTGGCCTAAAGAGAGAAATTTTTGAAAATCTGTTTGATTTAAAGGTGCAACTAGTTTGGTCTTGATATTCAGTTGTTATTCTGTTTTTATTAAGTTGTTATCTTTATCAAGTGTCATTACTTGAGGACAAGCAATGATTTAAGTTTGGGAGTGTGATAACTCATATTTAGATGTGTTATTTATGCTCTTATCACTTAAATCAACACAAGTTCTCAAGTAATATTCGTGCTTTATTAGGTAAATATTAGTTATTTAAAGGAAAGAAGGGTTAGGAGATAATTTGTTATCATTTGACACATTTGATGCCTTTGTGAATATATTGATGTTTTGCTTGAGTGATGCAGCGGTAAGCGCTACCGTGCTATATGACGGTTGGCCACTTTGATATTTATGAAGTCACTTGCTGATTGATGAGTCATCACTCTTATCCTCTTCTGCTCAGCCTGACATGGAAGCCTTCAAGTGGGTTCAAAATGACACTTGGCGCATTCTAATTGAAGCTTAAGTGATAGTTGGTGATGAGTTTCATCATTGCCCTTTTTGTAAAGCCACTTTATGAGATGTGGATAATATCTATCTCACTTCTTCTCACTCACATGATGGATTTCGAAATAAGGAGAGTTACTTGGAGAAAAACTACTTGACACCTAGTATTCCTCCATTAATCCTCCATTCTTGAAGCTTTTATTTTTAGTTTAGTTTTATTATCACACCTACGGTTTGCTCACGCCATAGCATCATTCAACGTGTATGACTTGGGATTGTTGAAGTGCATCTTTTGTAAACATCATTCTCTTGCTCACATATGGTAACATAATCTTTTTAGTTTATGTTGTTTTGATGAAGCTTGTCATGAGCTAAACTTTTGTGGTTGGATTGTTCTTATGTTTGTAATGAACCTTGAGTAAAGTTTATGTAATGTTATGATGTTTGCGTTTTATTTCTTGTGTCATAATGCTTTCAAACTTGTTTTGGGACTGATCAACTAAAATAAGTAGATTCATAGGTACAGACATGGTCTATGAATAAGAACTCAAGGAATAATATGAATGAAAGGTTGTTTAAAGACATTTAGATAACTTGTACTTAACCCTAGACATAGGGGAGTAATAGTTCATAAGGTAAATGCTGTAAGATCTTTATTATACAGGGGTAAAACTTATTTAGAGCCTAGACATAGGAGTCTTGTAACATAACCCTGGCGAAAGTGACTGAAAGGCACGCTGCAATACCGCTACAGCGCTTAACGCTACAGCGTCTAACGCTATAGCGTCTAACGCTATAGTGCTTTACTCTTGGGAATTTATATAACATATGAACTATCCAACTCACTTTATCTTACTCCTGAACTTTCTTTACTTGTTTATTTACATTTATGTTAATCACAATGACAATACTTGTTGACAACTTGTATTTGTTACTTGTTTTTCTCACTAGCTAAATTACTAATTTAAATATAGAAGTAAACTCAACAATCTCCGTGGGAACGATCTTTACTTATCATTGTATTACTTGTTGCGATTGTGTATACTTGCACAAACTACTTTTCGCCTAACAAGTCCCCATATACATCGAGTCTTTTGACTTTCCATTCAAGGGTCGTTTTGATGCCTAGGACACACGCTTCATATTCTGCGATGTTATTGGTGCAACAGAAGCTCAGTCTAGCAGTAAATGGTATGAAGCGGTTATCAGGAGAAATCAATACAGCTCTGACCCCATGCCCATACAAATTGGAGGCACCATCGAATGACATCCTCCGCCTTTCGTCGTCTGGAGATTTCCCTTCTCCAAATAGAGCCATTATATCTTCATCTGGGGAATCGCATTGCATTGATTGGTAATCCTCAATGGGCTGATGCGCCAAGTATTCAGCTAAGGTACTACCTTTGATTGCTTTCTGAGTGACATACAAGAGGTCGTATTCGGATAGTAGCATTTGCCAGCGGACGATTCTTCCTGTGAGTGCAAGTTTTTCGAATATGTACTTGATTGGATCCATTTTAGATACCAACCAAGTCGTGTGGCTCAGCAAATACTGCCTCAGACGACGTGCAGCCCAGGCCAAAGCACAACATGTTTTCTCCAACAATGAGTATCTCGTCTCGCACTCAGTGAACTTCTTGCTTAGGTGGTAGATGGCGTGTTCTTTCCTACCGGACTCATCATGTTGCTCCAGTACACAACCCATTGAGTTGTCTAGCACGGTTAAGTACAGAATGAGAGGTCTGCCCTGCACCGGTGGCATCAGAATCGGTGGATTTTGGAGGTACCTCTTGATCTTTTCAAAGGCTTCCTGGCAGTTATCATTCCACTTTGTTTCTTGGTTCTTGCACAGCAACTTGAAGATAGGCTCGCAGGTCGACGTTAATTGGGATATGAATCTGGAGATGTAGTTCAACCTTCCCAGGAACCCACGAACTTCTCTTTCGGTTTTACGCGGTGGCATTTCTAATATTGCTCGTACTTTGGCTGGATCCACTTCTATTCGCTTCTGACTGACTATGAATCCCAACAGCTTTCCTGATCTTACACCGAAAGTACATTTGGCGGGGTTTAATCTGAGTTTGAACTTCCTTAGCCGTTCAAAGAGTTTTTGCAGATTAACAACATGTTCTTCTTCGGTCTTGGACTCTGCGATCATGTCATCCACGTAGACTTCAATTTCCTTATGCATCATGTCATGGAATAAAGCCACCATTGTCCTTTGGTACGTAGCACTGGCGTTCTTTAGGCCGAATGGCATTACTTTGTAGCAGAAGGTGCCCCAAAGAGTGATGAAGGTGGTTTTCTCCATGTCTTCAGGGGCCATCTTGATTTGATTATATCCGGAGTATCCGTCCATGAAGGAGAAAAGAGAGTGTTGTGCTGTGCTATCTACCAGGACATCAACGTGAGGCAAGGGGAAGTCATCTTTAGGGCTGGCTCTATTCAGATCCCGATAGTTGACACACATCCGAACTTTCCCATATTTCTTTGGAACAGGGACAATATTGGCTACCCATTGGGGATATTTTGCTACTGCTAAGAATCCGGCATCAAATTGCTTCTTGACCTCATCTCTGATTTTCAGTGCAATATCTGGCTTCATCCTTCTTAGCTTCTGCTTTATCGGCAGGCATTCGAGCTTTACTGGTAACTTATGCTCGACTATGTTGGGGTCCAGTCCAGGCATGTCTTGGTATGTCCATGCGAAGATGTCAACATAGTCCAACAAAAGTCTAACCAGTTTCTCTCGCTCACTATCTTTCATTGTGATGCCAATTTTAACCTCTTTCTTATCTTCCTATATACCCAAGTTTATTGTCTCACTCGTGGGGTTGAATCACTTCTTTCTCTTGTTCCATCATTCTCATTAACTCTGGAGGAGTTTCCTAGTTATCTTCAACATCTTCCTAAGTTTGATTAATGGGGTGATCAAAGTCACAGTATGAATTATTGGCGTTGTTATTTTCAAAGATGTTTTTTTCAAATCTGCATTAGTATGAATTGACGGAATGAAAAACGAGTAAAAGAAAATAAAAGCAAATGCAAAAGAAAACTGAAATTTATTGGAGAATCTGAAATAACATTTTATTGATATTGATACTAAAAGGAAACATGCGTGCCCGAATGAAATTTCCTAAGGCCTTGGGCAGAGCCATAGGATTGCATTACAGAAACATTACTTTGAACTAAAAACTACGGGAAAATCGACGATTTCCCAATTCTTGAGCCGTTCATTTGCGGGACAAGGGCGTACAAGACTGACGACGCCTTCTTCAGCATTTAGATCATCTTCCACTGCAGCAATCTGATCGGGGTTCAGCATTCCCGCACTCTGAAAACTCTGTTTGACGTCGCAGATCATGATCTTCTTCATATTTGGCACTCTGCCCTCAAGTTTGGCTAACCTCCGATCTTTCTTTTCTTCCACAATTCTCCTCTTGTCATTGCGATTAGGCCAATATCCTATCCCGCGTCTATCCTTGTTCTCTTGCAGCTCTACCGATGTCAGGATCTCCTGTTCGGTCCTTCCAAAACCCTTTCCGACCTGATAACCTTTGTCTATCATAATTTTAGCAACCATCATGGCAGTCTTGGACAGCTTAGGCTTCAACATGCTGGAAGCGTTGGCAATCTCTAGTGCTTGGAAGGCAGACTCAAAAGACTCCTCAGCAGCCTCGATGTAACGAGTGGGAGACGACCTATTTTCTAGCGTTTCCTCTTCACCGAAGACGACCACTAACTTGTTGTTCACTATAAATTTGAGCTTCTGGTGTAAGGTAGAAGAAACTACCCCTGCGGAATGGATCCATGGCCTTACCAAGATACAACTGTAGGACGGGGCAATATCCATTATCTGGAAGGTCACTACGAAGAGTTCCGGACCCACCTGCACCAATAATTCTATTTCCCCGATGACTTCCCTTTTCGATCCGTCGAAGGCCCCAACCAATATCGAGCTAGGTCTCATGTAGGAACAATCCACATCTAATTTTTTCATGGTTGACCTGGGTAACACATTCAAGGACGATCCATTGTCAATAAGTACCCGAGCAAGTGAGTAATCTCCACATTTCACAGATATGTGTAAGGCTTTGTTGTGCCCCCTTCCTTCAGTTGGAATCTCATCATCAGTAAAGGTGAGGTAATTACTTGCAACAAGGTTTCCAACGATCCCATCAAACTGGTCGACTAAGATTTCATGAGCGACATGGGCCTCATTCAATACTTTTGTCAATGTTGCACGATGGGCTTCAGAACTGAGCAATAATGACAGCAGAGATATCTTGGCAGGGGTTTGGTTCAGCTGATCAACTATCTTATACCCGCTCTGTATCATGAGCTTCAAAAATTCGCCGGCTTCTTGTTCCGACAGTATTCTTTTACCCACATTCTTATCAACGGGTTCTTGATCTACGCCTTTGCCTTTGCGGGCTCTTTCTTCCCCTTGTTTTGTTTGCTCTCCACCGAGTCCTCTGGGGGTGTAAATATGCCCACTTCGAGTCATCCCACTAGTCCCTGAGATGTTGATGACATCAGGAGTGGTCCGAACTTTCACGTTGTAATTCCATGGGACTGCATTGGTGTCCTTAAAGGGGAAGGGCGCTGACACTTGAATACTAATCGGTTTGGGCATAGCTGGATTAATCTTTTTGTAACAGATTTCCAGTGGCTTCCGGATATCCTTGCTCTGGTCAGTATTTGACTGGAGAGTCCACACGTCTTCCTCCTTCTTTTGGAGACCCACCTGTATTATGTGTCGGTCTAGTAAGTCTTGCAGGACTATCTTGAATGCTTCACATACCCCGACACAGTGAGGGTCAATACACAAATCCTTTTCAGCACATCTCTTCATAATAATTCCGAAGTCACACAAGTCAGCATGGATGAGGTCTAGGGGTGTGATGATGTCTTCCACCCTTCTGATCAGGAATTGTCCCTCAAAATTTTCAATGGCATTAACGGAAGGTTTCTCGTGCCCCGGTAATGGGTTAGTAGCAACATTCGGACCATCCTCTTTTAAACTTAACCATTTAGATTCAATCAATTCTTGCACCACATATTTTAATGCCTTGCAATTTTCTGTTGAATGGCCAACTGCCCCAGCGTGGAATCCACAAGTAGCATCTGGGTTGTAACCCCTAGGGAAAGGAGGTTGAAGAGGTCTCATCGATCGGGGAGTGATCAGGTTGTGACTGATGAGGTGATTGACAGGTCGGCGTATGACATGGGTATTGGGTCAAAATTGACAGGCTTTCTTTTCGGGTAATTTTGTGGTCTATAGTTTGGGTTGACTTGGTGAGGTGGGACTAATGGTGCTTGAGTAGGGATTTGGAAGGTTTGTCGGGGATTGTTGTAGGGAAGCTTCCCGGATCCGGAGATGGCATTGGCTTCCCCTTCCTTCTTTTTAGGGAATCCTGGGAAAGGCTTTTTCTGACTACTGGTTCCAGCAAAGTTATGGGCAATCTTCCCATTTCTCCATCCATTTTCTAATCTTTCTCCGATGACAATCATATCTGAAAAGCTTGAAGACACGCTCCCGATCAACCTGTCGTAGAAAGGCGCTTGAAGAGTATCCATGAACATGGATACCATCTCCTTTTCTAACAAAGGTGGTACTACCTGCGCAGCCAACCCTCTCCATCGTTGGGCATATTCCTTGAAGGACTCATTATCTCTTTTTGTCATGCTCTGCAGTTGTGTCCTATCGGGAGCCATGTCAATGTTGTATTTGTATTGCCTTAAAAATGCATCAGCTAGGTCTTTCCAGCATTTGATATGGGCACGCTCTAATTACATATACGAGCTCGAAGCTTCCCCAGATAGACTGTCCTGGAAGTAGTGAATGAGCAATTTGTCGTCATGAGCAAACACAGCCATTCTCCTGCAATACATGGTTAAGTGGCTCACGAGGCAGGTTGACCCTCTGTATTTGTCGAAGTCCAGCACCTTAAATTTCGGAGGGATAACCACGTTAGGGACGAGGCACAAATCGTAAGCATCTCTCGCACCAACATTGGATCCTTCAACTGCTCTCAATCGTTCCTCAAGCATTTGCAGTTTGTCTTTGGCTTGAGGGTTCTTCATAGAGTTATTGTGAGGGAGCCCACTCATACCATAGTAAGGATGAATCATCGGAACTATGGCTGGGTTCACATTTGGGATATGTGAATGAGTGGGGTTCCTGAGATTGGATCCCTGAGCTTGAGCATCAACTATCGGTGGTGGAGTACTGTAGCCAAGTGGGAATCTCTGTGGCGCGACGACGGGGCTCGGGTTTTGAATCTGCAGGCTGTCTTTGGCCTACGACTCCTGAGGGACCATCCTCCGAATTGGCAGCGACTGTCGGAGGTGCGTAACCTTGCGGAAGTCCGTAAGGAGGCCATTGGTAACCCTGGTCATTAGCCCCCGTAGGGTATACTGTATGTGGGATCTCGGGTCCTTTGGGAAGAGGAGGGTTGGTAACTTGATTTTCAGTGTTCCCAACGGAGACATCTTCATCTGTATTCCCGTTCCTCAAAGCTTGTAGAACCTTTAAGATTTCAGCCATCTGTTCTTTCATCCCATCTATTTCCGCCCTAAGCTCTTGATTGCCTGGGTTCTGATTACCCTGACCTAACTCATCCTGATGTGGAATGTCCTGATCTGGGTTATCCTGAGGCGGATTGTCTTGATTTTCTTCCACGTTTCTAGCCTGAGAACGAGTCCAATAGCGATGTTGACGCACCATCTTGTCTTTTACTCTCTGTTGATGGGATACATGGTATGAGTATATGAATGGATGAAAAGATGAGTGATGCATGTGTGCATGAGTTTTATTGTTTTAGGCCGATAATTGTAAGTGCGTCTTGATATGTCATAAGTACACAAATTAACGTTTCAGAATATTCTCAAGAAAAAGGATCAGCAGGTGAAACAAACAAACTTCATTGATGGGGGAAAGTACAACTTTTTTTTTTTGAAAAAAAATTTCGAAAGGAAAAGTACAATGCTCTTTTAAATTTCGCTCAAATATATATGGCTTTTATTTTTCCACTCCTCTCTCTTTTTCTATTAGCAGTGCTACCAGCCTTCTCCCTAAGTTCTGCAATCAAGATCTTGCAAAATTCCATAAATTCGAAACCTTGAACTGGGGTGTTGAACGGGTGCATTGCCGCGTCAACCTTCTTTAGACGTGCTGGGATACCCATGATAGCTTGATTGGCCAACCATGCCAACTTTGAGAATTTGTCTTTCCAGTATAAGCTTTCATTCTTCAACTCTATGAAGACTTCATGGTTTTCTATCCTACTGACCAACTCTACAAAGCGGCTCTCCCACTGGATGCTTTCAGTCCTCAACTGGTGGTAAACTTCCTCTTGATATCTGATATAGTCCTTCAGTTCATCAGATCTTTCATGCTCCTTTCTCAGGGCTTGTTGGTATTCTCGGAGTATCTCTTCAATTGTCTCTTTATCCCGCCGGATACTTTTCACTTGATCTTCAAACTCAGCTATCAATATCTGAGACTCTCTTTTTGATTTCACCAGTAGGCCCTGTGCGGTTTTTTCAGCAATCATTGATTCTTCCCATAACTCCTTCCACTTGTGCGCATCATCGACGGCTTGGTTCATTTTCAAGTTGCATCGTTTTAGTTCTTCCTGTGCCCCTCTCAGGTACTTTTGAACCTCTTGTTTGTTCTTTTCTTCAATCTTAAGCTGCTTGCGGCTATCTTCAATGGCCAATGACTTAGTTTCGTTTTCCTCCTCCAATTTCTGGTTTTTTAGGAGCATTTTCTCTAATTCTGCCTGTAAACCCTTCTTTTCTTCTTCGGCTTTTGACAATGCCATTTTGAACTTATCTAACTCTTCGACAGTGGGAGGGGTGGGTTCAAGTACTTCTTCCTCAACCCGTAGTGTGCTTCGGTAAGGCAATCGGGTGTCTTGGATCCTCTTTTGGAGCCATTGGCGAAAGGTGGGTTCCTTATCGCCGCCCTTCTTAGTAAGCTCTTGCCCTTTGCGGACAACCATATCCCACGCTTGAGAAATCTTCCGGAGCATGTCAACCTCTTTTGGGCTTCCCTCATGGAGGTAAAAAGGGATTAACATGTCTTCGGTGGGTGGATTTTGCATGGGGTACCCTAGCTGTCTCAGAGTCAGAGAAGGGTTCTAATTTATGCATCTCTAGTCCCCATGAGTGGGACATTTTGAAAGCTTCCACATTGAAAAATTACTGTAGGCCTATTTTTCCACCATGATGGGTGCCAACGAACCTTATATTCATGGAGGCCCCTTAGAACTTGCAACCATTCACCAGTGTTCATCGTCTTCACATCACACCCTCTAGCATCTTCAATCGGGCCTTCTACTTTAACTTTGTTAACGAAAGCATGGGTGAGAAGCCAAATATACAAAGCGTGTAGGCAGCAAGATATCTTCTTTCCCTTTAGCTCACTATAATGAGTGAAAGTACAATAAGTATCTGCAAGAATGGCTGGAATTGGGTTGGAGGGTTTTCTTCATCTTTGAAGGATAGGAAGGCACCAATAGTTGTTGTGTCCACATACCTTTCAAGGCGTGGAAATAGAACAATGCCAAAGATGGTTAAAGCCAACACTTGTTTAAAAGGACCCCAATTCCTAGCATCGGAGAAGGACTTCATTTGACTTTCCAGATACTCTTGTGGGAACCCTACAATGCAATTTCGGTTTTTCTTTTGGAGCTTCAAATTTTCCTTGCTGATTTGTAACATTGAGGCAAGTTTCTCATCTGTGTAGTAGTGCCCCTGATACTGGTATGGCCTAATGTCTTGTTGAGGAAAAACAAGGATCTGTGTATATTCTTCCAGAGTAGGTGCCATCTGGAAATTTTTGAAGGTGAAGCATCTTAATGAAGAGTCATAGAATTGGCTCAAAGCAACAATGGCATTTGTTTGCACTTCCAACTGTAATAACATAATAATCTTCCCATAAGTTGTATCAAAAGACCTGCGCTCGATGGGCGGCAACCAACCCGCACATTCCCTTAGACTCGTCAAATTAGGCTGTTTCACTATAGGGTAGTTCAGAGAGGAACAGTTTATGCGAACAATAGAAAGGGCTTCAGATTGCAGTGTAAAACTTACTTTTTTCATTGATGTATGTGTATGTATATATATACATGATTTACAACTGTTTTTAGGGTTTGTTACTAACAAACTCTCAAATAACTGATTTACACAAAATCTTGTTGCTTAAAACTCGTTTACCCTTCTGTAATTCGTTTTAGGGTTTCGGTTAATTCTAACAGAAAAAAACTAATTACAAGTATTAATACTGTAGAATCAGGATTAGTAAAACAACATCCATTGCCTTCAATTCACTTCCTTCCATGACAAATGCATAGTTGTCGGTTATTTGACTATTATTGTAAGATTAAATATAGAAAGAGTCTGGGAGGAAGGTTATCGAATGCTTATTGAGTAGTTATTGTGAGGGACATGCCAAGGCTCTCGAATCCTTGATGTAGGAGTTTCAATTGTGTGTTTCTCTTTGTAAACAGTATGTAATCTGAGTGGGAATTCTGTAAAGTTGTTCCTACTTTCAATATAAATCAATTTGCTTTATGGCACCTAATGAATTTTGGTTTATTTGCATTATTATAATTATAATTTCTATTCTACTTTTTCTGTTCTACAATTCAAGATTATATTTCCATTTTTGCGATAAATATACTCTTTAATTGCGTTACTTACATTATAGAAATCAATCTGATTCAAAACTATATCTATACCGTGTAACGCGATCGAGCCGTTACTAGTTGATATTAAAGGCTAAACCGCAGACTATTTGGTCATCGTGAATCTGAGTTTTAATCTCTAGACAAAATGACTGATTCTGAATTTTAAGAGTGTATTCATGGTTATCTCCAGAGTTTTAATCTCTAGACAACATTAACTTTGATTTTGCCAATTACCATATATGGTTGCGAAGTTGATGAGGCTCACCGAATACCCGAGTCAAAATTGTCAACTTGGTGTAATATATAATGCAGGGTGAAAGTAGTGCACGTCTCTCCTCCTCTATAATCTTTATAATATAATAATAATAATAATACCTTCCAGTTTCCACCACTCTCACTCTGTTCATTCGTTACAATTACATCTATGGACAAGAGAGAGGAAATGGGTACAGTGCAGCTTCCAACCTCAAATGAAAAATCAGACAAGTCAGTTAATGCTTCGCTACAAATTGAACACCAAAATCATGCTGATGCAGGCGCTCTCTTTGTCCTCAAATCAAAAGGTTACAGTTCCCTCTCTTTTATGGAAAACAAAACATTAGAATCTAATCTATCTATAATTCTTAGCCTTCTTTCTTTCTTGGAATATGTAGCCCTTCTTTCCATCACCTTTGTATACGGACGGATTAAGGCTTTTGACAAAAAGCTATCTATATAGTATATACTCCAGGAATGAACATCTTTCTTACTCCTGAAAACTAACAATATCTTTAATATATATACTCTTTTAATTTATGTCGGTAACAATTTTAGTAATCGCCTTTCTATATGAATGATTTCACTTTTTACTGTTCTTCCTTCTTCTGATTTTAGATGAACATGAACATTGACACACTTTTGACTTTCTAGCCCGCCTTGTTTGAATAATTGGTAGCTACCAAATTTTAAGGAGAAGAAAACAATAGAACATATACTAAGTACAGAATTATTAATTACTAATAATATATAATATGTGGTTTTGTTTTGTTTTGTGTGTAGGTTCGTGGGTGCACTGTGGTTACCACTTGACAACATCAATTGTGGCTCCACCACTCTTAAGTCTTCCTTATGCTTTCACATTCCTTGGATGGACGGCTGGAATCATTTGCTTAGTCATTGGAGCTCTCGTCACTTTCTATTCTTACAATTTATTGTCTCTTGTTCTTGAACGCCAAGCTCAGTTGGGTAATCGTCAACTGCGATTTAGAGACATGGCTCGCGACATTTTAGGTACCACACATGAATGAAAACGCCGTGCATCTCTTTTCTTCTTTCATTTCCCACTGCCTTTGTTTTTGTTTTTGTTTTTTTCATGTTACTGCAAAAGTACTATTATTATTTTCTGTACTCAAATAAGAACTATTATTTTATTAACATATAATAGATATATAGTTATCGTCGATTTAATTTGCATACAACGAGCCCGGTCCAATACAAGGTCTATTCTTGCAAAAAAGTAAACACAAGAGAAGAGGTCTATAAGTATAACCAGAAGAGTTTAGCGGTTCAGGCTGAACCTCCTTTAACCAATGCTGACTGCATACGACTGCGTCTATTTGTGACTTCAAAAAATCCAAATTCAAAACTAACATTGCCAGGTCCACGATGGGGTCGCTATTTCGTGGGTCCAATTCAGTTTGCAGTATGCTATGGAGCTGTAGTGGCATGTACTCTTTTGGGAGGACAATGCATGAAGGTAATTTTTAACTCTCCATCATACTTCATGCATAATATTACTAAGAGAGACACACATACACATGCATTTCACCTCAATGATGTTTCTTACCCCTTTTTATGCTTGCTATAATTTTAACTACAGGCAATTTACCTGGTGTCAAATCCAAATGGAGCAATGAAACTTTACGAGTTTGTAATCATATTTGGTTGCTTTATGTTGATTTTGGCTCAAATCCCATCATTTCATTCATTGAGGCACATTAATCTTGTTTCTTTGGTTCTCTGCTTGCTCTATAGTGCATGCGCTGCTGCTGGCTCCATATATATTGGTATTTGTGAATTTTCCTTCCTTCTTTTGTAACTTGCATGCATTTTTATGCTTGGCAATTAATTAGATGAATTGTTTGTACTCCACCAAACAATGTTATTGCAGGAGACTCATCAAAAGGACCTGAAAAAGATTATTCTGTTAAAGGTGATGCAGAGAATCGCTTATTTGGTATCTTCAATGCCATTGCTATCATTGCCACAACTTATGGAAATGGAATCATTCCAGAAATTCAGGTCTCATATAGTTAAATTCATATATTCTCATATAGTGTCCATGTCTTGTGTCAGTTATCTATTAGATTAGATTAGATGGTTAAAGGAATGAAACTTGATTACATTCTATTGTCTACATTTTTCCATCAATAGCATTGTTCAAAAACAATTCTTAATTACAAGTTTGCCTTTGCATTGCAGGCCACATTAGCACCACCCGTTAAGGGGAAGATGTTCAAGGGACTAATTATTTGTTATGGTGTAGTCACAGTCACTTTCTTTACCGTAGCTATAACTGGTTACTGGGCATTTGGAAACGAGTCTGAAGGCCTCATCTTAAGCAACTTTGTGGACAATGGGAAGCCTTTAGTACCCAAGTCCTTTATTTATATGGCTAATATTTTCACTGTAGTGCAATTATCAGCAGTTGGAGTGGTAAGCAACACTAACTCACCTATTCTTTGGGTGAATAGCTTAATTAACTATTTATAGTATAATTGTTTATCATATAATTTTTTTTTGTCTGATAGTCAGATTGGCAAGTGCCAAGACCTAACACACACAAACACAAACCGGAAAACTAAGGCTCGACACCTAGGGGATCAAACCCGACAATTGAGTGTCCATAAGCGGCATTTCTTCTGCTGCGACGAATCAGCCTCAGACTCATTTATAATATAAGTTGTTTCTTCTATAAAATAGATAAAACAATTTCAAATTAATCTCACATTATTAGTTGTTTTCATTGGCTATCCTAAAAATGTTATGGAAAAAAGCTGAATACAACTTATAAACGTACCATGAGTTGTTTTTTTAAGCTCTCCTAAAGCATCTCTGGTGAGTGTTTATGTCGGTAAATAAACAAATACAAACAAGTCCTACGAGTGTATCATATTACTAAATGAAGTAACCATTGGATTTTAATGTAGGTTTACTTGCAGCCAACAAATGAAGTGTTGGAGCAAACATTTGGGGACCCAAAAAGCACTGAGTTCTCTAAACGCAATGTAATCCCAAGAGTAATTGCTCGGTCATTGGCTATTACTATTGCAACCACTATAGCAGCCATGCTTCCATTTTTTGGAGATATAAACTCACTTATAGGAGCTTTTGGTTTCATGCCTCTTGACTTCGTTTTGCCTGTGATTTTCTTCAATTTGACATTCAAGCCATCTAAGCGAAGCACAATTTTCTGGTTAAACGTAACTATTGCTGTGGTTTTCTCTTTATTGGGAGCTATAGCAGCTATTGCAGCCGTTAGACAAATAGCCCTTGATGCCAAAAATTACCAATTATTTGCTAATGTATGATCGCATTTCTACGTTGTATTACATACTAGTATATTCTTGGTCAATGGTGCCATTCCAATTTTCTCAAATGTGTTACATTATTATGTCAAAAAACGTGTCTTATATTATTTAATACATTGAGATATAATGTTGGCTAAGGTTTGGCAGATGTATACTCTTAGTTTTTGTAATTACGGGATTATAGTAAAAATATTCTTCAAGTGTGAGGGCGGATGGTTGTAATCAGGTGATAACCAGACTACTCATAACCAGACTACTTTTACGTCTCTAACCAGACTACTTTTACGTCTCTAATATTTTTGGTCTAAGGGTTTTTGACCCCACTCCGGTGTCCTGGGAAAAGGGGTTATGAATAATCTGGAGTTCAGCCCGGAAATAAATAAAGTCTCTCTCCAATTTACGACTCTAATCTATTTTAATTGTCCGATTTTAAGAAAACCATTTATAACTTATTTATAAAAATCTGTTTATAGTTTATTTTTAACAAAGATTTTATAAAATGCTATTCAATCCCTTCTAGTTAGGGGTGCACAAAATGTCCATGGTTAAAAAACCAATCCATAACCATTAAATATCCGGTTTATATAATCGGTTCCATAACCAAATTAGTATAACCGGTTATTATTTTACAAAACCGGTTATGTAACCGGTTATATCCATAACCATATTTTATAACCGGATTTTGGATTTTTAACCGGATTTTGATTTTTTAACCGAATTTTGGATATCCATTTTTTGATTTTATAACCGGTTTTCATATTTTAATATCGGTTTCTGCATTTTAAAGCCCATTTTTTACCTTTCCAAAACGGTTTTTGGCCTCTTTATATCCATAATTCCATCATCAAAGAAATCCAATTGACAAATTGATTATAGCAACAAATCATTTACACCGTTTATAGCAGGATCTCAACTCTTCTCATAGACTAAATCACTACACCAATTACGGATACTACAACAAAATGACAAGACATTACAAATGCTGCTACATATTGCAATATTAATTAGATTTTGCTGTTGCTCCTACCAAGTAGTTATTTTACCAGCTCCACAAAATCATATTCCACAAAATGTATTTAAACATTACAATGCTTACTAAGCACAGGTTCCCTAAAAAGAAAAGTGCATGAATTTCAAAGATATTTTAAAAGTAGTGGCAAACAAGAAAAGCAGCAGACTACAAACTTCACTGCTCTGGAAACCCACCTTCAACTTCATACAAAACCCAGCTCTGAAAACGGTTCTAAACTAAGTTAATTTCTCAAGTTCCCGTCAAACGGACCAATAATTACACCAGCAGCAGACCACAAACTTCATTGCTCTGGCAACCCAGCTTCAACTTTCCCATTAATCTTCAGCAAGAGTGACATGTGTTGAACTACCACCTTCATCTATGTTTTGGGAAAATATTTCTGCATAAAGCGTAATAAATACTAGTTTATATCAACATATGAAATAAAACAAAGGACAAACAGACTCAAATAAAACAAACAGACTCAATTATATTCAAATATAAGGACAAACAGCGCATGTGCATATGATCTCCGTTCAAAACTAAAGAACTATTCAACTTCAACATCACCTTTAGAATTTCCATTCCACGATCATTTGCCGAGGCATTATCAACTGTCACCGTCAAAACCCGGTTCAACTCCCAATTAGTCACGCACTCTGAAACCTTCGCAGCTACAACATCTCCTGAACAGCCGGTCACTTGAGGAAAACTAATAATTTTCTTATGCAAAGTCCAGTTATTGTCTATGAAGTGGGCTGTTATACACATGTAACCCATATTTTGGCATGAGGTCCATGAATCAGTTGTGAGGCAAACACTTCGACAATGTTGGGAAAGGAAGCACTTCAACTTAGTCTTTTCTGTATCGCACAACAACAAAGCGTCACGTGCTACAGTACTACGGGAGATTGGAGAAAACTTTGGTTGTAAAACACCTATACATTCCCGGAAACCTGGATGCTCAACATGGCGATAAGGAAGCTCCATGGTTACAATCATCTTCACCACTGCTTGTCGACATTTCTCTTGGTCAAATTTTCCCAACGAAGGAGAAGTGGCAGTTGAGGATGTAGTTGTTTTCATCCTCTTCTTGGGAGCATTTGGGTTACCCTTGCAACCGCTTGCGTGAGCCATCATGGAAGTTGTCCCATTTTTGCACTTGAGGAGGGCACCACAAAATTTACATTTAGCTTTGTCTGAGCCTGGTTCTACTGTAAAGCAATCCCAAACACTTGATTTGTTTTTACGCCGAGGCGGTAATCCAGTAACTGTATTCTCAGCTGTCTCAGAGGGCGGCACTGCATATGTGTTGCATATAAATTCATGACCACAAATCAAAAGAACACAAATCAGAATACCAAATTACCATAATACCAAATTGCCAAATTACGAAATCAAAATACCAAATTACCAAATTACCAAATCAGAATACCAAATTACCAAATTACCATAATCAGAATACCAGAATACCAAATCAGAATACCAAATTACCAGAATACCAAATCAGAATACCAAATTACCACAAATCAGAATACCAAATCCGTAACTGAGAATACCAAATTTACAATGATCAATTTACAAAGAAAGATATGTAAATTAGAATAAACTTTGTTATAAACAGAAGAACACAAATCAGAATACCCAAATCAGAAATACCCAAATCAGAATACCCAAATAGAGGACAAAGGCGGTGTAAAGTGGAGAGTACCTGAAAACGAGAGATCCATGACCACAAGAAGTGGAGAATGAAGAGGGCGGCGGTGTAAACGGCGGGAAGCAGCAGCGGTGTAAACGGCGGGAAGCAGCGGCGGAAGTGGAGAGTGATGAGGGCGAGAGACGAGTCACGAGAGTGAAGAGGGGGAGGGCGAGAGACGACTCACGACTCACGAGAGTGAAGAGAGCGAGGGCGAGGGCGAGGGCGGGGGCGAGGGCGAGGGCGAGGGCGAGAGCGAGAGCGAGAGTGAGAGTGAGAGTGAGAACTGATCAGTGATGAGAGCGAGAGTGAGAGTGAACTGATCAGTGAGCGCGAGAGACGAGAGTGAAGAGGGTGAGGAACAGGGTCAAAATGTTATTTTACTTTTTAATTGGATATGGATATTTTTACTTTTTTATCCAGTTATAAAAAATGGACATCCATATCCAAGTCTAAAAAATAATATGGTTATGGACATAACCAAATCCAAATATATGGTCATTTTTAAAATGGTTTTGGACATAGATTTGGATATATTTATATAACCGGATGTTTTGTGCACCCCTACTTCTAGTGCTTTAAACTATTTCCTTCACTTCTCCCGGGTCAAATCACGGAAGCTTCATGAGCTTCATGAGTTGAGGTTGCACAATGGGGAGAAGAGAATACGTTTCAATGGATCACCAAGATTTTTTATCTTCAACAAAGTTATTTTTCGTCAGTGATCACTAATGCAACGCCAACAATGTGAGCCCTTCTTTTGGATCTAACGGTGTCGTGGGATTCGAGTGAAGGATGCAAAATGGCGACGTTGCTGCCTGTGGCATTGCTCTTGATGGGTGGTGCTTTGGATTCCGGAACGGAGCCTCTGAAGTTATGGCGGGAACGTGAGCCTAACTTCAGAAATTTTGGTCCGTTGGATCAATATATAAAAACGTCAAAATGCAGCCACGTGGCATTACTTTTTCTCTCTCAAGTCTAACTCTAATCAGAACCTGAGATGCTCAAACTGGTTCTCTCTCACCGTTAAACTGCTGCCATCGCTCCTCTCCGCTCCGCTGTTCTTCTGCCACTGTACACCTCAGCCGTCGTTCTGCCACCGTCGCACGCCGCCATCGCATGTCGACGTCGCCCCCGCTTTACCTCTGCTGCTGCAACTGATACAGTTAGTTTTTCACTTTTTCCTTTAAAAACAAAATCTGATTTTGCGGTAGTGTTGTTGTCTCGACTACTTTTCTTCTTCAGGCTGTTAAGGATGTTGTGTTAGCTGAGAAGCCTGTGATAACTGATGACTCAAACAACCTTGAACCTACTCTTCTTCCTTGATTTAGTTTTCTTTAATAGTTGTTGGCGATTTATTATCCTTTTGTGAACTGTCTCATCATAAAGAAAACATATAATTTTATTATTTTGCTTTTGTTTTGTCTTTTATGTTTAAACTATGAATTTTTTTTACTGTAAATGTGAATTGTTTTTTTGTCTTTCAGGTTCTTTAATTGAGAAGAACAACTATGACATCTTTAAACACTGATTGGAAGCCAAAGATTGGTATGGAATTCGATGATTTAGGAGCAGCTTATCAATTTTGGCTTCCATATGGTGCGGTTGCTGGCTTTGGAGTTAGAAAATGTTACACAAACAAGAGTAATAAAAGTGATCTTATATCATCGTGTAGGTTTGTTTGTACTAAGGAAGGGTTACGGAAGGCGGACAAGAGAGATTCTTTGGTTATAAAGCACAGAGCCGAGACTAGAACCGATTGTAACGTAAGGATTTCACTTGTTTTAAAAAATGGAAAGTTTGTCATCCACGAATTTGTAGAGGAACATAACCACCCTCTACAACTTCCAGAGACAACACATATGCTTGCTTCACACAGAAAGATAACTGAAGTTCAAGCACATGAGATTGATCTGGCCGAGGGCTCTGGATTGAGGCAGAAGTCAACATTTCAACTTATGAGCACACATGCCGGACATAGAGCCAATCTTGGATATACACGGTTGGATGTAAAGAATTATCTTAAGGCAAAAAGGCAAAGGGATATGGTATCACTACAAAAAAACTGGTCATTAGCGACGGACATTTCCCTCGCAAATTGACCAAAATCCGTCGCTAATGGTCATTTGCGAGGGAATTAGCGACGGACTGGTTCCCTCGCTAATTCCCTCCTCGCTACTGGGATTAGCGAGGGAAATTGAATCCCTCGCTAATTAGCGAGGGAATTTTCCCTCGCTAATTCCCTCGCTAATGACTACAACTTTTCAGGTGATGGGACTCAGTTGCAGGGGTTGGTAAATGTGCAGGAATTAGCGAGGGATATTCCCTCGCTAATGACTGCAGTTTTTCAAAAAAAAATTACACGTGGTGGTGGTGGTGGCGTGGTGGTGGTGAAGAGTAAGAGAGAGTGAGTGAGAGTGGTAGGAGGTATGTGGTGGTGGTGGTGTTGGAAGAGTGAAGAGAGAGGAGAGTGTGAGAGGAGGTGGTGGTGATGGTGGTGGTGGTGGTTGTGTGGTGGTGGTGGTGGCGTGAAGAGTAAGAGAGAGGAGTGAGAGTGGTGGTGGTGGTGGGGTGGTGGTGGTGAAGAGTAAGAGAGAGAGAGTGAGTGAGAGTGGTAGGAGGTATGTGGTGGTGGTGGTGTTGGAAGAGTGAAGAGAGAGGAGAGTGTGAGAGGAGGTGGTGATGGTGGTGGTGATGGTGGTGGTGGTGGTGGTTGTGTGGTGGTGGAGAGTAGAGGAAGAGGAAGGGTGAAGAGGAAGGGTGAAGAGGAAGGGAAGAGGAAGGGTGAAGAGTGAGTGAGTGAGTGAGAGAGATGAGTGTAAACGGATTTAAGGAAAAAAAGAAAAAAAAATTGCGAGGGAATTAGCGAGGGAACTGTCCCATCATCTGAAAAGTTGACTTTAGCGAGGGAATTAGCGAGGGAACTGTCCCTCGCTAATTCCTGTGCACTTACCAACCCCTGCAACTGAGTCCCATCATCTGAAAAGTAAAAAAATTAGCGACGGAACTGACATTCCCTCGCAAATTTTTTTACTTTTGCCATTAGCGACGGAAATTCCCTCGCTAATGTGTAAAATTCCGTCGCTAATTCTCAAAAATACGACAGCCCCTATTCCGTCGCTAATTCCGTCGCTAATGGCTTCTTTTTTTGTAGTGTATATGGCGAGGCAGGATGTCTTACGCAATATTTTCAGCGGCAATTACTGGAGAATCCATCTTTCTTCCATGCTTACCAGATGGATATAGATGAACAAATCACAGATGTGTTTTGGTGTGATGCAAATATGGTGTTGGATTATGGGTATTTTGGTGATGTTATTTCTTTGGATACTACATATTGTACCAACCGTGCTAATAGACCACTTGCTTTGTTTTCTGGTTTCAATCACTATAGAGGTTCAATAATTTTTGGTGCCGCACTAATGTATGATGAGACAATTGAATCTTTTAAATGGTTGTTTGAAACATTCTTGCAAGCACATTACCAAAAAAAACCCAGGACTATGTTTACTGACCAAGCTCAAGCCATGGCCACAGCACTTGCTGAAGTGATGCCTGAGACTCGCCATGGTTTATAAATGGAATCAAACACCTTGGAAACTTGATGAAGGGGGGAAGTTATTTTTTAAGAGATTTCAAGAAATGCATGTATGACTTTGACATTGAAGCAGATTTTGAGACAGCTTGGACCGACTTGATCAACAACTACAATGTTCAAGACAATAATTGGATCAAATTAATTTGTGTCAAAAAGAAAAAATGGGCTTCATGTTACATGAAAGAAGCATTCAGACTTGGCATGCGGAGTACCCAACTTAGTGAAAGCTTGAATTCCCACTTCAAATCTTGTATGAAACCGAATGTAGATATTATCCAATTTTTCAAGCACTTTGAACGAGTTGTTGAGGAGAAAAGAGGCAATGAGTTGACTTGTGTGTACGAGTCTCTCCATAAGCTTCCGATGTTAATTGCCGAGTTGTCACCAATACTAATACAAATGTCAAAGGAATACACACACACTTTATTTGAGTTGTTCCAAAATGAGTTTAAGTTGTTTCTAGCTTTGAGGATATTAGAGAGAAACGAGTCTCAATCTTTATGTCAATATGTCATTGCTATGGTAAACCATGAAAGAACTTGGACAATATCATTTGATTATGTGTCAACCTCTGTATCTTGTAGTTGTAGAAAGTTTGAGACATTTGGCATACTTTGTTCACACGCATTAAAAGTGTTTGAAGCAGTTGATGTTACGGCCATTCCTGAGAAGTATATTTTAAAAAGATGGACAAGAGAAGCTCGTTGCGGTGTTGTGCAAGACTTGAGGGGAAAAGAGGTTGAAGGAGATCCAAAATTATCTAGCACAAGAAGATTTAGACAAGTTGTCTCTAAATTCATTAGATTGGCGGTTGAGGCATCGACCTGCGAAGAACGCCACAACATTGTAGATAAGACTGTGGACGACATGTGTAAGCAAATGATGGAACTTCGAGTACAAGCCGGAAACAATGACAATTTTTATAGTGATAATTCAATGTTTGTTGGTTGTGATGTTATGCAACCGAAGGGATTCAAGAACCGACCTGGCTTAAAGAATATTAAGCGACTCAAGAGTTGGGTTGAGCTCCAATCCCAACAAAGAAAAAGAAATCCACATAAAAGAAAACCAAATAAGCAAGTAGCTCAGGTAAAAATGTCATTGTATATATGGTTTGTTTTAATTTAACATGTACTATCACATGTGTTGACTTTATGTAAGCTTTTTAGGATAAAGAATCAACTTGTCATCTACCTAATGGGATATCTTGTACTGCACGTCCAACTTTTGAGCTCCATCAAACACAAGAGGGCCCATTCAATTACACAGAATTTCTAATGGTAACTTTATATCTTTTTTAAAAAAAAAAGCTGTTATCTTTACTTCTATACTTATCATGATGTTGATTAGCTTGTGTTATTATGTAGGCACCTCTTGATGATGATTCAAACACTTATAATTGAAGCTCTTATGTGCAAGGAAGAAGATAATATGGTCTTTTGTAATTTTTGGTATATATTTTGGGGAATTACACTTTGATGTCATGAGCCATGTGCTAATTTTAGTTCATTTGGGGAATTACACTTTTGTAATTGACTGACTTGTAATAGTTACAGAATTATTATGTCAAAGTCATATATTTTAGGGGGGTATATTTTGATACAAACAGCTATAGTAGTAGCAGTATGTCAAAGTCATATATTTTGGTATATATTTTTCTGCACTTTGTATCTAATGGACAGGTTTAGTGGACAAGTTTTTGTTGGTATTTTGCAGTATTATTTCAATTGGCTATCTTGTTTCAAGTTTAGAAATCTCATACAATAAAGTTAAGTGATGTAAAGAAATCACAATAATGAGGCTCAATGAATATCAAAGTAATTCATTAATTCAATTTGAAACTTTTACATCAGTGTTAAAGGAAAGCCACAAACCCCTTTTACAACCATCAACCCAATTTTAGAATTACAATGAACAATACAAAACAAAGAATGACTCATAATTCAACTAGGAAAAGAATTGGGAATTGAGCAATTCCAAAGTCAACATCTCATATACAACAAACAAAATGAAGCAGAACCTCACTCCAATTACAGGAACCAATTCTAATTTCAATTACAAGCAAGAGAAGCAAAATGATCTATGTGGATGAAGTTAGGATCTTTAGACATCAGAATCAAACACATAGCCCCATTTTCTACCTCTTGCTCAGGTGAAGAAGCATAAGCAAGAGAAGAAGGGTTATTGTGATTGAAATGAGGATTTTCTCTGAGACCATAAATTGAAGCTTCAGATTCAGACCATTAAATCTCTCTTTTTTCTTCTCCCAGCACCATCCAACTTGAGATTAAAGTTGAAGGCTGCATCATTCAGACCAACGTTGTGTTTCCAACCCTGCCTGGTTTTAATTAAGCGTTTCAAATGAAGTCTACGAGCTCAGATCAAAAACTAACTCTGTATCAGTTGCAGCAGCAGAGGTAAAGCGGCGGCGACGGCGACATGCGATGGCGGCGTGCGACGGTGGCAGAACGACGGCTGAGGTGTGCAGTGGCAGAAGAACGGCGGAGCGGAGAGGAGCGATGGCAGCAGTTTAACGGTGAGAGAGAGAACCAGTATGAGCATTTCACGTTATGATTAGAGTTAGACTTGAGAGAGAAAAAGTAATGCCACGTGGCTGCATCTTGACGTTTTTATTGATCCAACAGACCAAAATTTCTGAAGTTAGGCTCACGTTCCCGCCATAACTTCAGCGGATCCGTTCCCTTTGGATTCATGGTTCTCGTTGGGGTGTGACAGATCAAGGACGGTGACTGTCACGACTTTATTGGCACGTGAGGTTGTTCCTTGGGTGTAGAGGGATAATAGCACGACTTCGAATCCCGCTTGAATTAATCATGTAGCTCGATGAACCCCAATGTAATGTATTTTTGAGTCATTTTCAGATTAATTCAAATGAGCAGGACCGAATTTGTTGGTGGCGCAGTAGGAATGGTTGTTATTCGGTTCGGTCAGCTTATTATGCATTAATGGAGGATTTTATTGATAGCTCAAATCTACGGGTTGAAGGTGCATGGATGACAATTTGGAAGAGTAAAATAAATCTGAAAGTTAAATTGTTTTTATGGAGATTTGCAAGAGGATGTCTTCCTACTCGTTGCAATATTCGTAAAAGACATGTTGAGTGTGAGGAAATTGGCCCAATGTGCGAAGACAATGCGGAAACTGATCGGCATACCTTATTTGCATGCAACCGATCTGCTGCTGTATGGGAGGCGAGTGGAATTCTGCAGCTATTTTTTTGGGTTAATGCATTCCCTGACCGAAACTTTGAGAAACAAATTCACTATGATGCTTTGGGCTCTTTGGCGTCGTCGAAATGAGAGAGTTTGGGACGGTGTGATGCAGCCAACTATTCAAAGTGTTAATTTAGCACTGGATGTATTCCACGATTGGAGCTGGACGTGCCAGCATAGGCATGCACAAGTGTCTGATGATAGGTAGCAACTTCCAGCAAACTCTTCTTGGTAGAAACCGTGTGTAGGTACTCTCAAATGCAACATTGATGCAGCTCTTTTCAACGCTGGTAATAAATATGGCTTTGGTGCTTGTATTCGTACGTCAACAGGTCATTTTTATAAAGGTAAAACTTGGTGGTTCATAGGTGTTCCAACACCACAAGAGGCGAAGGCAATGGGACCTTGGCAGACCTTACTTTGGTTGGAGGCATTAGGGCTTTCTTCTGTTTCCATAGAACTGGATTGTCTTCCAGTCCAGTTGTAAATGGCTTGAAGTTAGACCCTTTACCAAATACCGAGTTTGGTACTTTAATATCCAATTGTAGGAATTTCTTTGTTAATTTTCCATGCTTTAAGGTTAGCTTTATTAGGAGACAAGCAAATCTTGCCGCCCATAGTCTAGCTTGGGCATCAAGATTATATACTAGTTCCCACGTTTTTGACATTTCAACCTGTATTGAGATTATTTTGATTAATGAAATGATATAAGTTTGTTTTTGTCAAAAACAATAAGTCAGTAACTTAATTTGCAATATGTTGTGTAAAAAAGAAAAAAAAAATAACAACTTCAATATATGTTCATGTGAGTTCACATGCATGCCTGGCCTAATCACACATGCGTGTCTAGCCTAATCACACATGCATTTGCTTAGCCCAATCATCGAGCTTGGATGAAGGTCACGAAGATAAAGACTCAAAATACCAAAAAGAGATTCAACACTTAAAGGGAATATACTTTAGTGTGTCCACCTTGATAATTGACATGGACACACTAAGGGTGTCCAAAGCTACCTTAGGGAATTTCTAGAATACTCAAACTCTAGTGTTCCCTATTTCTTTGCATTTGCTTTTCAATAAATTTAGGATTTCATTTCTAATTGTAACGAACATTTGTTTTTGAGCTTTGTTGGCCGTTTGGGAGGCTATGGCCTTTAGTTACTTTGATGTGGTCATGTGCCTTGTTTTCATTTTCTTTTAGTGGATTGTATATTGGGCTTAGTATCCATTAGACTCAACATATAAATACTTTTACCTTCCTTGTAAACGCTAGAACTTTGATGAATGAAATTCACTTTAACAATTTGAGCAACAGAGTGCCCTAATACCTAAGAGAGTGGTGAGAGGCAAGTTTGCTAGTGTTGGTGAAAGTTCATCATGATTCTCCAAGGTTTCTTGAGATGAGAACCTTGAGCACACAACCCTTGAGGCTAGGAGAGCTCAAGGATAGTGTTGCCCTTATCATTTTCCCAAGGAAGAAGTGGTGGACATCCTTCTCCACTTCCATTTCTATCTTCTCTGTATTTGATCTTTCTTCCTCTTTTATGTAAGTGTTTGTGTCTTTTCCTTTTGTCTTATTGAATTTTGTTCATCTTTGTAAAATTTGCTGTGAGAAATTGTTGATTTGCCAATTTTCAAGATCCTAATCTTCTAGATCTATTTTAGATCTTATCATATTTATCACACAAAAATCAAAATAAAATATAAAATATATGTAATGTCAAAAACTTGTTGGCCTGAAAATTAAACTGTGCAATTTTTTTAATAAATTAAGGTATTCCCTTGCGCGCAATTGTAGAGACCTCTCCAACCGAATTTTTTTCATACGCACCGGGCAGGAATCGAACTCTTGACCAGATGCAGTGACGGATCTAGGATCCGGGGGCCAATTTTCTTAAAATCACACATCACTAAAAATATAACAAAACTATAACATATTTAATTAAATAAATTACATAATTCATAATTTTCCTCTATGTTGTGTCAAAAAAATTGTCCTCTATGCACACACGAGGGAGAGAAACTGATGTGAGTTTGTGTGAGTGTGGTGTAGTGTGCAAAATATTTTTTTTATAATGAGGGTAAGCCCAATTTTATTTTTTGAGGATTTGCGCTTGACCCCCTCTCACCAGAGTTAAGTCCACCCCTGACCAGAGGGTTAAATAGCTCAAGTATTTACCACTTGTACTATACTATATTGGTCAAACTATCCAATTTTATCACAGAAATAATATAAAAGATAACTATATCCTTGCAAGCAAGTATTAAATTATTTATTACTTAGACTTCTGAGGGGTTTATTTGCGTAAGATAAGTAACAAAATAATAGACAAACAAGGTAATAACAACTTAAAGTTGTAATAGAGAGAGAGACTTAAGGTCTCGGTTTCACTTACAAACTACAATTCTCTTAAATCCAATTCCACCTTAATTCTTTATTTGTATTCAATCATTATTCATTTTACTAAAACTATTAATCTATTTGGTCATTTGTAATTAAAAGTTTTTCTCTGAATTAACCTCTTTTTTGGTTGTGCAAAGAAATTAAATTTATGAAAAGGGTAAAACACAATAAGGTTATAAGACTGGAATTAAGGTTTGTTGCATGTATTTGTATAAAAATTAATTAAGGAACGATAGAATAATTTTTCTTGTTATTTTATACCTGTTTTTTTTTAAAAAACAAACAAAATGAAATGTAAAAAATGATATATTTGTAATAAAGAAAATATATAAATAATTTCTAGAAAAAAAATCATTAAATGTAAACAAAAATTAAAAAATAATATTATTAGTTATGACATGTTTCTTCAAAAATTTGTATGATTAAGAAGTAATAACTTGTCAAAAAAAAAGAAGTGATAAAAACAACAAAAATATCGTCTCCGTTATTTGTTTTAAATTTTTTTGAAAACAAGATAAAAAGTAAAAATAACATTATATCTGTATAATAATAAATAAAAATGCAAAATATTGATTAAGGCTAAAAAATTATTAGAAGCAACAAAATAGTCAAAAATATATAAATAACAAAAGAAAACCAACTAAAAGAGTCTGCAAATACTCCTATTAAGTTCCCCTACTACCTAAGATAACTAGGTCCCCTATTTCACTTTCAAAGTCAAACACTAGAAAATTCTGGCTGCTAACATAAGCAATAACAAAAGAGAAAAAGAAAAACTCTGTGCTGCATAACTGAAAAGGTTGAAAGGAGCTTATTGCACATAACTTCACATCTGAGGAACACTGCTACTGGCATTGGCATCAACATCTGTAGATGTTCTTTGGTCTATAACAGGCTCATCCAGAAGGGCCTCTGAGTCCAAATCAATGCCTCTAACAGGGTCAGAATCAGAGTGTTCTGCAGCAGTGACATTATCTGACACCTCATTAGCTGTTTCAGGAATCACATTTTCTGTTACACCATTAGCTGTTGCTGTTATTAGCCTAATTGCTGATAATGGTGAAGGGCAGCTGGACTCTCCTTCTGTCAGTAGCTTTGGAACTTTGGAGTGATGATCCCTTGCTGAATCTTGATCAGTTGGCATGTTTGGAGTGGTGGAAATTGCAGAGTACCTTCTCTTGATTTGGTTGCTGATACTTTGCTTGAATGTGCCTAAAATAAGCTGATGGAAGAGAAACTTTGAGTAAGTTTAACAATGGTAATCCAATAATGCAACACAGTGGTCAACAATGAGTAAAATAGGTAGTAAGAAAACGTAAGAAATTAATTATCATTATGCTTAGTGACACTAGCACATCCAGAATGTTTAAATTATTGTATTAGTATAGCATCCGAATTCTATGCAGGTGCGAACTTTGCGCAATCGTGCATTCAACGGATCTAGACAATCCCATCTTGATCCGACAGTCTATATTTTAACTTTAAAAATAGATATAAAACAAAAGTTAAAATCTAGACCGTTTGATCAAGATTGGACAGTCCAAATCAATTAAATGCACTACGCGATCATCCTTTGGAATGTAGAAATTATTGCATTAGAATATGATGACAAGGGCTTATCTATTATCTGATTTGTGTCTGACAAAGCATATATTTATGTAAAAATGTGATAACGAGGATCATCAAATGTTACTACAACAGACCCTTTATGAATGATGTCAAGTAATTAACATTGCACAGAGGTGGTGACACATAGGATCACCTATTTTGCTTAAAAAAAAAGTCTATGGATATTGAAAAAAATTCTTACTTGAATAGGGGTAGCTGCTATGAGTGAGCCTTCAACAACACCTCCAAAAACCTTGCCATCAGGTTGAGCCAATGTAACAGTCAACATGCCATTTCTACGATTTGCACCACCAGCAACACCAATAGCGTAGGTGCTCGATCCAGCCAATGTCAAAATCTCAAATCGGCCCTGTATGTATGAAAAATGAATGTGAATAAAAATAAAAGAGGGTATTTATCCAAAAAAAAAAAGAGAGAAACTATTCACACCCCATTTTTACAGAAACACCCCCTTTTCGTACAATAAAAATTGTTCAAAAATAAACTTTCAGAAGGCTAATGATTAACCAAAATTTGTGGTCCCCAAATAATATGCCACTTAATTTTTTTTACTAATATGCCCCCTAAAAAATTCATATGTTAGAAGCAATGTTTTTAAAACCGGACCGAAGATCGAACCAACAAAACCTCTGAGTCATGGTTCAATTGGTTCACTCGATTCAACCATAGTTGAACCAAATGATTAATAAATAAATAAATAAAATATTAATTTTTGAGGAAAAAGTATAAAAAAAAAATTCAAAAAAGACATTTCGGGCGGTTCAACTAACTATTTAAAGCGGTTCAACCCGATTTTGGGCGGTCCAAATAGGGGTTAAGCCGACCGTCTGGTGCTTACAACATTGGTTAAAAGTATATTACAATATTACATTCGAGATTTAAGAAATCGATCCCCGATATGGGTTACCATACTATGATTTCATATTTTTACGGACGCAGAGTTGCGAACTTCGATTGAGATCACATCAATCGCATTTGTCAGAGTTCTTTGTAATATCACAGATCGCAATCGCGATTGCAACGATTGTATAAAACCTTAATGCTTGGTCAATAATTCTCAAATGCAAATCAAAGTTGAGATATGAAGTGATAGTGAAAGATTCACATAAAATATTGGTTCTACCATTGTACCTCAAATTTCAAAATACCACCAGAAGCACCAGGTTGGCGAAGGATGACATTTGAAACAATGCCAGTAGCAGATAGGACACAAACAGCACGAGGTCCTTTTTGAAAAAATGCAAATATCCTGTCACCCAAGTCCTGTAAATTACCAATACCAAAATTCTTAGTTGATCATAGAAAATAAAAATAGCTTTCCACTTTCAAAACAAAAACAAATCTTAAATTTGAACAATATTTTCATGTTTCTCATATTACCTCTCCGGGGTTCACAGTTAGCACATGGGGTGTGAGATTTCCCCCGGCTGTTTCTGCAACAAACCCACCTGCAACCATAGTAATAATTTTTCCAACCACGATGTCAAAGAGAGATAATGTAAGAATGAACAATTTTACAAAGATATATATGAGCAAAAAATATTAGAATGGTGTTAAACTTAACGCCGTTATATTTTTATTTTGGTAAGCTACTTAACGCCGTTATACAATGAATACTTTAAATATTAACTATTAAATATTTTTAATTATATTTTGTATTTTGTTTTAAATATTGATATACAAATAATTGCAATCATAATTAAATAAATGATACTATTTATTATGTTTATCTTATTAATGATTCATTATAGAAAGTATTAATTTTTATATTTAAGATTCAAGCTTTATATATATATATATATATATATATATATATATATATATATATTTGAAATCTATTTTGTATTATTAATTCTTTTTGGTATAAACCGGGGTATCTCTGCGCGCAACTGGAGAGACTAATCTCTTGAGCTGGATAGGACCACAATGGGCGGCAAAACTCTCTCTCAAGAGATTTAACACTGATTGTATTATTAATTTAAAGTTGGTCAACTTTATTTTCTTTTTGGTTTTTATGTTTATTCTTTTCAAGTTCAAATTCTTGCTAACATTTTCCATATAAAAGAAAATATAACTTTTTTATTCTATTCTTTAAATAGACACTAAAAGCTTGATAACGCCACAAAAACATTAAAACCTTAGTTAGTAAGAGAGAGATAGAAAGATATTTTTTTGACTAAATAGAATAATAGGAGAAAGAGGAACCTACAAAGAGTCTTTTTTGACGTGGTGGCCTACAAAGAGATATGACAGTAAGGATTTCGAGAAAATTATGATTTATTTAAAAAAATTGACAAAATGATTTATTTTAACTTAAATCCTTATTATACAATAAAGGCAAGGAAAGTAAAAATTACATCTATTTCAGTCAAAAGTTCAACTTATGGCTTTAGACATTTTTAAATATATTTTTAATTTTTTATTATATTCAATATTAATTTAAAATTAATGGCAATACATTTATTATAATTTTTAATGCAATACATGTATTATAAATTTTATAGCAATACTTTTATTTTAAAATATTTTAAAAATTTAAAGCAACATTTAATTATAAATACCTTATTAATGATTCAAGTGAACCTTAAAATAATATTTTCTATTTAAGGTATTTAAATATTAATTTATATAATATATTTTTATTTGTCTTATGATATATTTAATATATTATTACTTTCTAGATAACAATAAGTTAAAAATTAATTTATATAAAATATTAATTTATATAGTTTTTTGTACAATACATGTCTTATTATATATTTTTTATTTAAGGTATTCAAATATTAATTTATATAATATATTTTTATTTGTCTTATTATATATTTAATATATTATTACTTTCTAGATAACAATAAGGTAAGAATTAATTTATATTTTTTATTTGTACAATACATGTCTTATTGCATATTTCTTATTTCTTATTTAAGGTATTCAAATATTAATTTATATAATATATTTTTATTTTTCAAAAAAAAGTTAAAAATTGATCAAAAAAAATAGCAGGTTAACATGAGGTTCCGATATTGGGAGTGCTTGGTTTGTTTGAAGCATGTCTTTCATCCTTTTATTATTTGGCTCGAACGATGAGAGAAAACAATGTTAAAATGAGCTAGAATTTTTTATTTTACACAAAAGAAAACTCTCAAAGACTAAAATAATATTAGGGAAGAGAATCAAAAACATGATGTGGTAGAATGCGGGTTCGAATCCGCAATTTTCTTGTGTGAGTCTCACCGCTAAGCTATTGTATCAAGTTTTGTGTTTATACTTTCTAAGTAATTTTATGACAAATATAATTTCTAAGCAACACATCAAAACTAGTTTGGATTTCAAGAAAAAATTATTCTATACACAAGAAAAAGTCTAAAAAAATTATTTTACACAAACGAAAAACATTAAAAACTTGACAAATGCAAAAAAAGTTCCCTTTCCTAAGAAAATAAAATCAAAAGTCCTTTAGCAAACGATTGTTTGGACAACTCCTAATCCTTAAACAAAGAAAGAAATTCTATTTTGTTTTTGACCTATTAAAACACTAATTCTGTTAATCCCCCTATATGTTGGTTCCAAGCGCACCTCTTAATGTTAAAACACAAATAATAGTTACGTAAGTTAGTATATTTTCTTATTTACTTAAGAATTATATAGACAATCATTTATTAAGTGACAACTATATAGTCAACAAAAACCGTTGTTCGGACTCGGAGTCACGAGATTCCTGCGGTCATAAACGAGAGTCGCGTAATTAGACGGATTTTACAAAACAAACCCAAAATACTATAGACCATCCGATCATACAAAACAAACCCAAAATAATATAGACCATCTCATTATATTAGACTATCCAAATTTGCACTTGCCCACCTCAGTAACAAAACCAATCCATTATTAGATAGACAACTATCTAAAACACTAATTCAAGGGCAAAACAGTAAACAAAATTATCTAATACTAGTACCTACTAAGAAGAACCAAATCATTATTGTCAAAAAAAAAGAAGAACCAAATCAGTCATTAGAAGCTTTTTCAACCTCTAATCCAGAATCTAGACATGTATCCTCAGTCAATCAAAACCCCAAATTACATTCCCTCAATGGGATTGGACAAGGCACGAGAAAAAGGCAAAAGTGTCCAACTCAGACAAAATAAAACGACGCACAATCATTCCAACAAGCCACCAACGTTAAAAAAACAAAAACACACACAACAAAGACAAAACAAAAACAAAAACAAAAAACAAAAATTCATGCAAAACGCAAACAAACCAATGAACACGAAATAAAAACTCACCAATGGAAGCCAAAATCTGCAGTTTTCCAGAACCACGAGGTCGTCCCCTCCCTCTCTTTCCATCGCTCCCGCAATCTTGAATAGCAAGCGGCGGCGGCGGCGACGACACCAGAGCCAGCTGATTCCCGCCAATCCCATTTTTCCGAGGCCTCCCTCTCCCCCTTTTCACCCCTTGTCCCGAACCTCCAGCTTCGGACTTCCCTCCGGTATCCGAACCAGCATCAACTCCGACAGCTTCCGTTACAACGTTGTTGTTGGTTTGCATCACTTCCTCAGTGGTAACTTCTGGCTCGTTCTGGGTTGAGCTCGGAGACAGAGTAGCCGTAAGGTTCAGATTATGATTTTCCATGAATGTCATATATACCCTTTGAGATTCTAAGGCTATATCTGTAATAAAGGTAGTAGCTTTGTTAATTTGTGGGTAATGGAGAAAAAGAAGAGGGTGGTGATGTATGAATATGGTGGTGTTTGGAAACACGGTATTGCAGAAGGCGCCAGAGAAAAAAAAAAACCGTCTTTTAATCTCTTTTAAGCAGAAACTGTTCCTTACTCTCTCTATGAAACAATTTTTGATTTTCTGAATTCTTTTTCAGAAACGGTGAAAATAACTCTTCACTTGTTCTGCTTTGTATCTCTCTCTTTTTTTTTCTTTTATTAGGAAATGAATACGTATTTATAATGTAAATAAATAATAGAATATTTTGAGTCAAAAAATAATAATAGAATATTATTAGGGGTAAGGAAGGAGGGATGAACTGTTGTTTTTGTTTATATGACGAAAATACCCCTTCTCGAAATTTCAATTTAATGGTAAAAAAGGACAAAATTATAATTATGACTAATTAGTATTTTTTAGTATGGCTGTATCTGATTTTCTTATTATTTTGAATTAATATATATGGTGAAAGATGGAATCTTAAGGATTTTGAATATGAAAATAATTAAATATATTGGATATTTTCTATGCGACAGTTAACATTTTAATTGCCGTGATTTAAAAAATTAATGTTTTATAATATTTGAGCAGATTTTTTTCCCCAATATTATTCACCTTGTAAAATATTAATTAGTTTTTATTATGGTATTAATTTTTTATTTTGGGAAAACATTTTCTCTCGATTAATGCAGAAATTTAAAATTGTAGGAAAACAAGTCAAGATCTTAGTGGTTACAATTCAAATGGTGTACAATTTTTTTTGGTTACATGGTGTCAAATTTTTTTGGTACGGACCATTGTTGGCTATCTACAGAGTCGCAACGCTTTCAACGAAAGACTAATCTCTGCTAATGCTTAGGATCAAATTTTGCACTAGCCAACACCGAGTTTGTCCACTGCGGGAATCGAACCCAGGAGCACCGAGTCGACCCCCGTGTCCCAAGGTAGATTAAGTCATTGGGCCAACGGTGTACAATTTTATAAGCCGCCTCGCAAAATTTATTTTTAGCACTGAAAAATCATTTCTGTCAACAGTTTTGCTTTTAAAAAAATCTTATTGTGAATATCATTTTATTCTTTTTTGAGAATATTTTTCTAAATTTTTAAACTGCTAATTAGTGTAGAAAAAGAAAACAAATTAAATTACGGAACAGTTATAGTCATGGCTTTTAATTCCCATTTAATACTCTCTTTTTTGCACATAAACAAATGATATAAAAAATAAAAATAAAAAGAATAACGGATTACAATGCAAACAAAAAAGAGGTCGAATGATATTATCACTAAAATTAATATAATGAATATTTTAAAGATATTTTTTTAATTTAAAAAGGTAGATCACTTATCACTTTTGCATTTGAAATAGATAGCAAAAGATTTTACAATATCCTATAAGATAGTATATAATATATATAACTATAACGGAGATTATGACAAAATAATTTATATATATATATATATATATATATATATGTGTGTGTGTGTGTGTGTGTGTGTATGAAAGTTAATTTTTTGCATTTTAAATCAAATATTTACAAATTTATTTCTAGTAACAAATAAACCACTTAGCAAAGAGGTTGAATTCAAATTGGTTAACATGGTTGTTGTTATCCCACTTTACTAAATTTATATAAACTTTTATTTATTATATGTTGTTTTTTTCCACAAAATTATTTAAATTTAAGATTATACACGAAAATTTCTTCTCATGCATCGCACGGGTTACATACTAGTTTACAATAAGTAAATAAGTTGAATCTGTAACACATTGTAATGAATGAGGGTGGCAGCTAAATCACACATCTAGGTGCTAGAGGGCAACAAAGTAATCACAAGGTGCTCGAGTTTGTTACACAAGGCGCGGGCAAACAAGAGGTGTGAGAGGCGGAGAGAGGAAATGACTAATAATGAACTAATGTGTAATATAAAGATTTGGATCCCCTGTGAGGTTAGTTGTGTCTATCTCTCTTTTATGTTTTTTTTTACTTTTTTAAATAAAATTATTTAAAGACTAGGATTGAAAGTTAAGTCTATTTAATGGTTCATATTGTAGTGGTTGTGATAGCAAATCTCAAAGTAGAATTTGTATTAACTTGCACTCTTTGAGTCGTTGCCCAACTCCTTACAAAGGAAATTCCTTTGTTATAGATTGCATGCCCATCATGACCCGAAACCTCCCCCTTCGATTGTTAACAAGAGTTGGAATAGATGTGCTGGTGATGGTTTCCTGATGAAGATTCGCAGGTGTACTAAAGAAGTTGATGCGTGGGGTAAACAACTTCGCACTAAATACAGGGAGGAGATAGCTGCATGTAAGTGTGTTCTTGAGTCGCTTCGGGGGGCGAGGGATTTATCTTCGAAGCAACGGTATAAGCAACCTAGTGATTGCATGAATTTATTATTGGCCCAGGAGGATACTTTCTGGAGACAGTGGCCTAAAGTGCGTTGGCTTCGTGATGGGGATACGAATTCTAAATTTTTTCATGCTATGGCAAGTGTTATACGGCGGCGTAATATGATTTCAAAACTCACTAATAGTGATGGTATCGAGGTTGAGGGGCAGGAGGTGCTGGGTGATGTTGCTAGTAATTACTTTCATGAGCTGTTTTAACGCAAAGAGAGTGAGTATGAGCCGGTTGTGCGTCACTTGAGGGGTTGTATTGGTGACACGGAGAATTGGCTTTGGTTGCACCACTCAGTGTTGGTTAATTTAAGAATGCTCTCTTTCAAATGCACTCTGACAATGCTCCGGGTCCGAATGGTCTAAATCCGACTCTCTTTCATTTCTTCTGTCCTTCTCTCTTTTTCATTTCTCTTCAAATCAAACAATAGAAGTTTGATACTTCTCTTCAACTTCTCTCTTGCCTATTTCACCAATACCAAACGTACCATACAATTTGCTTATAGTGATAGAATTTGTTCGTCAAATAATATTGTTAAACTAGACTTTTGGAGACGGATTTTGTGCCCATCCTGATATGTTGTTTTAAAGTTGATTAGGCAAAAATTTAACAATGAAAGTCAATGAAAGGCTTAATCACAAAATTTTTTTCTTATATAGTGACATGTTTTTCGGGTCACTAAAAGCTCATTTAGTTTTAATTTTAAGTACATATGTTGTATGTAACTAAAAGTTTAGTAAATTTGAGTTTTACAGATAGATTTTTCCTGTCAATAAAAGTTTTATAAATTTGACTTTTAGTGACGGACTTCCTTGTCACTAAAAGTTCAGTAAAATTAACTTATTCTGACAGATTTTGCATGTGAATTAAATTTTTATAAATTTGACTTTTAGCAACAGATTTTGTTCGTTACTAAAAGTTTTGTAAATTTGAATTTTAGTGACAGCCCCATCAGTAAAGTTCTATAAAATTTTCTTTTAGTGACCGAATTCAACTGTAAAATAATGTTTATTCAATTATACTTTTTGTGACTGATATTTTGTGAATGTCGATTAAAGGTCTACCTACAAAAATTTAACTTCAATGACAAGTTTTTTTGATCGTTAGAAGCTCACTTTTTTTTTACTTTTAAGTACATAACTGTGTGGCAAAAGTTTAGTAAATTTAAGTTTTATTGACAGATTTTGCCCGACAATAATTTTTTTTTTAAATTTGACTTTTAATGAAGGATCTTACCTGTCACTTTAAATTCAGTAAACTTAACTTCTAGTGACTGATTTTGCCAATCACTAAATGTTCTTCAAAGTAGGCATTTAGGACGAATTTTGCCTTTTATTAAAAGTTAAGTAAAATTGACCCAAGAGCACTTGGAAGAGATGGTAGGTAGGGATGTCAAAACGGGCGGCCCGGCCCGGCCCGGCCCGTTAAGACGAATGCCCGCGAAAAAATGGGCGGCCCGGCCCGGCCCGTTTACAGCATGCGGGCTAAAAATTCATGCCCTGCCCGCGAAGTGGCGGGCTGGCGGGCTGGCCCGTCAATTAACACTGAATTTAAAAAAAAAAAAAAAAACGCAAACGGGCCGTTTGGCCCGCCACAGTATTTAGCCCGCGGGCTGGCGGGCGAAGCGGGCCGGGCAACGCGGGCTGGCGGGCATCAAAACCTTAGCCCTGCCCGCCTTTTTTTGGCGGGCCAACGGGCCGGCCCGGCGGGCCAAGCCCGTTTTGACATCCCTAATGGTAGGTGTAACACCCCGATTTTGCAGCGCTACTAAGTGAACTCAACTCCTAATATGAGATGCTTTTTAAAAAATACACTTCCCGTCTCTCTCTGAGAACATATATATTTTTTTAAAAAAATCAATTTTAAGACAATCAGAGTATTGCAGCATTTTCGAAACATGATTCCTCTCTTAATGTAATATACAAGAATTAAATCTGAAATATGACATATATAAATTTGTTTCCCCACGCCAGTATGTTACCTGTTTTCAAAAGACAAGTGTACAATGCAACAACAAAAGTGTTTGAAATAAAAACCCACACAATCTAGTACTGGCTATCTTTACTAATACATATACGGCAATTCCCATACAAAAACTGATTAAGAACCATACACTTGAGAATTTTTCCAAAATGACGACAAAAGAAGACATCTACGCTGATCAAGCACTCTATACGCAACACCCGGTTAGGACCTCGAGGAGTCCACCAATACTCCACTATGAAAGGACACCATCCTCTGCAACTTTATCTGTGAAAACTGAACTATGGTCCTCCAATAACTGGGTTGACATCCATTACATTGGAGAACCACAGGCAATGGTCATCTTCTAGAATATGCATACACAAATATACAACAACTTACATGTACATAATCAATTCACATATACATAATACTAACAAGTTTCAAACAACATTCTAACAGCTCAACACCAACTACGCGTCACACCACTTCATATATCCTAATGCAATGCCCATATGTCAATGCATATGATCCCGGGGTATACTACTCCAAAAAGTGTTGTGCTTCTCTCTATGATACTGCACAACGGATCTACGATCCAAATATGGGTGTGCTTCTCCCTATGATACTGCACTTGTGTAGTACTTCTCTCATCGATACTCCACTACACCCCATGATAAAACTCAGGTGTGCTTCTCTCATCGATACTGCACCATGTGGTCACTTCTCTCATCGATACTGCGCCACATCCGGTATGGTACTTCTCTCATCGATACTGTACTATACCAACCTTGTAAGACAGGTACTTGGATCTACAATCCAAATATGGGTGTGCTTCTCCCTATGATACTGCACTTGTGTAGTACTTCTCTCATCGATACTGCACTACACCCCATGATAAAACTCAGGTGTGCTTCTCTCATCGATACTGCACCATGTGGTCACTTCTCTCATCGATACTACGCCACATCCAGTATGGTACTTCTCTCATCGATATTGTACTATACCAACCTTTTCTTACGATTCAACATCGTACAACTCCGTAAGTATCTCTTGTCCCACGCTTATCATTCCAATAGCTTCCTCAAGTCACCACCAACAAATTTCCTCTTAAAGTCTCCCTCGAAATCTCACTCTAACCTCCCTGACTTTTCATTTTTTCTCACTTCTCAAAACAATTCTCCATTAGTTCAAAAGTCATAATTTCCATAGTATTAACTCATCTTGATCTCAACCTCTCAAAAGGATTCCTATTGTTTCTCAAAGAATTTCCATTTGTTTCGCATTTCTTAAGTCACTTTCTAACTACTTTTCAAAAATCTGAGACGAGTGCTACGCTCACTTTTATAAGATCTCCTTTAAGTTTCTTTTTCCGAAAATGATTTACTTAGTCGTAGTATCGGTCATACCTACATATGCCTCATCTAACCCTCTTTTCAAAGTCACTCTCAATCCATCGGACATCTCAATCACAGATCATCAACATCATATGTTCAATTCACAACATAGAACAAACACATATATAAGCCCACAGAGGACAACAACATACAATGTCCGCATAGGGACTCAATCAACACAAAATCACCAAAGCTCACAAACAAAAAAACAAACAACAAACAAACACCAACCACAATCTCAAACATATAATAGTACCTAGAAAGAAGCCCTTACCTCAACAAGTTTTCTAAGTAATAATGCATAAACCCCGCCGGTATCACGTGCCCTAAACCATACAACGGACTTAGGTTAACATTACAATTCTAGACTAACCCCACATAACTAGGTGGTTCGATCAACTGAGGTAAAATAGAGAGGATTTGGTTTCTTAGAACTTTCTTGCACAAAAAACATGAATATTTAAAATCGAATACTTAGAAAATAAGACTTTCCAAAACTTTTCTCATAAATAACTTAACACTTTAAACATCATTTTTCTTCAAAACTTTCAACTTGAAAACATAACTTAAAATCATAACTCAACAGCTTAATTTGTAAAACAATTTTATTCTAAATTCGAATCAAACACCAAAAAATTTCTAAGTATATTTATGACAAAAATTTGGCAGAGTCTCCTTTGTATTTGGGTCATTTTCCAAAATTTCCTGTCGAGACAGAAACACAAATTCATAGACATTTCTTGTCGCTTTAAATCTTGTACTTTAAGTACCAGTTTAAAGGACAAACATAATAACTCATAAACATTTTTCAACAACCCAAACATTTAAATTCAATACTCTTTCAAAACTCTAACTTTTGATTACAACTGTTTTCTCTCAAAATCGAATTAGATCTATAATCACAACACTTAGATCTAACACATTAACGTTCAAAGTTAACTTCCTTTTAACCTCTAGGTCTAAAACCCACCCTTTTGAAACTCTAAAACACCTAATAATAATTTTACAAACTTCCTTAAATTGAAAATGGCTTTCGGCCTACACAAAAATATGGTCAATGATTTTTCTCTAACAATTTTAAATACATCCAAAGAATACTAACTTGTAAACCAACAAATTTATTATTATTCCTTCCTTTTCAAAAAGATTTTCTTTTCTAACTTCAACAACAATCAACAATCAATCATATCCATCACACAATTAAAAACGAATTTGACATCGAATACGTTTTTAACGATTTTTACGCAAAAACATTTCTCGACACATATAACACACTGAGACCTTAACTTTAACCGATCAAATCACATCAATTCATAACACTCAATCACACCTCAAACATCAATTCAACACATTGATTTTGAAACAACCTTAACCTATACCATAACGCTCAATTTTCAACAAATTAAACGGAACCTCAATAATCGAAAAACTCACCTATCGTGATGAAAATCACGAACACCGAGACTTTCCGCCACTCGAACATTCCGCTCGCGAGAAATCTCAACTTAGAACCTAGGCACCAACACTTTACTCGATCAAACGAAGGTAAGCAGCCTTCATTCGTGATTACCTGCACGTTACCAACGGAAGGGTAACATTCAAACAGAAGGGGTGAGATATCCAACCATATAATAGAGCACATGAAGAACAATATATTAGAATCAGGGGATCTAAATTAACCACTTCTCAGCCAACAAACAACTTTGATCAATCACAAATCATCAACATAATCATTTAAGGATGCAACATGAATACGACTCGATACTATGCATATGCATGTGGTACCATCGGAGCAGAACTCCCAACGTAAAAATCTGTCAATAAATAGAGGCATCAACAACATAATCTTTCAACGTAATTTGCCAATCCAGGCCAACGTGTAATGCCATGCATGCGACGCGATGATGAATACTCAGGCAGTCAATAACAGTAGCTACGTAACAGCACAACAACAACGGGATCTCAACGTTGGCCATAGGCCTACAACATAACACCTGCCAATAAATAGAGGCAAATCCAACTAGGTGCAACATTTTCGACAGTTCAACCAACGGTTAATAACTCATCAACAACAACTCAACAACTTAGCAACTTTTCAACAATTTAGTAACTCATTAACAATTTAACCACTTGAGTTGTTGTGAGTTGTGACGTGTTGGAAACAGTTAAGACACATTGCTTAGTTTGGTGAAGGAATGGGGAGGCCAAGGTTATACATATGAGCTCAAGTTCTCATTTACGAAATGTACAAGTCAAAAAACACTTTAAGTTTGTATTTGACTTATTTTTTTGTAAACTAATGTATCAAATGTTTTTCCATACGCGCCGAATGATTAATGGACCTAAGTATCTACCACTTATGCCACATCATGTTAACTTTTTATTTCTCTTATAATTTTGTTTTAGAGTGTTGTAATATGTAGTTAAATATTTTTTTGGAGAGTGTGGATGTACATGGGTCATTGGGTGTTTGAGAGAAGTCTATGTGTTGCAACAATTTCAGTGTTATTCTCTGGTTGTCATTAGACAACGGTTCGTAGTTTTTCTCTGATGTTAGAGTTTTCCACGTTAAATTCTTATTTTCCGTATGTTGTTATAACTTCTCTTATACTAAGGTTATAACTTCTCTTAACCTTCAACTATGAAAAAGGAAGAAGCACACTCAAAATACTCCATTTTCTCCAAGAAATTCGAAAATGGTAGATTATGTGAGAGTGGGTCGTGAGTGGTGATTTTTGTGTCAAATTGAAGCGGATGACATGGTGATCATTTTTTGTGAAGGAAATATGAAGTTTTCATGAACCTATGTTTCCCCTTTTTCCATTCTTCCATCGAAACCCACTCTTTCTCTTCTCCATTCTTTCTTTTCTTTTCTTCTTTCTTTTCTTTCCACGATTCTCTCTCTTTTTTTTCCTTTTATTTCCTTTCTCTCTTTTATAAAAGAAAATATTTAAAAAAATTGTGGGGTAAAATACCATTTTGTCCTTACTCTTTCCAAAATTTTCTTTACAAACCTCGTTCAATTTCTTATTTAATTTTAGCACCCAAAAACCAACTTCTTCAATTTATAAATATACACCAACCAATAATTAATTTAGTACCCAATTAATAAAATTATTAACTAAGTACCATAATAATAAATTGATTGGGTCTAACTCCAAAATAATTATCTTAATTATTTTGGGGATGTTACAGTAGGGGTCTCTTCTAGCCTAACCAGGGTCCTGGATTCGAATCCAACCTTGGGCATGCAGCAATGTTAAATCTCTTGAGGGAGAGTTTTGTTGCCCATTGTGGTCTTACCTCCCTCAAGGGATTAGTCTCTGCAGTTGCGCGCAGAGCATACCCAATTTATAAAAAAAAATAAGTAAAATTGACTTTTAGTGACGGAAGTTGTCCGACAAACAATATTTATTAAATTATAGTTTTAGTGACTGATTTTCTGTCCATCATTAGATATATTGTCTTAAAACAGATCACTCAAGTGTTTAATTGTAAAAGTCAATTAAATATTTACCTACAAATTTTCATTTTCTAGTGACAAGTTTTTTGGGTTGCTAAAATCTCACTTAAATTGTCAGTTTAGTACATAATTTGTTAGTAGCTAAAAGTTTGTTAAGTTTGAGTTTTATGGATACATTTTACTCGTCAATAAATGTTTTGTAAAATTGCATTTCAATGGCATAATTTAAATTTGACTTTTAGTGGTGTATTTTGCGCGTTGTAACACTCTGAAACTTGACATACTAGGTTAGGGATAAATCCCAAAGTAGGATTATATTTGATTTGCTCAAGTTATGAATTCAAGGATTTGTAATTGTACGAAATGTTTGTACATTTGTTATGTAATTTTAGCATTTATGCTATTACTGATAATTGGGATATTAGAATTAGAATAAAAGAAATGTTAGGTTATTTGTTATTTTCAAAATACTTTGATTGAATTATGTGTTATTTGTGATTGTTGTGAAAATATGATGTTTGTGCAACTGATTATCACTTTAATTAAATTACATTATTTTATTGGTTGAGGTTGTCAAGGGTAGAATTAGAATAAAGTGCATGTAAGTTAAACATTTTTATTATGGATACCTACACCATAAGGAGCTATTTTGCAATTTAAGGAAAACAACCCAATTATACAAACACCTCACCTTATCACTCCCTTAAGCTACCCTACACTGTAAGACCAAACACATCAGATGAGAGTTGTAAGAAGGAAAAGAAACATAAGTTCGAAAGGGAGAGGTCTAGGGTTAGAGGGAGAAAAGAAAGAACGAATGCCGAAGCATCACCATCACCACCACAAGAAAAATTGGTTTTTTCGGCGTGCAAAATCCGCCGGAAAAGCCAAAAATCCGCCGAAAATATGGACTTTCCGGCGGATTTTTGGCGCCGGTAGCCAACTCGCAGGAAACAATTTCCTGCGGATTTCGTGGCGCCGAAACATCCGCCGGAAGTTTCCGGCGGATAATCCGCTGGAAAATCCAAAAAAAAATCGTATGAATTTATTCGCTGGAAAGTCCACGGCGGAGTATCTGCTGGAAAGTCCACAAATCCGCCGGAAAAACCGTTTTTTTTCTTAAAAAAATAATTATTTTTAAAAAATAAAAATTAATTTTTTTATTTAAAAAATTAATATTATTTTATTAAAAATTTTAATTGATTATTTTATTAAAAACTTTAATTATTGATAAAAAATAAAATTTAATAATTAATTAATTTACTATTTAAAAAATAAAAATTAGGAATGAAAATTAATAATTAATTTAAATAAATAAATATCCATACAACAAAAAAAATATTCATACAACAAAATAAAATAATCCAAAGCTATTAGGGCGGCTGCTGGTCTGACTCATCACCCTGATAATAGGTATCATCAAATGAAAGAAAAACACGAATCGAATCGATCGAATCGATATTATTAAGATCGATGTGGGGCCGCTGGGGGTGCTGGTTTGGCTAGTGGGGTGACTGCTGCTGGGCTGCTGGTATGGCTGAGGTGCATACTGCTGGGAATACTGGGGTGCATACTGCTGCTGAGGCCACTGCTGAAATGCACCGCCGTAATGCTGCTGCGGCAGGTAGGATGGCATATGTGATGAGGATGGCCTCGAGTGTTGAGACATCAGCTGATCCTGCAAAAACTTAAAGCGCTCCTCATTTATCCTGGCCTGCTCCGCAGCTAACCTAGCCTGCTCCTCCATGCGCTCCGCAGCTACCCTAGCCTGCTCCTCCATGCGCTCCTCAGCTATCCTGGATTTCTCCCGAAGCGCCTGCACTTCCCGTTCATTTTGCTCCTGCCGCTCGGCAAACTGACGCTGGGCCTTGCTCAGTTGCTGCGTCAATTGCGTAACAACATGCAACTCACCAGCATTGGGAACATAAGAGCGAGCAGTACTCGAGGTTCCAGAGTATTGTGAAGCTGATAGACTCAAAATAATGCTTGTTTGGAAAGCAGCCGGTCCAATACCACCTGATCCCACCATACGATTACTCTTTTGGGGGCCAACTGCTCTCTCCCAAATATCACGAGCTACTCTAGCCTCCTCCACTAGATCGATATCAGCTGCCCCACTGCTCTGTTGTGACTGATGGTACTCAGTCAGCCCACCCTGGAAGCTCTCCTGAAAAAAATAACCCAACAAATAAATAACTATAGCAAAAGTAGTCTTAATATAATATTCCCCGCCCGATATAAAGATTAATATAAATAATAAACATTAATATATAATTGTAAAAGTAGTTTTATCTGAATATTTCTCGCCCGATCTGTAGCATAGTCACCAGTGTCCTCCCGCATATGAAGGTAGCGATGCAACTCAGGCAAAGTGATTGCCCTTTGTTCCCTCGCCTCCTATATATATACAAATTATTAATTAATACACATGAAAATGACTAGTTAATTATAAATAATTAATTAATCAAGTAATAAAGTAATAAATTTACCAAACGCTTGTGATGCGTTGCAGTATTAACACTCCCCCCTGTGTGTGTGCAGCCACATTTTTCAAAAGCACGGTTCTTCTTGGCTTACTCACAAAAATTCCTAAATTCTGGTGTCTGCTAGTACTCCTGTAACCCAGCCCAAGTTGAGTCTTCCATATAAGATGGCTTCGCATTCTTACTGTGCACCTCCTGCAGTAGTTTAGAATAGCGATGGGAACATCTCTTATGGAAGACTCTCTCAACTTCCCTTTGCTGCTATGGTAACCATGTACATTTTTCCTATTTAAGAAATTTACAATAATGTTGTTAATTATAAGACAAATTAATTAATAAAGTCAATAAGATAATACACCAAATTAATTAATTATTTCGTAGAACAACTTACCAAAAATGATTTTAACATCCTCTCAATTGCCTCTGTATCTTTTCTAACAGCCATCCAATTCTTCCAGCTGGTGGTGAAATTCTCATTGATTGTTTTTGTGATGGCGGTAGCTGTAGCCTTCGAAGGAGGAAACCTGCAGTAAAAAAAGATGAATTTTATTACACCAAATTATATAAGTTATATAAAAGGAAACAAAAATAAATTAATAAATAATAATATATATACTTACGAATCGCCAGCAGTCTCCAATATGATACGCCCATCAGGTGTATACCTCACCACCTCACGGTCAACAGTGAATGTGCATACCCTATCAAAATCAACATCTGTCGGGGCCAAGCCCTCAGTAGCAGCAGGAATCACTGGGTCCCTTGCAGTACTAGTACTAACACCCTCAGACCCAGGTGGTGACAAATATCTGCCACCAGAAACAACAACACGAGCAGGATGAACACGACGCCCTAGGCGAGTAGAAGTCTTCCGCCTGCTAGTGCTGGCGACATCACCCGTAACAGGTGGAGGAACATATGTCTCGTCAGTGATAACCTTATTTTATATAGGTTATTTATGCTCCTAATACTTAAGTTAAGCTTATTTCTCAAGTAATTTTAGTACTTAAATATGTGAATATATGAATACTAGGATAAATATAGGTTATAAGTCAATTCCTTAAAACTTGGGCATAGTTAATGCCTTTGTGAATATTTTTGATGTTTTGCTTTAGCGCTGCAGCGTGTGCTATCAAGGAAACGCTACAGCGTTATATGACGGCTGACCATTGAGATATTTGTGTGGCCACTTGAGGACATGATGAGTCACCACCCTTATCTCTTCCTTTCAGCTGGAATTGTTGACTTTCAAGTGGATGCTAAATTACACTTGGCGCCTCCTAAATGGAACCCATGTGATAGTTGTTGTATTCCATCATTACCACTTTTTGTAAAAGTGCTTTAAGGATAATATCTAAGTCTAATAATCATCATGTAATATTATTATTTTATTAAGACTTAGATATTAATTAGATTAATTAAGATTGCTTCACCAATGGGAAAGGTACGTAGACAAGTGTGGTAACTTGGAAGAAGAACTACACATATACGTAGTAGCTATTCTCCATTGATACACACTTTTGAGCTTTTATTTTTTTAGCATAGTTTTCTAAGTTCTCATTCAAGGTTTTGCTCACGCCTCAACTTCATCTCTTGTATACTACTTGGGAACATTGGAGTGCATCTTTTGCAACCACTCTTCTCTTGTCTTCATACGGTAATACATACTCTCTAGTTGTATTATGTTGATGGAACTTGTGATGAGCTAACTTTGTTGTAGTTGGATTGTTCTTGATATGTAATGAACCTTGAGTAACTTTTGTATAATATTATGATGTTTGTGTTTTATTCCTTGTGTCATAATACTTTCAATCTTGGTTTGGGAATGATCAACTAAAACAAGGTAACTTTGTGGGTACAGACATGGTTCACAAAGAGAACTCAAGGAATGATATGAATGAAAACCCTTTAAAGACATTTAAAGGAAGCACTACTTAACTCTAGACATAGGGGAGTAGTAGTTCATAAGGCAAATGTTGTAGGAGCTTAATATACAGGGGTAAAACTTATTGAGAGCCTAGACATAGGAGTCTTGTAACATAGCCCTGACGAAAGTGACTGAAAGGCACGCCACCAAGGCGCTACAGCGTCTAAGGATTCTGAAGCGCTACAGCGCTTAACGCTACAGCGTCTAATATTATCTAACATTACTCTTGGGGACTTACATAACTATTGAGCTATCCAACTCACTTTTAATTACTGCAAACTTAATACTGTTTTATCACAACTTATAATGTTACAACTTTTTACCTCCACTTGTTACTTAATTCTTTTCACTAAGATCCTAATCACTTAAACTTCATAGATTAATTCCAATCCCTGTGGGAACGAACTTTACTTATCAATATATTACTTGTTGCGATTGTGTATACTTGCACATCACCTTTTCGCACAACAAGTTTTTGGCGCCGTTGCCGGGGACTGCATTTAATTTTCATTGTTTAAGTTTTTAGTGAACTTAGTGCCTATTTTACACTGGTGTGTTGTTTCTTGTTGCTGCAGCAGTAAGCGCTACAGCGTATGCCCAGGTCTCAACCACCAGAAGTTGAACCATACTCAGAACCAGAGAGAAGGTTCAGGAAGCTAAGACATCTTCACAGGCTCAGACCTACCATGTCAGAACATAGCCATAGGACCAATTCTGGTAGAGCTCACACTCTAAATGGCAGATCTAGCTCTGGTAGAGGAGGGACTGAACCAGGTGGAAGAGGTAGAGGTAGACATCAGCAGCCACCCACTCCAACCTTACATGACCAAGAGGACTGGTATAGACATCAATTCATAAATGAATGACCTGCTCAAATGGTAAATGACAGAGATAGACCAATGAGGGACTATGCTGTGTTTGATCCACAAACCATGGAGACAAGCATAGCAAGACCTACTCTCAACACAGCTCAGTTTGAATTCAAACCTATGATGTTCCAAATGTTGCAAACAGTGGGACAGTTTGGTGGTGCTCCTCAAGAGGACCCATATTTACACTTAAAGCAATTTTTGGAAGTCTGCAGTAACTTCATCATTCCAGGGGTAAGTGATGATGCATTCAGATTAAAACTTTTTCCTTATTCCTTGAAGGATAGAGCAAAGGCCTGGTTAACTTCTCTTGAGCCTAACTCTATCCATACTTGGAATGAAATGGCTGAGAAATTCTTAGCAAAATACTTTCCCCCAAGTAAGAATGCAAGAATGAGGAATGAGGTTACTGCATTCAGACAAAGAGATGTTGAAACACTGTTTGAGGCATGGGAGAGATGGAAAGAGCTGTTGAGAAAGTGCCCTCATCATGGTATACCTGTGATTATCCAAATGGAGACCTTCTACAATGGACTAGATCCAACAACCAGACAAATGCTAGATGCTTCTTCAGGGGGTGTGTTGTTGAAAACCTCCTATAATGAGGCATGTGAACTGATTGATGACATTGCCACAAATAGCTATCAATGGCCTACAGAAAGGTTAGCTCAGCAAAAGAAGGTAGCTGGTGTGCATGAAGTAAGTGAAGTTCCTGCTTTATCTGCACAGGTTGCCTCTCTTACTAACATGATAAAATCTATGAGCACATCAAACGCTGTAGCGGTTACCGCTGCAGCGGTACATGAACCTACAGTAGCTGTTATTGAGCAAGCCTCTCCAGGGTCAGTAAGCTGTGTATATTGTGGAGGAGAGCATTTGTATGAAGAATGTCCTGGTAATCCTGTCTCTGTGAACTTTGTGGGTTTCAATAAAAACAATAATCCCTATTCAAATACATATAATCCTGGTTGGAAGAACCACCCCAATTTCAGATGGGGAGCCAACAATGCAACAGCACCTAATTATAGTGCTCCAGCAAATCCACCAGGATTTCCTGCTCAGAATTACCAAAGACAGAATGCCCCTGTGATAGATAATTCATTAGAAGGATTGATGAAAGGTTTCATGAGTGATTGCAAGACAGCCCTGAAAACTCATGAAGCTTCCATTAAAAATCTAGAAGTGCAGATGGGGCAGATGGCGAATGTCCTTTCCCAAAGAATAAGTGGATCATTACCATCCACTACAGAAGCCTCAACTTCAGGTACTGCAGGGAAGGAGCATGTAAAAGCTATAACCTTAAGGAGTGGGAGAGATTTGATAGGATCTTCAACTGTTTCAGATGATGAAAAAAACAAAAATTCTGCAAAACAAAAAGAACCTACAACAAGCGCTACAGCGCCTGAACCTACCGCTACAGCGCCTGTTGTTGAGAGAACACCACCACCACCCAAAATGATTCCAACATACCCAGACCCTCCATATCCTCAAAGACTTCGAAAGGCTCATGAAGACAAGCAATTCAACAAATTCATAGAAGTCCTTAAACAATTGCACATTAATGTTCCTTTGGTGGAGGCTCTCCAACAAATGCCTAACTATGCAAAGTTTATGAAGGATGTGCTTACTAAGAGGAGGAGACTAGGGGAGTTTGAAACAGTGGCAATGACTGGGGAATGCAGCATGTTGATGCAAAACAAGCGCCCACCCAAATCAAAGGATCCTGGCAGTTTTACTATACCATGCTCAATTGGAAATTTTTACTCTGGCCGTGCCCTATGTGATTTGGGAGCCAGCATAAATCTCATGCCTAAGTCCATATACACTCAGCTAGGAGTGGGAACTGCCAGACCTACCTCACTTACACTGCAGCTTGCTGATAGAACTCTTGCATATCCAGAAGGAATCTTAGAAGATGTTCTAATAAAGGTAGACAAATTTGTATTTCCTGTTGATTTTGTAATCTTAGACTTTGATGCAGATAAAGAAGTACCCATCATATTGGGAAGACCATTCTTGGCCACTGGAAGAACTTTGATAGATGTGCAAAGAGGAGAATTGATCATGAGGGTCAATGACCAAGAAGTCAAGTTCAACATTCTCAATGCTATGAAATTCCCAGATCCCAATATTGAAGAGTGCTCCTTTGTGTCTGTTATTGACAAAGTAGTTCAAGATCACTTCCAGAAAAGCACAGATCATCTGAGGCAATTACTGAGCAACAGTAAAGATACATGGTCTGATACAGAAGCTACAGGAGAAGAGGAACCAACAGCCAAAGAAATTTGGGCTAAGAAATATGAATCTTTGGAGCAGGAGAATTCAGACATAAGAAAGGATCTCCCCTCCACTGAACAACCACCAACTCTGGAACTTAAAGATTTACCTTCACACCTCAAATATGCTTATCTAGGTAACAATAGTACTTTGCCTGTTATAATTGCTGCTGACCTTTCTGAAAAGCAGGAACAGGATCTGATTCAGACGCTACAGCGGCATAAAAAGGCAATTGGTTGGCAAATGTCAGACATAAAAGGTATCAGTCCAACCATTTGTATGCACAGAATAGTGTTAGAAGAAGACTCTAAAAATTACATTGAGGGGCAGAGGAGGTTGAATCCAATTATGAAAGAGGTGGTGAAGAAGGAAATCATCAAGTGGTTGGATGCAGGTATTGTATACCCTATTTCTGACAGTGCATGGGTTAGTCCTGTGCAGTGTGTGCCAAAGAAGGGAGGGGTAACAGTAATAACAAATGAAATGAATAAGCTGCTTCCAACCAGAAAGATAACAGGCTGGAGAATATGCATGGATTACAGGAGGTTGAATAAAGCAACAAGAAAGGACCATTTTCCATTACCTTTCATTGACCAGATGCTGGACAGGCTAGCAGGTAAAGAATTTTATTGCTTTCTTGATGGTTATTCAGGTTATAACCAGATTGCAATATTACCTGAGGACCAGCAGAAAACTACTTTCACTTGTCCATATGGCACATTTGCTTTTAGAAGGATGCCATTTGGCCTGTGTAATGCACCTGCCACTTTTCAAAGGTGTATGATGGCAATTTTCTCTGATTACATTGAAAGATCCATGGAAGACTTCATGGATGATTTCTCTGTGTTTGGAGAAACATTCCATCTATGCTTATCCAACTTGGAAGAAATCTTGATTAGATGTGAAGAAACTAACCTTGTGCTGAACTGGGAGAAATGCCATTTTATGGTGCAAGAAGGTATAGTTTTGGGGCATAAGGTATCCAAAAAAGGATTGGAAGTGGACAAGGCTAAAATAGAGGTCATTGAGAAGCTATCTCCTCCAACAAACATCAAAGGTATTAGAAGCTTTTTGGGGCATGCTGGATTCTATAGGAGATTCATAAAAGATTTTTCAAAAATCTCCAAACCTTTGTGCCAACTGTTACAGCATGATAACCCCTTTATATTTGATGAACCATGCATATTAGCCTTTGATAAGTTAAAAAAAGCTTTAATAACAGCACCAGTTATTATAGCTCCTGACTGGAGTAAGCCTTTTGAGCTTATGTGTGATGCTAGTGACTTTGCCATTGGAGCTGTCCTTGGGCAAAGGTATGATAAAATTTTTCACTCTATATATTATGCTAGGAAGACACTTGTAGAAGCTCAATTGAATTACACAGTCACTGAAAAAGAACTATTAGCTGTAGTCTTTGCATTTGATAAGTTTAGATCATATTTAGTTGGCACCAAGGTAATAGTCTTCACAGACCATTCAGCCATTAAATATTTAATAACAAAAAAAGATGCAAAGCCTAGGCTAATTAGGTGGGTTCTCCTACTCCAAGAATTTGATTTAGAAATAAGGGACAAAAAGGGAGTGGAGAACCAAGTTGCTGACCATCTTTCTAGATTAGAAAGAGACATTGCAGGTACAGCAGGTGGGGAGATTAAGGTATACTTTCCAGATGAGCAGCTGTTGGCAATGACTGATGACTCAGTAACCGCTGTAGCGGTCAATGTAACAACACTTGACGCTGTAGCGGCTGAACCAGCAACACCTTGGTATGCTGACATAGTAAACTTTCTGGTTAGCAAGGTGGTACCTGCTGAGATGACTTATCAGCAAAGAAGAAGGTTCTTTCACACAATGAAACAATATTATTGGGATGAACCCTTTCTATACAAGAAGTGTCAAGACCAGTTAATGAGGAGATGCCTAGCAGAGGAAGAACAAATTCAAGTGCTACAGCACTGCCATTCTGCACCATGTGGTGGGCATTTTGGTGGTGTTAGAACTGCTGCAAAGGTATTGCAATCTGGCTACTTTTGGCCTTCACTTTTCAAAGATGCTCAAGACTTTGTTAAAAAATGTAATAGGTGCCAAAGAACAGGGAATATTTCAAACAAACATGAAATGCCTTTAACAAACATTCTAGAGGTTGAACTCTTTGATGTTTGGGGAATGGATTTCATGGGACCTTTTCCCCCTTCTCATGGAAACCTATACATTTTAGTAGCAGTAGACTATGTTTCAAAATGGGTGGAAGCTGTTGCTTTACCCAACAATGATGCAAGGTCTGTGAGCAAATTTTTATTGAAAAACATTTTCACTCGTTTTGGAACTCCTAGAGCCATCATAAGTGATGAGGGATCTCATTTTTGTAATAAACTAATTGAGACCCTATTGGCTAAATATGGAGTCAAACATAAAATAGCAACTGCTTATCATCCACAAACTAGTGGTCAAACTGAATTGTCAAATAGAGAAATAAAAAGAATGTTGGAAAAAATGGTAGGGCCTTCAAGGAAAGAATGGTCAATACATCTAGATGATGCTTTATGGGCCTACAGAACAGCTTATAAAACACCTTTGGGGATGTCTCCCTATAGGTTGGTTTATGGGAAGTCCTGTCACCTACCAATTGAACTTCAACACAAGGCCCATTGGGCTCTAAAAAAACTCAATTTTGACTACAAGAAAGCAGGAAATGCTAGATTGCTGCAATTGAATGAATTGGAAGAACTTAGGCATTTTGCCTATGAGAATGCAGCAATCTATAAAGAGAAAACCAAGGTATGGCATGATCAAAAACTGATAAAAAGAAATCTCACAGAAGGAGGACAGGTATTGCTTTACAACTCCAGGTTAAGATTGTTTCCTGGAAAGTTAAAATCTAGGTGGTCAGGCCCTTTTCAATTGATGAAAATATATAGTCATGGGGCTGTGGACCTCTATGATGTAACAACCAATACCACCTTCAAAGTGAATGGGCAAAGGGTTAAACAATATTTTGGTGAAAATGTGGTAAGGGACAAAACCACAATTGAGCTTAAAGATCTCTAATTTGAAAGAGAAAGTCTGGCTGCAGACTTTAAAAGCAAGCGCTCTTGGGAGGCACCCCAAGAATTTTAACAAAAATTTTATGTTTATTTTCTATGCAGGAAATTAGGATAAACGCTGTAGCGGTTGCTTATAACAACGACGCTGTAGCGTTTGTCTTAAATCAGGACTGGGTGAGGTCAAACAAAAAAATAAAAAGATCCTGCTCAGGATGAGCTGGCACTGCATCCCCATCCTTAGCCTGACAAGCACGTGCACCTACTCACCTGCCATTGTCAAATCAACAGTTTCATCTTCTCTCTCCCACTTCACTCACAAAACCGTAACTTTAATATCCACAACTCCCCACGCCACCATTTTCTTTTCTCTTTCTCTTTCCTTAATCTCTGAAACTGCTCGCAACCGTTACACTCACCACTCATAACTTCCATTCCTTCTTCTTCCTTCGTCCCAACACACACCAACATTTTCCAAAACGCCCAGAAACAAATACGCAAAACTCTTAACCAACCATGACCAAAAAGCAAGCCGCACTCAAACGATCTGGTAAGGGAGCTACTAAGAAACCAGAACCCTCAAATCCTACGAAAAACACCATGTCTAAGGCAACTCAAGATCCTCAGAGGTTTTGGAAGATGGATTTCATAGCTGAAAGAGGATTCAAGACAGAAAATGCTCCTGATGCGTTTTCAACCGCTGTCACATCGCTGGGATGGGAGAGCTTTATCAAGCATCGCAAAGATTACATGACATCTTTGGTAAGAGAGTTCTATTCTGGCATTGAAGAACCTAAGGAGGGAAAACCTCAAACCCATTCACTGGTAAGAGGAGAAACTGTAAACTTCAACTCCAGAACAATCAATGATATCTTCCATTTGGGCTATCATGGAAAAGCGCTGGAAACTAAAATTCTGAACTGGGGAGATGAGGAAATGGAAGCTGTTCGAAGAAGGATTTGTGTGGAAGGATCAACTTGGGACAAATTTGGAGCTGAATACAAAATTAAAAAAGCCTATCTATGTGAAGAAGCAAATCTGTGGTGTAGTTTTATCAAACACTCCCTGCTGCCTACATCTCACACAACATTTGTGGAGAAAGAAAGACTCATTGTCATTGATGCTATAATGGCAGGAGAAAAGATAGACGTGGGCAGATTGATAGCCAGAGAGATAGAGAAGTGCAGAGTTAAAAAGGGAGGTAACTTATATTTTCCTTGTTTAATTTCTGAGTTATGTCTGGAGGCTGATGTAGAAGTAGAAATGAAAGAAGAAAGAAGATCCCCTCTTGGGGCATTTCCTTGCATTTTCAAAGTTAAGCAGAAACCTGCCGCTACAGCGTCTTCTGACTCTCATGCGCTACAGCGCTTAGAGCTGAAGCAGCAGGTCCTCTGCAAATTTGTGAAAGAAAAATTTGACTGGGAAAAAGCATTGTATGCTCAAATATCCAAAGGAAAAACATCAATTCCCCCTCCTCAATTCCCTGATTGGCTGCTGAAAGAAGAGCCAATTAAAAAGCAAGAGAAAAAGGGAGTTAGGGCAGAAAAGAAAAAGGTTGTGGCTAGTCCATCAAAGAAAGCAAAGGCTAGTCCAGCAAAGAAAACAAAACCTAGCCCAGCCAAGAAAGTGCAAAAAGCTGTAGTAGAGGAGGAAAGCCTGGATTCTGATGACATTGAGAACATTAGTGAGGAAGATGAAGAAGAAACAATTGCAGTTATGAAAGAGATGGAAAAGCAAGATGATGAAGAGCAATCAGAAGAGGAAGAAGAAGTACAGGAATCAGACGCTGCAGCGGCAGCAGTTCAGGAAGCAAGCGCTGCAGCGCCACCAACCGCTGTAGCGGCTGAAAGCCCTGCTCCACCTCAGCCAAAGAAGAAGAAGGCAGGAAAAGGAGCCCCAGCACCTTCAAGAGCCAGTAAGAGGCTCAAGAAGGCCTAATAAGGCAAGAATTGTTGGCTTCTTATGCCGGTTATGTATTTTGTACCTTATTTTGTTGTTGTTCTAAGGCCTCTCCCTTTCTTGTCAAGCAAGCAGTGAGGACACTGCTGATTTTTAATTTCTGGGGGAGGACCTTGTGGTTAACAATGGTTTTAAATTAAGAACAATGATGTTTTTAAATATTTAGTATAATTATGCCATATTTTGCATGTGTTGCATGTTTTATATTTTGTATGCTTGAATGGGAAGTATGATTAGCTGCATGTTTTAAATTTCTTAGTAAGCAAAAGCTGATTCATATAGCCAAATATAAATAAGAATTTTTGAGTAAGGCAGCATTGTGTAAACAATGAAATGATGTTGTTGCTGCTTTTACACAAAATCCAAGCTTAGTGAAGAACCTAGTCAGCCAGGAATAATCTAAGGATAAAGTCAAGTTTTGGATAACCAAAGGGTTAGTCAAGTTTTCATTAAAAATTGAGAGTTGTTTTAAAAGCTAAGTTTGGGGGAGCATCGGTTATGTTAAGGCTAGGAACAAAAGATGAAAAATTGGCCTTTGCAAAATGAAAAATAAAAATGAATGTGGTCTTGAAAAAAGTTGCAAAATATCTTAAATAAATTGCTGAGCTGTTCCAAAAAGCATAAAAAGAAAATGCAAATAAGGAGCTCAGTAATGAAGATAGCATCTAGTTTTAATCATAAAAATCTAGCGCTACAGCGTCTACGGACTTTGAAGCGCTACAGCGTTTTATCACTAGACCAAAAGTTTATGCACTGACCAATAATCTGAAAAATGCCTAATTAAAGCCCTTTGCTGTGCTTTGAAGCCCCTCAGATCTTGTGTGAAATTGTTATTCCACTCTTCTTTTTGAAAACATTCTTTGTCTAACCCAAAAGAAATCCATTCTTCCCAAACCTTAGAGAAATTCTGAAATTAACTAGGGACTAAGTTGAGCTTTGATATCACACACTCACAACTGAGCAGTAATGATTCTATTTGAATTGTGGACCACTATGGTGTGTGAAAATGATAAGATTTAGCTTTTGAATAAATCCTGTTTAATTTAAAAGCTGCAGCTAGTTATATAAGAACTTTATCTTGTTCAAGTGTCATTACTTGGGGACAAGCAATGGTTTAAGTTTGGGGGTGTGATAACCTTATTTTATATAGGTTATTTATGCTCCTAATACTTAAGTTAAGCTTATTTCTCAAGTAATTTTAGTACTTAAATATGTGAATATATGAATACTAGGATAAATATAGGTTATAAGTCAATTCCTTAAAACTTGGGCATAGTTAACGCCTTTGTGAGTATTTTTGATGTTTTGCTTTAGCGCTGCAGCGTGTGCTATCAAGGAAACGCTACAGCGTTATATGACGGCTGACCATTGAGATATTTGTGTGGCCACTTGAGGACATGATGAGTCACCACCCTTATCTCTTCCTTTCAGCTGGAATTGTTGACTTTCAAGTGGATACTAAATTACACTTGGCGCCTCCTAAATGGAACCCATGTGATAGTTGTTGTATTCCATCATTACCACTTTTTGTAAAAGTGCTTTAAGGATAATATCTAAGTCTAATAATCATCATGTAATATTATTATTTTATTAAGACTTAGATATTAATTAGATTAATTAAGATTGCTTCACCAATGGGAAAGGTACGTAGACAAGTGTGGTAACTTGGAAGAAGAACTACACATATACGTAGTAGCTATTCTCCATTGATACACACTTTTGAGCTTTTATTTTTTTAGCATAGTTTTCTAAGTTCTCATTCAAGGTTTTGCTCACGCCTCAACTTCATCTCTTGTATACTACTTGGGAACATTGGAGTGCATCTTTTGCAACCACTCTTCTCTTGTCTTCATACGGTAATACATACTCTCTAGTTGTATTATGTTGATGGAACTTGTGATGAGCTAACTTTGTTGTAGTTGGATTGTTCTTGATATGTAATGAACCTTGAGTAACTTTTGTATAATATTATGATGTTTGTGTTTTATTCCTTGTGTCATAATGCTTTCAATCTTGGTTTGGGAATGATCAACTAAAACAAGGTAACTTTGTGGGTACAGACATGGTTCACAAAGAGAACTCAAGGAATGATATGAATGAAAACCCTTTAAAGACATTTAAAGGAAGCACTACTTAACTCTAGACATAGGGGAGTAGTAGTTCATAAGGCAAATGTTGTAGGAGCTTAATATACAGGGGTAAAACTTATTGAGAGCCTAGACATAGGAGTCTTGTAACATAGCCCTGACAAAAGTGACTGAAAGGCACGCCACCAAGGCGCTACAGCGTCTAAGGATTCTGAAGCGCTACAGCGCTTAACGCTACAGCGTCTAATATTATCTAACATTACTCTTGGGGACTTACATAACTATTGAGCTATCCAACTCACTTTTAATTACTGCAAACTTAATACTGTTTTATCACAACTTATAATGTTACAACTTTTTACCTCCACTTGTTACTTAATTCTTTTCACTAAGATCCTAATCACTTAAACTTCATAGATTAATTCCAATCCCTGTGGGAACGAACTTTACTTATCAATATATTACTTGTTGCGATTGTGTATACTTGCACATCACCTTTTCGCACAACAGTCAGCGGATCCTGAGTGAGATGCCATGCTAGACATATACATTTAAACAAACAAATATACACTAAACAAGGTTAACATAAACATACTAAACAAAAATATGTAAACATAACAAACATAAATTACATCGTTGATTAAAAATAGGTTAACATATATATATATATATATATATATATATATATATATATTGTTGAAACATAAATAACTAATTGGAATCCCATTCATTCTCAAAATCATCATCAGATGAGGAGTGAATTCTTGATACACCAATGTGGTCTGTTGCATCTTCATCAGCATCTTCTTCGTCACAACTTCATCGCTGGTGTTTGGCTCATCACATAAACGACTAATGGGTTAAACTTGAATCACTTCAATTACATTAGACATTTCTTCCATTTGATATGGCACATCTTCCACCGTGTCATCATTTGTCTCAATGCGACCTCTTGGTTTTGTTTTAATTGCGACACATCAACCACACCTATCAGTCCGCGTTGATGGATAAGGGACATAATAGACTTGTCTCACATTTTGTGCAATGACGAACGGATCATACAGTCGATATCTACCATTCATTTTAATGTCCACTGTATTTGACTTTGGATTCACCTTTGTTTCTCGAGCAGACGGATCAAACCAATTACAATAAAAAACCACTACCTTCTGACTAAAATCTAGATGGGGGTACGAAAGTTCATATATGTGTTGAACCACACCATAAAAATCATCTTCACCTCCTCCGGTGACACCCTTCATGCACACTCCACTATTGACTGTCTCTCTGCCCTGTGTCCATTCACTGGTGTGAAATTTGTATCCATTGACAAAGTATGTGTGCCATTCTTTAACACGTCTTCGAGGACCATCTGATATGTTCCTCAAGTGTTGGTTGGTAGGAATTGGTGGGAGGGCATAAACATGTTGCCTAAACCACGTTAGAAATGTGCATTAATATGAGCAGAAGATTGTTGCTCACTTACGTCCTCTGATGACAAGAATTCCCTAAAAAGAAATAATTAATTGTTACACATTTGTCTACTTTATATTAACTAATTAAGATCGATAGTTAATGTTGAGGAACATACTCAATAAATGGTTGCACCTCAGTACAGTTTATCAACACATGAACATGTGCTGAAGTTAACTTTTTATCTGTTAGCCAGTGAATTGACTCCTTCCCAGATGGACGACCGGGTAGACAAAAGACAGACAAAGCTAAATGATGTCTAGGCCATTCAGTATCCATTTCATTTCGACTGCTTCCAGGAGCAAACTCATTCTTGAAATAATAAGAACAAAAATGTGTTGTTTCACGGTGTAAGTAAGAAGAACATATATCGATCCTTCAACTCTAGCTTTGCTTTTATCCGATTTTTTGAATCACCCATGAACCTAGAGAAAATGATATTAATTAACATAATAATCATATATTTCTCCTTGTTTCTCTTATATTATAAAAATTAACTGACCTTTCAAACGGATACATCCATCTGTATTGGACAGGTCCGCCAAGTTTAGCTTCATATGCGAGATGCACCGGTAGATGCTCCATAGAATCAAAGAAACCAGGCGGAAATACTCTCTCCAACTTGCATAAGATAAGTGAGATGTCTTGTTCCATTTTTGAAAGATCATCAGCTTTTAGCGTTGCAGAACACAAATTCTTAAAGTATTGACTTATTTCAATGAGCGGATTCAAAACGTGTGTTGGCAACGAACTAAAAGCGATAGGAAGTAAGCACTCCATGAATACATGACAATCATGGCTCTTCATCCCATGCAACCTCCCATTATCCACATCCGCACATCTAGATAAATTGGAAGAATAACCGTCTGGCATTTTCAACTCTTTTATCCACTGATAAACTGCTTTCGCTTGTTCGGTAGATAAAGTATAATTGGCTTTGGGTTTCAAAGTCCTAGTACCTTGCTCAACCAACAACAAATCCTTTCATCTACAGTAATGATCTATATCCTTCCTAACTTTCTCATTGTCTCTCGTTTTGCCTTTCACGTTCATGACAGTGTTAAATATGTTGTCAAAAAAATTCTTCTCAATATGCATGCCATCGAGATTGTGTCTCAATAGATTATCTTTCCAATAGGGAAGTTCCCAAAAAATACTTTTTTGGTCCAATTATGCCATTGTCCATAGCCATCTGGACGAGAAACAACACCTGCTACGACTTCCACAGGAGGGATATCCCTAACACTATTCCAAACTTCCTCTGGTGTCAACCTACGAGGAGGTCCATCTGTTTCAACATTTCCCTTGATGAACGCATATTTCTGCTTTCTAAATGGGTGATCCATAGGTAAGAACCTACAGTGCGAGTCAAACCATGAAGTTTTTCCTCCGTATTTAAGACTAAAAGCCTTTGTGTCAACCATGCAAATCGAACACGCCATCTTACCATGTGTCCCCCATCCAGACAACATTCCATAGGCAGGGAAGTCAGTAATGGTCCACATCAAAGCCGCCCACATCACAAAATTTTGTTTGTGTGCTGCATCATAAGTTAAAACACCATTCCACAACCTTTTTAGGTCATCAATCAAAGATTGCAAATATATGTCAATACCAGCTGTTGGATTACTTGGCCCTGGAATAATAGAATTTAAAAACATGTATGGTTTAGACATACACATTTCTGGAGGAAGGTTGTATGGGGTAACAATAACTGGCCAACATGAATACGGTGTTGCCGAGGCTTGAATATATGGTGTGAAACCATCAGAGCATAAACCAAGCCGAACATTGTGTGGATCACTGGCAAAATCTGGATGAACACGATCAAAATGCTTCCAAGCTTCACCATCAGATGGGTGACGTAATTCACCGAAATTATTTCTATTTTGATGGTGCCACGTCATTTTACCCGCGGTCTCCATTGAAGTAAACATTCTCTGTAGCCTTGGTATAAGCGGCAGATAGAACATTGCTTTTCGTGGAACCGGTTTGCCTCTGCTCATCCCTTTCCTACTGACACGATAACGTGGCTCTCCACACAACTTGCATTCCGACAACTCTCCATCATTTATGCCAAACTCATTGTTATAATAGAGCATGCAACAAGACACACACAACAATCAATTCTTTTAGATTTTAAGCCAAGCTTCGATACCAGTCTTTTAGCTTTATAATAACTTTGCGGCAAAAGCCCTCTAATGGGGGTTGCATCCAACATCATTTTGGTCATATATTCCATGCACAACTCAGCAACATTAAATTGAGAGTTAAGACCCAACAACCGAACACACATTGATAATTTTGAGTCTTTAGATCCTTCAAATAATGGTTTATTTGTCTCACTCAAATACATGTAAAACCTTTGAGCTTCCTCATTTGGAACTTCTTCAGCATCATATTCTGGTTCTTCAAAATCCAAATTTACTCCAACAGCGTCAGATATCATTCCCTGATAAACATCTAACGGTTGTATAATTTGGCCTTCAAATGTCGTAGTTGCTGGATAACTACTTGATGTGGGAGCTACTACTTCAACCGGAACATTAACCGCAGGAACTGCAGCAGCTATCCCTTCCACCCTAAAGTAGAAAATGGAGTTGCATGTGCTGGTTGGGAGTGGATTCAAGAGTTAGAATTAAAAGTGCATAGGAAACTAGAGGAACAATAAAGGAACAAGAGTGAAGATAGAAACTAGAGGAATGGAAGATAGGATTGAAGCTCAAAGGGGTTGCATGTGGGTAAAGGAGCACTCAACCTAGGTATTGGAGCTGGAGATGTTGATTGGAGCTACACTTTGGGTCAAACGAGTTTAAGTGGAGTAGGGAGTTGTTAGAAGAGTTGAGTTAGTGAAGTACATCAACAAGTGAGTTCATCTTTCCCCTTTAGAGCTAGGAATCTTGAAGTACAATTTGTGCTCCACTTTTATTCCATATGATTATGATTGATATGCATGATGAAAATGACTTTTGATTGTGAATGTGGATGGTTTATTTGTTAGGTTGCTCAAATGTTAATTCTTTAAGTTCTTGTTTGATTGCATGTAGGTAGGAAATGTTACATGATATAACTTGTTTGCTTGTTGTTGAAATTGAACATGTTGTGTGTTTTAAAGTCAATTCATCATGTCTAATTTTGTGTTAATTGATGTTGGATTGAAAGGATGTTGTTTTGGAATGTTTAGAATGGTATTTAAAGTGCTTTTATGTAGAAGTACAGTTCATAATCGATTATGATACTTCTGGAATCATTTCTATGAAAAATTCATCATTATAATTGATTGTACTCATTTCGGCAGATTTTCAGCAATTGTGTGTTTATAATTTTTCGGCAGTAACTTTTAATCTAGGAACCCTATTAAGGTGTTCTGGCATGCGTTGGAAAGTTAACGTGAAGATCCATATTTATAAATGATTATTGTTTTGCTTTTTCACTCATTACTTAAGTTCTTATTAGTTTCATTCCCCACTATATTATGTATCTAATTAGATTTAAATGATCATTGTTATAGCATGATTTTTTGATCGTGAGTAACATTGAGAGAACTATCTATATATAAATGGATTAAAGAATTGTTAGGGCGTACTTAGATTGGGAAGTCATGAATCCAAGTCTAAGTCTCGTCTGGATTCCTTCTCCAACATTTAGAAGGATTTGGGGTTGCGTCATTGTTAAACAATTAAAAGACTTCGTGTGAGTTATGGTGAGGTGTCATTTGAGAAATTCATTGAGATTTCTTAAATCTCATCCTATCATGGTTTGTGGTTTTCAGATTTACAGGTTTAATTGGACGTTTTTGAAGACAAAGAGGCTAGCTCTTGAGACTTCCATGTTTACGATCAATTGATCATGTAGCTAGCTAGGGGTGTTCAGTGGTTTGGGTAAATCCGAACCAACTCATTGCTCAATCCAAACCGAAGCATTTGGTTTGGATAATTTTCGTAATCGGATCAAAACCGAACCAACCGATAATGACCCATACTACTTTGGTTCGGATAACAGATTTTAAAAATTAAATCAAATCCAACCTGTGAACCCGTATGTATGTCTTTTAGCCTTCTACAATCTTACTCCTCTTCAAAAGTTGCCCATTCAATTCTCACACCCATAAACCATTTCTTCCTTCAAAGTCCAAAGCACATATTTACTAGGCAAGAATTCAAGCATTCAACATATACGTTAGATATTTCCATTTCCAATGCAGATAACTGAATTAATATTGATACGTTTTTGACAATTCTATATGCTGGTGTTTATCCTTATATGTTCAACTCCATCGCAGAACATACAAAAACATTAATTAAATACTCCATATAGTAAAGCATTTAGGTGTGCATATGTGCAATGAAGGACCTGCTAATACAACCGCCAGATGCATGATTAAATCCCAGTTTTACCTTACTTTCTTCTTTATTTATTTTTTTATGAATTAGATTAAACTGCCATAGTGCAATATGTTTTTTACCTAAAAAATATGTTTTTAAAATTTGATACTAGCACACGACCCGTGAGCACAATCCGAACCAACTCATCCAATATAGGGTTGGTTTGGTTCAGATTTTATAAGAAAAAACACAAAATCCAAACCAACCCCAACCAATTAAATATGATCGGTTCGGAGAACGAGTTTAGTCAAAATTCATTCAAACCAACTCGTGAACACTCCTACATGTAGCCTCTTTCACCCTTTATTTTTTGATCATCTTTTCTCCCCCATCGTTCTATTGTGTGATATGTACTTAATAAGTTTAAAAAAATTGAATACCTATGAGTGGTTAATTAAATTACTTAATATTATATTGAGTTTATAGGTACTTTTAGGGTGAGAGAGCAAATCATATCCCTCATCAATGAACCACTAAAATTGACTGTAGGATATTGTGTAAAATACTATGAGTGGTTAAGATTGAATCAATCATCATTAAATCTCAATTGTTAACGAATTTTTATACTACATCCTGTGGTCATACTTAATGGTTCATCGGTGAATGATTTGATTTGCTCTCCCACCCTAGAAGCACTCCGAGTTTATGCCATTTTGATGAATTTGGCTTTCGAAATTATCTTCCTTTAAGGTGTTTCTGAAAATTTTAAAAAAAACAGTTACAACTTAATTTTTGGTAAAAAAATGAAGGGTATTTTGGGGATAAAACGCAAAATGGGGGTAAGGGGGGGGGGGGGGAGAGGGGGTACGAAAAAAAAACCAAAGCTAAAAGTATTTCTTATCTAAAATTACTTCATATCTTCTAAAATAGACTTTATCAGGTAACTAATATACAACCGAATCTTACTTGATTAGAATTTGAAATATTTTATTCTGAGATATTATTATAAATCTTTTTTATTCAATTTTATAATATTCAGAATTAAAATAGGCAAATTTAAAGTAGAGGTCATTTACGTTATTATTTTGTAATAAGTTGGTCCTTTAAGTTTTTTTCCATACTAACTTAGTTATTTAAGTTATATAGTGTGTACACCGTTAGCCAATTTTAGTATTTCCGTTAAAAAAAAGCCTAGTTGGCATAAACAGTGCTGACGTAGCTATAACGGAGATGACATGACATTGTTTTTTGCTTAGTAATCATCTTCAACCTCATCTTCATCTTCAACCTCAAGAATAAACCCAAAAACACCACCATATTCATCTTCCACATCTTTCCACAAAAACTTAAGAAAAAAACAAAATTTAAAGATAGAAGCTCAAAATGATTAAATAACATATCTCGGTTTCTTATTTGGATTTTAGTTTTTAGTCAAATCCCTAAAATTTAAAAACCCTAACTTCAATTTCATCTTCAACACAACCATCTTGAACTTCATCTTCAACACAACCATCTTGAAGTAGCGTTTGAAAAAACGCTAAATGCTACCCGAAAAGTGCTAAACGCTAGTGCTTACCAAACACCTGTACTCTTCACCTGCTAGTTTCATCCGCTAGCGGGTGAGATGCGTCAAACAGAACCTTGATTGAAGGATCAACTTTGGCTTGTGGAAAATACAAGTCAATGATGTGTTGGTACAATCAAGGTGGAGATTGTTGGAGTTTATTGGAATTGAGCATCTTGAATTTGAGATTATGTCGATGGCTTTCGACATGGAGAAATTCTTTAAGTGGTTTAGCTTCAAGTGAAGTATACTCTTTATGGTGGAGTATGATAGTTCCTTTGAACTATGATTGTCGGTGTAGACAATAAAAACAGAAGATGTCTCGTGTATCAATTACAATCAAAGTGGAGATGGTTGGAGTTGATTAAAATTGAGCATCTTTAAGAAGTCTCACATTGCTTAGTTTGGTGAAGGAATGGGGAGACCAAGGTTATACATATGAGCTCAAGTTCTCATTTACGAAATGTACAAGTCAAAAAACACTTTAAGTTTGTATTTGACTTATTTTTTTGTAAACTAATGTATCAAATGTTTTTCCATACGCGCCGAATGATTAATGGACCTAAGTATCTACCACTTATGCCACATCATGTTAACTTTTTATTTCTCTTATACTTTTGTTTTAGAGTGTTGTAATATGTAGTTAAATATTTTTTTGGAGAGTGTGGATGTACATGGGTCATTGGGTGTTTGAGAGAAGTCTATGTGTTGCAACAATTTTCAGTGTTATTCTCTGGTTGTCATTAGACAACGGTTCGTAGTTTTTCTCTAATGTTAGAGTTTTCCTCGTTAAATTCTTATTTTCCGTATGTTGTTTTTCCCCAACAATAATATTTGATCACGTGTCATTATTTTAGTTGGCTTTTTTATAATATTTGAATAACTATAGATAGTAGTTACAACTTTTTTTCATAGAATTGCTAAGTGATTATTGTCACGTTGTGATACACAAATATTGACTAATTAATATTTAAAAGATCCATTTTAGTTCCCGACTATTTTTTTAAAGAACAAATTGGTCCCTGAAATGTTTATGGGACAAATTAATCCCTTTCGTTTTCCAGACAAGGATAAATTAGTCCCTGACATTAGATGGGCCGCATGGGCGGGGGACTACAGGGACTAATTTGTCATTGTTTTGAAAATATCAGGGACTAATTTGTACCAAATATTGTCAAGGAGCAATTTTTCTTGACACAATCAAAGACCAATTTGTCCTAAAAATAAATTGTTAGAGATTTAAATAAGCCTTTACTCTTAATATTTTTACGAAATTTCCTTATTATTAGTATAATAATAATAATCCTGTCAAAAAAAAGTACAATACTAATAATATAAGGTCTGATAAAAAAAATATAATTATAAGGTAAGTGAACTGTGAAAAAGATAATATCTGGTTAGCCTGTGCATTAGCGAATAAAATCACAAAGTTGCATCAACTATCAAGTATCAATCAATCAACTATCAACTATCAAATTAAGAAAAGAAAGGGCCGAGAAAATTACCTAAATGTCCTCTTAAAGATTTGCTTTTTGTGGCCAAATTTGGAAATTCATATTTCAAAACCAATCTCCTTTCTCTAATTTCCTCTCTCTCTCTCCTAGTATTTATCTTCTACTACATACTAACTTCTCTTATTTAATTTATCTATCTATTTATTTAATCAATTTATCTATTTAATCAATTCATCTCTCTATTTTTTTATCTATTTAATCAATTCAAAAACTACTTTGTAAAAAAAAACTCACTTTTTTAGAACAAATATGTATTTGTAATTCTTCTAAATGAGTTTTATAAATGAGTAGTTTGGTATTTTTTTTTACAAAGTAGTTTTTGAATTGATTAAATAGATAAAAAGATAGAGAGATGAATTGATTAAATAGATAAATTGATTAAATAAATAAATAGATAAATTAAATAAGAGAAGTTAGTATGTATAGTAGAAGATAAATACTAGGAGAGAGAGAGAGAGGATCAACAGTAGAATAGAGAGAGAGAGTGAGAGAGAGATATAGAAAATTAGAGAAAGGAGATTGGTTTTGAAATATGAATTTCCAAATTTGGCCACAAAAAGCAAAACTTTAAGAGGACATTTAGGTAATTTTCTCAGCCCTTTCTTTTCTTAATTTGATTTCTTAATTTGATTTGATAGTTGATTTAAAACCCACTTTTTCTCCTATTTCTCACTCTTATCCTTCCCAATTTTCTCTCTATCTCTTCCCCTTCTATTCTCTCTCTAACTCTCTCTCTCTCCACATTTCATTTGTTTAATCTATCTACTATTTTTTCATCAAAACACTACTCATCAACTATCTATTTAATTAACTCAACCATTATCAAAAATACCAAACTACCCATTTCTAAAATATTAGATGGGAAAATATATTTACTATTATAAATGGATATTGTTTTTTAATAAATCTTTTTTATCTTCCTTTTGAGTTTTAACGAGTAAACATTCACTACGCAAAAAAATGGAGTCTAGCGGCGGTTAAAATGCTCAGCGGTAGCGGTTTAAACCGCCGTTAATGAAGGGTGGCGGCGGTCCCAGCAACCGTCACACAAACAGCTGCGAATGTAGCGGCGGTTGCCAACTGCCGCCAAAGTGTTAACTAATATTACAAGTTGTTAGTATAATTTCATTATTTTTGATTCCTATGGGGAACATAACAACTTACCATATAATAATTTTTGTATTTATTTTCATGAATGTCTTTATTTCTTATTTCTTATTAATAGGGGTGGGAATAGGCTGGGCTGAACTAGAATTTGCACGGTCTGAGCCTGGCCTGCGTTGGAAGTGCTAGGTCTGAGCCTGGCTTGTGGCCTGTCATAGGCCCTATTTTTAGGCCTTGCCTGGCCTATGTGAAAGTCTGGCAAGGCCTGAAAGCCTTTTTAAAAGTATTTCACAATATTATATTTTTACAAAAACCTACAATCTTTAAGTAATGTATGCTTCTGTAATAGACTAAGAAGCTTTTTTGGTTACATAAAATTTTAGGGTGAGGGGATGGCGCCCCAGTCCAAGGCAGGGAAGACCTTCGGGCTCTTTGAGCACTTACAAAAGTAATTACATTTACCTTCCCCCAAAGGGGACTAGTGGAGATTTGAACCCGGGACCTCCCAAATACAAATCCTGTCATGGTCTACAAGTCCTGTAATAGACTAAGAAGCTAATAAATCAATGAGATTAAGTTCTATTTAATATGACATCCGATTTAAATTCTATTTTATAATAATAACTTTAAATATGTCAAAAATTGATGTAGGTCAATCTGTTTAAATTAACCAAAAAATATTAGCAAACTTATGATTTAACACGAAGTACAAAATTTAACATAATAATAATAGTAATAAAAATATTATTTATTTTTACTTAAACAGATAAGTCCTCGGCTTTTTTGAAACCCTACTTAGCTAAACAGATAATAATTATTTCATATTTTGTATTTAAGTTACAACTCATAAAATGTGTTTCATAATGATAAAAAATGTCAATTGAAAAAATAGTCTAAAATTTTGAAACTTCATTTCTTATCAAGTTGATAGATTTATTGTAATTGAATTCTGTCTCAGTCTAGTTATAGAAAGAATATGATATTACCCGTGCTGTATGTGTATTATTTTACATTATTATAACTACATGGCAATTTTTTAATCCTCTTTAATAATTATAAATAATTATTTTACTTTTGAGTCCCTATGAGGAAAAATTACATGGTTTTATATAGTTTCAAGGTCTTTGCACACATATTAATTTCTCGAATTTCGTTACAATTTATAAGTTAATATTTTGATCTGTGAAATGTTTCAGTATATTTCGTGTAACACCCCGATATTTCTAGCTTGTAGAAATACCAAAGTGCACCACTTGGCATACATCAGAGTAATTTCTTGTTATTGAATATTGAACACAACTAAAAACTTTCGATAAATAATTATCAAGTGGTTCCATGAACCTCATTAAACTTAACAAAGTACTTAAGTCTCATGACTTAAAACTTATACAATCCTGGTGTTCAATACCCAAAACATAAGTAGCGGAAACGATTTATAACTGTTAGCAAGTAATAGTCATGCAATCGATAATACAAAGACAACAAAATGGACAAAGGCCTAAATGTAAAACTGAATCTCTGACGACTCCAAGAGTCACACCGGCTAGCCGTGCTACTTCGCCTTTGCTTTTCCCTGTTTCTCTGTAAAAACCACAATAATAAAGGGTGAGATAAACATTATCTCAGCGACTCCTATCGAGACCTCTTACTAACTCTGGCGATTCATTATGCTTTGAACTCTGAACATCATGGCCCTAATAAGCGACCATGTGGACACATATTTCTTTACTTCTTCTTGTAGCCCTAATAAGCGACTACATATCATGTCTTATCTTTCCTTTAACTTAATTAGCACAACACATCGAGCCTACCTTATTCGGTTATTTCTTTGGCTTTTGGTGAACCCAATACACTAACCACTAATTAGCGGGCAAACCTCATGGGGCCTAGGTTTTGGGGCTCATGACTTCCCCTCCCCTAGTATGCTAATCCTTAAGGTCGTCACCCTTGATATACATACATTATTATATGTATGCCGGCCATCCTTCCTTTCCTCAAGGGAAAGTAACTTGACTTGTTATTACATGAATTGAGAATTTTACATGACTTGTATGGACTTATAGTCTTTTATCTTGACTTGACTTGTGTACACTCGCGTTTACTAATGTACGGTTTTTCCTCACCTGTATAACTCAAGAATATTTATCTCAAGCATACTCAATTTCATGATATTCATGCATTACAATCATTGGGTAACCCTGGGGAATTGATTAGAAGGAACTTGGAATCATTTGGAATGGACTAAGGTGCATTTTAAAAGGGTAATAGAAGCTTTCGCACGGTCCGTGCGTGTAGGCGCACGACCCGTGCACATTTTGTAAAAATTTTCGGAAAGTTACAGAAGTTCTCGCATGGTCCGTGTGCGTGGAGACGCACAATCCGTGTGCATCTTGAAATTTTTACGCACAAGTAACAGACGGTGGAGCACGGTCCGTGCGCAAGGGCACCCGACCCGTGCGTTCACATCAGTTTTCTAGAAAATGCTGTTTTCGTGAAATTTTCCATTCCGTCCCGATTCCAATGTCCGTTCCGATCGATACCCTAACTCAATCAAACATCAATCCAGTCCATAACAACAATTTATTCAAGCAATCACAACATCATTCAATCAATCATATAAGCTACCAAAAATGTAATTTCTTAAAAACGGTTTTGGACTCGATTCTTTTTGCAATAAAAACGTGAAACACATGGAATCAAAGACATGCAACTCAGTATCAAACAAACATCCCTAAGCGAGTATAGAACTCACCTCTTGCAATGAAAATCGCACACAACAACGAAGCTTCTCGAACCGAAAACCCTAACTTCGCGAAATGAGCTCCCAGCACCCCAATAGTCTCCAAACTCGAACTCTCCACTCTAAAACGCCCAAAACTGAATCTAATCTTTGCTCTATGACTTCCAAAATACAATGTTGTTCCTGAGATGCCCCTACCTAGCTTTACTCTTGACATGCAATGTTTGAAAACTCCATTTCTAACATATTGGAGCTTGAGGTTCGAATATGGTGATTTGAGGATGAGGAGGAGGGGGAGGAGGAGATGGGTGGTGAAACTGGTATCAAGATGAAGAGAGGAAAACAAGGATCACCATGGTGCAAGAAGATTGAACATGCATCCAGAGGTGATGGAGATCTTTTCTCTCCTTTCTCTCCTCTCTCTCACGGCTCTCTCTCTCTCTCTCTCTCTCTCTCTCAATGCCTCTCAATTATATTTTTCTAATTTCTGAACTTGTGTGGGAGTGTTTAGTGGTGAGTTGGTTTTGTGTGGTTGTGAGTAAGAGAGAGTCAATGGGTCAGCTGAAGGAAATTTAAATAAGTAAATTGACTGTTTTACCCTTTTCCTTAGTTTCTCACTTAAATTCTAACTCCACAATTTCTCCCTAACTTCTATACTTAGCATAATATACCTTATGCATAAACGATAATTTATTTGTTTCAATCAATTTCAAACATCTCATAATTAATAATTTATTCTAATTATTCTCAGTTTAGCTAATTAATTAATTATGGCCTCTAGCTAATCTCAGTAATTGAAACTCGTTAAATTGGGGATGTTACATTTCGGGTCTTAACGAAGAAACAATACGCGTTGTGAATTAATTTCAAATACTGCACGCATTGAATATAATTTCATTGTTTTTAAGAGTCTTGACCGGAAAATATTTTATTTTGTCAATATAATTATTTAATTTTATATTACCTATTTTTAGTATAATTAATTTTTTATTTTGCTTTCATGAGTGTATTTATATTTTGTAAATAACTATTTTGCTTTTAAAGATAAACAAGAAAAATTACATGTTATTCCTATATGTAACTTTGTATTTCTCCTTTGTAAATACCTTTTATAAATAAACATTTTATGTAAATAATTTTTTTGCTTTCACGTAAAATGAAAAAATATTTTACATAAACCTTTACTTTTGGTATGCAAATTCAATTTCTAAATCATTCATAGCAAGCAACACGATACAACTCTTGCGTATGCACGAGTGTACTTTTAGCTGACCAATAAAATCACGGTTTGAGAATAAACAAACCATTCAGACAAGCATGACGGTTGTAGTAGTAGTGCTACTAAAATAAAATCATCAAATCGCATTATATTCGAAGAACTCGCGGGAAAATCCAACGAGGGTGGGGAATTGTTCCCTCCAATTATTTTCCAAATTACCTTTCTTCTATTAGAGAGCATAAACAAAAATAAAATGTGATATAAGTTCACTATCGTTATAATGCCGGCCTGAGCTAACTCACTCTTTATTCTGAGTCAACTCACTGTCCGTTTTTTTTGTTAAAGTAGTGTCACCGGCAACAAGTTGAATTGTACATAAAAAATGAAAATGAACAGTATTATCAAAAGGTGTAAGCATTTGATTATTTATTTATATCGTAATAGAGTTATAGAACTGTTTTGAAAAGAATTATTGTTAAAAATTTGAATTTAAAAAAATTGATTTGTATTTGGTACAACTTTTAAGTGTTTCTTTTGAGGGTTGGGGTCATTCCTCCTCCAACCAATACTCTTGACGTAGTTTTGACCCAATTGGGGGTATTGAATGTAACACCCCGATATTTACTAACTTGTAGAAACATCGAAATGCACCACTTGACATACATCAGAGTTGCTTTCTGTCTCAGATATTGAACATGACTAAAAATTTTCGATAATAAATTATCAAACGCGCTTACATAACTTAACATAATCTGAAATACGTGCCTTACAACTTCTCATGCCTAGTGTTCAATACAAAAATAGAAAGTTGCGGAAGCGATTTGCAACTTGATACAATAATAAGTCGTACAATCGAAGATACAAATCAGATAGTAGAAAATACAAAGCACATAAACTAAACATCGGCATTTTCTCTAGGTTGCTCCATAACCGCCTTATCGCCTTTAACTTTCCCTGAAAACCATAAATCATAAAGGGTGAGATAACATTATCTCAGTGAGTTCTATCGAGACCCCTTACTAACTCTCTCGGTTCATTATGCTTGATTCATTAATCGTAGTCCTTAAAGTTGACTACGTGGAGAACTCTAACATTGTCCCTCGTAGCCCTTAAGCCGACTACAAGAGACAATCTTTAATATGACCCGTAGCTCTTAAGCCGACTACGAGAAATATATCTGAAACATGGTTATTAACATATCACCGTAGCCCTTAAGCCGACTGTTGGTAAACCCATTCCCTGACCATAGCAGGGACAAACATGATGGGGCCTAGGTTCATAGGGCTCATGACTTCCCCTCCCCTAGTACGCTAACCTAAAAATAGGGTCGTCACCCTAGACTGAATTGATATGTATATAAATATATACCTGACATGAACATATCGTGATCTTATTATCAACATTATAATCTTAGGGACATTAAGTCCTTCTCATCTTAGTCTGTCGTGATCTCACTCGTGGTTTCTAAGTTCGTTAACCTGACTGATATACATTTACAATTCAATCCAATCATAATTACTTCAATCACAGTCAACATAATCATAAACATCAAACAGTTCATTGAAAACATAATCCACTAAAGAAGCAACGATTCAAACATTCTAATTCAGCAACTGTACCTAAACTTTGAGAATTTATTTAACCTATCAAACGGCCACAGAATTTAGCAAACGACTCCTCTACGGAAAGCTAAGGACGTCTAGTTTCTGACTATGTTTTTAGAGTTGTAGAATGATGGGTCAATAAATACAGTTTTAGCAAATAACACAGTATGTTCAGAAAAACGGGACTGCGACCTAAATTGCGATCCTTCTAAAATGACCAAAATCCACTCAATTAACCTGGAACCCGAGCCTAACAGTAGAAAATTAAATCTAGTTTTCAAAGAAATAGAAATCATTCGAAAATGAGTTCAATTGAAACCACCATGCCCAAAACACTAACCCTATGTCCAGATTGTTCCCAAAATTTTACCCTAACTTGTGGAGCCTATAACTTGAGCTACACAATTCCAAATTCAACCAAATCAGATCCAAATTAACGAGCATTCAGTCTAGTTTCTAAAATGATAGACCACATGATTTTCTAGTCAGTAATTAGTTCCCAGTAATCTCAGTCAAATTAAGTGTTTCTGGTGCCTAAACTGAAGGATTTTGAGTCTAGTTTCGATTGAAACAAAAATGGGCTTAAAATGAGGTCTGTGCAAGGAATTACGAAGAAAACACTGAAGGGTGTCGAAACTGTCTTTGTAGCAGAATCTTCCTATGAGTTTGCATCTTCAATCCCTCCATCATGAACCACAACTCAAGTCCCAGCTCTTTATATTCAACCCCAGCTACTGGAAGTCCCTCCTAGGATGTTTAATTCGCAATGTAGGTGTTGTTTCTTGTTGAATTGCTCACCAATACTGATATGTAGTACTTCAAACCACTCCTAGAGCTTCATTGAACTCACATGCAAGCTAGGAAACTCATTTTTCTCCAAAAGGGAGCTTGGGTGCGAAAATGGTGAGAAGTGAATGGAGGGTTCTTTGGTGGTGAAATCAGTATCAATATAAAGAGGAGAATGAGATGAATGTAATGGCATCAAGGAAGGTGACATGCATGAAGAATGGTCAAGGTTCTCTCCTCTTTTCTTCCCTCTCCCTCATGAATTCCTCTCTCCCTCACTCTATTCTGGAAACTGTTTTGGCTGAATGAGTTTTGAGAGTGGGTCAGCTGGGTGTTAGTGAGCTGAGGGTGTTAATGAGTGGGAAATGACGAAAATACCCTTGGCTCACTAATACTCACTTAACCTATGTTCTATCCTTTCTTTTCTAAAAAAAATCAGAAAGTGGAGTCATTGAGTTGTGTTTTGTGTTTTGCAATTATTGACTCAGCTGGTATTTGATTTGGGTGGTGAAAAGACCAATTTACCCTTCGCGCTCTAATTCGTAATTAAACCCCATATATACCCCAACATTCACACAATTAAGTAACGACTTCATTCCTCGCATAAGACCATGACTCGATTTACTATTTCCTTGAACGCTTTAAACACTGGGGCATATAAGACTAGATTTTCCTTTTCAAGTGACCTTGAGCGCCTCTAATTCCTCGTTGGGCTCTAATTCGGTCGTTATTGGCTTTTTGATATTTCCTATGTGGGTTTGGCCTGTTCCACATGAATCGTTCCTCAACCTCAAAATGTTTCTTTATGCAGTTCCCCGCCCCTTCTTTTTATATGTAAAATGGTTAGTAATCAGTGTGTTAATTGTTAGATGAGAGGGGATAGCATGGTTAGAATCTCATACACATACATTTCACCAGCAATGTCTCTTTCACTCAACCCAAGGACGTCCCACGTAGTTTCTTGATAGAACCTTGTCAGGAAGCCCTTTAAACGTTCACCTTCTTCCTTCCTAATTAACTAGGGCCATGCCTTTTATTCAACGTTAATTCATTTGTTTTGTGGATGGAAGCATATAGACATATATATGGAATATTTTCGGCGAATGGTAACATAATTAGTCAGTTTTATAGAAGTGTGTATTCCCTCTTGACCTATTTATAAGTAAAAAATGTTGTTTTAGATTCATTGAATAACTGACGTATCTATTCTATAATATAAATCAAATACATTAGTTATTCAATAAACCTAAAATTATATATTTTTTCCTTATAAAAATGTTCAGAGGAGTATAATTTTTCACTATACTAGTGTATTTTACCATGTTTTGTACAAACTAGTATCGATGTTTGTTTTGAATGCATCTAATGTGTAATTAAAATTTTGAAAATTGTTAAGATTTTATTTAGAGAATTTGAATTTTTAAAAAATTATCATAAAGCAGTTTATATATATAGATATATATATATATATATATATATATATATATATATATATATATATATATTAATACACGAGTAAACGAGCTTTAAAATATAAAAAATAAAATAGAAGAAAGTTTTGTATAACATCATTAATAGGTCTATGTGTCTTGTTAAAACTTATATGTAAATCACCATAAAAATAACAACAAAAACAAAAAACATGTGCATAACATAAAAAAAAAGCAATAAAACTAGAAATACATTATCTTGGAAAAAAATTACATATAGAAATTATATTTAAATATGATTTTTATTAAAAATTTCATTTATGTAGGAATTTTATAAAAACATTTCCCATAAAATATGCAATTTCCAAACAATACATCCTTCCATATTAAAATATTAAAAAATATATATTTAAAAATAAATATATTTTTGTTTAAAATATCCATATTATAGTAATTTTATAAAAAGTATTTTCCATAAAATATACAATTTCCTAACAAAATACCTTTCCATATTTAAATAATAATAAATAATTATTTAAATATTAATATACGTTTTTTAAAATATTCATTTAATTGTGATATATTTCCATCTTCATTTTATCATATATTTATTTAAAAATTATTATTATTTCTTGTAAAGTAATTAATATTTTTATGATTAATTTGTTCACCTTAAAATATTATTTTTAAATAATTTTTTATGTAAATATTAACATATTGAAAATTAATAATAAAAGATGCACTATTTTTTTTATAAGCAATGTTAATGGGGGTGGGGGAATGTTAGTTTCTGAGGTTTGAACCCGGGACCTCCTTTTTGCACTCTTTTGGTGCACTCCTTCGATATCTCTTAGCTCGCCAACTGAGCTACCTACTTGGGATAAAAAAATATATAGTAATTTTAAAAAAAAAAATTAGTAATAGAAAATAATATAGTAATTTTAGATAGGAAAATTATTTAAGAAAATATATTTATGATTTATATTACGATTTTTAAAGCATTTTTTTTGTATTAAAATTATAATTTTTTTCGATAAGAATTAAAATTATAAGTTTATATGGTTAAATGATGACGGTCATAAAGAACTATTAATAAAAATAAAATATTAATTTAGAAAGGAAACTAAATAACTATTGTATTGTGAAATAATAAATGAAAAAAAAAAATCTCGAGTTACAGTATACAAGTTAAATTAATTTTTTTGGTAAAAAAAATGTTAATTTTTTTTTATTTACGTAGTTAAACAATTTTGTTTAGTTGTTAATATCTAATAATAAGTAGTATTATTATTTATATTAAATTTGTCTACACTATATATATATATATAAAATTTTATATTTGACAATTTATCTTTTAATTTAATCATTTTTAAGATAACTTTTCAAATACTTAAATAGCACTTGATATTGTAGTTAACAAATTTTAGTAAAAATACATATAATATATATTTGATACTAATATTTAATTTTATAATAACATATATATATATATATATTAGTTAGTATATTATTTATAATGAATTAAGGTAATAATAATGTAATAAGAATATTTTAATATATTATTAAAATGACAAAATTGATCGAGGAAAGTCGCTGAAAACTTGTATTTCTTAAGTTTAATTAAAATCGTATTTGATACAATACTTACAAATGTTTAATTATACTGTACACATGACATTTCTACGTTAAACTAAAATATAAGTTTCCTTTACATAAATATATATAGATATAGATAATTTGCAAATAGATTTATTTATTCCAGCAAACATATATTGGAGTTTTTTTTGGTGAAGTACATTGAAACAAAGAAAAACAAAAGAAGGGCAAACTAAGAAACAACTTTTGGCGCACTAGGAGATTCAAACTCGCAGGGAGGTCCGACCATAATAGAGAAGAAATCCAGAGGATTCGGGAATTTAGAATCTATTCATTTCATTGATTGGTGAAATTCTGTTACAAATGACATTTATATTAATCACTATCTCTAACAAAATATTAACTAAAGCTAACCGAACTATTAATTAAAGCTAACTACCTAACTAAGCTGAGTTAGCTTTAGCTAACTCATGTTACAATTTTCCTCTGCTTGTGCTTACTGCAGTGTTATCACTCACTACTGTTGTGTGAACTATGGCACTCTCCAATATCCCCCCTTCAAGCTCAGGGGAAGTGATGACTCTAAGCTTGGTGCGTAGAACGATGAATGTTGTAGTGCCCAATGACTTTGTCAGTATGTCTGCAATCTGCATTGGAGTTGGAACATGTTTTACTACAAGTGACTTGGCTGGAATTTTCTGTCGAACAAAATGTATGTCAAGCTCAATGTGCTTTGTACGAGAGTGCAAGACAGGATTGTGAGCCAAGAGGACTGCTAAGAGATTGTCACATAGCAATGTAGGGGTCTGAAATAGCACCTGCAATTCATTCAGCAAAGACTGGATCCATAGAAGCTTTGTAGTAGCATGAGCCATGCCTCGGTACTCTGCTTCTGCACTTGACCTGGCTACTAAAGTCTGTTTCTTGGCACTCCAAGTTACTAATTTCAGAAGAAAGTATACACATAATCCTGAGCTAGATCGTCAGTCATCAGGATCACTGGCCCTGTCACTGTCACAGTAGACTCTTAGAGAATTTGGCATCGGAAGGAGTTGTTTGTAGATGTAAACCATAGTGAATTGTTCCACTGAGGTATCAAAGCACTCTCTTGACTGCTTTCCAGTGAGTTTCCAGCGGACAAGCTAAGAATTGGCACAACTTATTTGCACTAAAAGCAATTTCTGGTCTTGTTAAAGTAACACATTTCAAGGCTCCTAAAATCGATCTATACTGATGTGGATCTTTGAGGGTATCAGTACCCTGCTTTCTGAGCTTATGGTTTGCCAACATAGGAGTAGATATACCCTTGTAGCCTTGAATGTTAGCTCTCTACAATAAATCACATATGTACTTTGTCTGTGTTAGAAGCTCCATTAGGCATGGCTTTGACCTCTATCCCCAGAAAATAGTATGGTGGTCCCAATTCCTTCAAGGCAAAGGTTTTATATAGCCTGAAAATAACATCATGTATCAGTGGTGTGGATGAGCCAGTGATGATTATGTCATCCACATATACTAGAGCATAAAGAGTGACACCCTTTTTGGAGTATAAAAATAGAGAAGGATCGCATTTCCTTGTTTTGAAACCAAAGCTCAGTAAGACCTGTGTTAGCCTTTCATACCAGGCACGAGGTGCCTCTTTGAGCCCATACAAGGCTCTGCTGAGTTTGCATACTTGGGTTTTGTCCTCTGTTTCAAAGCCAGGAGGTTGTCTCATGTAGATTTCTTCCTTGAGATAGCCATTGATGAAGGCATTGTTGATGTCAATTTGTTGTATTGTCCACTTGGGTGTGAGAGCTAGTGTGAGGATGATACGAATTGTGGTTGGTTTGACCACTGGTGAGAATGTTTCACTGAAGTCTTTACCCTGATCAACTTGATGAAAGCCTGCTACAAGTCCGACCTTGTATTTGTTTAGTGAACCATCTGAGTTTTCTTTGACACGGAATACCCACTTGCAGCCTATGGCTTTCCTATGAGGAGGAAGAGTGGTGACTGTCCATGAGAGCAATGTGCTCTGCCTTCATTGCTTCTGTCCACTTTGGGTTGGACAAAGCCTGCTTGGCTGTTGTAGGTTCAGCCACAGTGAGATAAACCTTTGGTTTCAAGTTTCCAGTTTGTGATCTGGTTACCATGTGGTGTCTTGGATGTTTATTGGGCGTGGTCACAGGGTTGGTTTCTGGTATAGATGGTGGTAGGGGAGCTGGTGTATCTGTAGTGAGGTGAGATGATTGTTGATGGGTCAATTGCTAGTGTAGCAGAAGCTAGTATAATAGTCACTAGTGACTGGTGTGAGAGGGTTTGGTGTAGCTGTTGTGATAGTGGTTACTGTAAGTGAACCAGTGTGAATGTGGGGAGTGTCTGGTTCTAGTGGAGTGGTAGTAAGAGCAGGTGGAGGTGAGTCAATGACTGTGGTGGGACGTATCAAGGGCGGGGAGGATGTGGAAACAGAGTCTTTGGGTGGTTTGGTGTGAGTTTCAGTGGAAATTAGTAGTGAATAAGGTAGCTTGGCCTCATCAAAGATGAGATCCTTGGTGATATATATTCTGCCCTCAGGACTGAGGCATTTATAACCTTTATGTTGGAGAGATATACCTAGGTTAACACCGGTTCCTTAGAAGTTGGAGAACCTCCTCGACATCAGTTTCACACACCACATTCAAGATGAAGTTGTTGATGATCAAAGCAAGGCCATTGGCCCTTGCTATCTCTGATGATCCCACTGGCACCAATGTTGGAGTAATGCAAAAGAAGTGCAACAATATTATACAATTGGAAAAATTAATAAATCATCAACTTACTTGAGGGAATGTTTTTATAGCACGCAAAGATAGTTTTTACTCTCTCTAGTCTTTCACTACATGAGTTGTATACTTGTTTTATGTTGATGACAAGGATTGATGGTTATACAATAAGAGAAAATGGACTAAAGAAGCTTTTATCCTCTAATTTGGCAAGTTTGGTCATTGTGCTTTTTCACTGCACTTTTAGCACTAAAAATCGTAGATTGTACAATTTTAGTCATTTATTTTTCCAAAATTCAAGATTTTTGAAAATCAAAACTGCAGTTAATCCTTGATTTTTGAGAACAAAAATTGCCAAATTAAAAAAATTGAGGAATAACGGAGTCAAAAGTAATATAGAGAGAGACCAAATTCATAAAGTTAATAGAAGTCAATATATTTGTTTGAGATATAATAGACTAATGAACTTAAACTAATGGACATATAGTTGTTCTTTTATCTCCTTATACAAATAAATTTGGTTGGGGTAGCTAAACGAAATAAGATATTATTGAAGTAGCTAAATATAAACTATATCTACTTATTCAAATACATATATTATTTTTGGAGTACCGAATACTACCCCACAGACATTTATCAAAATGTGAAAATGCAAAGGGGAAGATAGTGTACATTAAACACGTATTCGGAGGGCGCGGGTTTTGCCTTCCTCCTATCTGCCCCATCTTTATTGAAAAGAGATTAAAATTAAAAATAAACAAAATATATGAAACAAAATGAATAAATGTATATGCATAAAATAAGATGAAAATTAAGGGCAGAGGTGGATTGGCTTTCAACATCCCCAAACTTGTCAGGTCCCAGTCAATACGAGTTTCCCCTTCAAACTCGAGTCAGGTGGGCACCCGTTGGGTAAGAATTTTTTGCCCAGACCTTACGGTTCCATAAGAAATCAATAGTTCAATCACACATATTCTTTGCTGCAACAGGTCATCGCGAACCTGTTCTTGTCCATCGTTTCAATCCTTGTTAAAAAGCCAATGCAAAATTTGAAGAGAAACAAAAAAACCCTTAAAAATACATAGCAAATGGAAAAGCCCAACATCTAACCAAATGACAACACTAGAAACAATGATAACCATGTAAAGAGGAAAGAAAAAAAATGGTTGATAGAGGAGACTAAAAGGCGAAGAAAATATAACACAGAAGAATCATCACCTGCAAAAGATAATCAAGGTGAAAGCGCAAAGAAGAGATAAGAGGAAGTGCAAACTTAGGGTTGATAGAGAGAGCATATACGATGAATGAAGAGTCTCAGTTTTTTATGTTGTGTAACATCGTTTTTCGATACACCATAATCAATGTATTATTAATGAAGAAGTTTGGAGTACCCGTGTATTTATTTATAGAAAAAAGTGTGTAGTGACCGGCAAAAGGAGAGAGAAAATTCATCACTAGCAAAAGATAATCAAGGTGAAAACAAAAAGAAGTGATAAGAGGAAACGTAAACTTAGGGTTAACATATAAGATGAGGTGAAAACATAAATAAGTGATAAGAGGAAACACAAACTTAGGGTTTAGAAAGAGAGAGAAAGCGAAATAGCATATCAGACGAATGAAGAGTCTCAAAGCATCTTATGTTGTGTAGCGTCATTTTTTGATAACCATAAATCAATGCATTATCAATGAAGGAGCTTGGAGTACTACGTATTTACGGGAAAAAGTGTGTAGTGGCCGGTATTAATTGGTGGTTACCCTGTGTATTTGCGGGAAAAAATGTGTAATGACCGTCGACCGATATTAACCGGCGGGCTAGTTAACGAAATAAACGACGTGAATAACTAAAATTACAATTATATCCTTAAATATAGGCGGGAAGACGTTCCTTCCATCACTTACCAACTTAATTTCCCATTTTTTTTTGAATTGTCCATGGCAAACATTGATGGATTTGAATGGTTCTCCTAGAATGCAATACTCTCACTTTACTTTAAGACCCCGAGTGAAGTGGGTTAACTCGGATCGGGCGACGTGGCCAACGCGAACGCGACGAGTCAATAAACGAGGAGACTCGTGCTCATATCGATTGCTATAAGAATAATCCAACTCGGTCACTGAGTCGCTTCACAATAAACCATTGTTTCTTTCTGCAGTTTCCTCCACTAGGGTTATCTCTTCTTCTTCCGCCCCATTCTTCTGATTTTCCTTCACTAGCGTTCGCTCTTTCATTCTCTTACTCTTCTAATTTCTCCCGATTCCTCAAACAAAGATTTATATTTTTCTCTGATTTTCGTTCACTCTTCAATTTCCATTTTCACTTCGATTTCTCACCGCCGTTTCCTTTCTCTCAACGCCTTTAAAAGATCTGAGTAAACCCTAACGTTGTCGCGGTGACAATTAGAAGTTCCTTTCAAATTTCGAAGGCTCTGTATCTCTCTCTCTCCGGCGGATTCTAGGGTTCCGATATGGAACAACCAGTTGTGAGATCAAGGGGTCGTCCTCGGAAACGAAGAAAGGAGGAAGAAAAAGGTGGGAAATCGGTTCCCGAAGCGAAAATGCAAGCTGTAGCGGCAACGCCGATTCCATTGGTTGGGAGATACGTGCTGAAAGAGTTTCCGAGAAATGGAGTTTTTCTCGGGAAAGTTGTGTATTACGATTGCGGGTTATATAGAGTCAATTACGAGGATGGTGATTCTGAGGATTTAGAGAGCGGTGAGATTCGTCCGATACTTATCAAGGACGATGATTTTGATGTTGATTTAGCAAAGAGAAAGGTAAAATTAGAGAAATTAGTGTCGCAGAAAAGTGCCAAGATTGCAGATGCATCGAACAAGGGTTCTGCTGATCCTGTAAAAGAGGAATCCGCCGTTGGTGTGTCTGTTCCGGGTGAATTGAACGGTGGATTATCGGTTGAAAACAATGAGGAAGAAGATGATGATGCGAATGGTGATTCATCAAGTGACTCTGCTACTGGTTTGAGGGAAAGGGGTTCTGTGTCTGATGTTGAGGCACCGCAGTTGCCGCCACCGTTGCAGTTGCCTCCGTCTTCTGGAACTATTGGTGTGCCGGAGCCCTGTGTCTCACACCTTTTAGCTGTTTATGGATTCTTAAGATCATTCAGTATTCGGTTGTTTCTACATCCCTTTACTTTAGATGAGTTTGTTGGTTGTCTTAAATGTCAGGTCTCCAACACTTTGTTTGACGCCATTCATGTTTCTCTGATGCGGGTATTGAGGCGTCATCTCGAAACCCGCTCGGCCGAGGGATCGGAGCTTGCATCAAAATGCCTCAGGTGCTTATATATTCATCTCTACTTTTTAACTTGCCAAAATTTTGTGCATCTAGTGTAACCATGTAGGATTGTTTGTACAAGTAATTTTTGTATGCTTTATGCTGTTCTTCTTTGTACTAGATCATTTATTATTTGATGTACTTTGCAGGTGCTATGATTGGAGCTTGCTTGATACATTGACTTGGTCTGTTTTTGTGATTCAGTATTTAGTGGTTAATGGATACACACAAGGACCTGATTGGAAAGGATTTTATGATGAGGTTTTTAGTGGCGAGTATTATTTATTGTCTGTAAGTAGGAAGTTGATGATACTGCAAATTCTTTGTGATGATGTTTTGGAATCTGAGGAGCTAAAAGCTGAAATGAATGTGCGTAAGGAATCAGAGGTTGGGATGGATTATGATGCAGAAGAAATCCTTCCTGCGGAAACTGGCCCCAGAAATGTCCATCCAAGAAATGCCAAGACCTCTTTTTGCGAGGATAAAGAAGCTGTGAAATTAGTTCCGTCATCTAATGCTGTGAACCATCCTGGTAACTCTATTTCATATCGCCGTGATACAGAAAGCACTGAGGATGGGGATGTTGATGGAAATGGGGATGAATGTCGCCTCTGTGGTATGGATGGGACCCTGCTTTGTTGCGACGGGTGTCCCTCTGCTTATCATTCAAGGTGCATTGGTGTGATGAAAATGTTTATACCAGATGGTCCGTGGTATTGTCCAGAGTGCAAAATTAATATGACTGGGCCAACAGTTGCAAAGGGAACCTCACTTAGAGGGGCTGAAATATTTGGAAGGGACTTGTATGGGCAACTCTTCATGGGTACTTGTGACCACTTACTTGTGTATGTTCATCATCCTTTTCCCTGGTTGCTTTGATCAGTATTGGTTCTATTTTTGTAGTTAATGAAATTTAAAATTCAGTTCTGTTTTCTTACCTTCGAATTAAATTTGCGCTTTAATCTTTTTTCTAACTAGCACTCTAAGCATTGGTGTACTTAATTTTTTAAAGTTTAGTCTTGTGTAATATTTTGACATGGATTATTGCAGGCTCAACATTGATAACAATGAATTTTGTCTTAGATATTACAATCAGAATGACATCCCTAAAGTTGTCCAAGTGCTTTATGAATCCATACAGCATAGACCAATATACCATGGTATTTGCCTGGCAGTGTCACAGTATTGGAAAGTGCCAGCAAATTTCTTGCCTCTTTCTGCTTCAACTGAAGCAAATATGAACTCAGCAAATATAAAGACAACCGCAATTCAAAATGATAATGTGGTGCCAGCTCTTGATGCTTCATTAGGTATCACTCATAGTCCCGCTCCTGAAGGCAGTGGGATTGCTAGCAATCAAGAGTGCTCTACTGTGAATATTAAGCTTTCTGAGGAAACTAGGACGGAGGAGACTATTTCAGCTGCTTTGGTTAGTCATCAATCTGACTTGAACTGTCAAAGTTCTATTAATATGTCAAATCGAGTAGACCCTGCCAAGTGCTCTTTGGTAAACGGCCAATGTAGCAATTATGGCCATGCAGACGATACAGGGTTGCCTATGAATTTTTCTTTGCAAGCTAGAGAAAACAACAATGCAGGTTTCGGGAAGTGTGATCGCAATGTAACTGATGATTTTCGTTACATGGGTTTCTCCTATAAACCCATGTCATACCTAAATTACTATATGCATGCTGATTTTGCTGCATCAGCATCCACTAAATTTGCCACTCTTTCTTCAGAGGAGTCTAAGTCAGACAGTCGTGTGTCAGTCAGCCAGAGGAAAACTGCAGCTGCATACACTTATTTGCAAACAAAAGCATTTTCACTAACAGCTTCACGTTTCTTTTGGCCAAGTTCTGAAAAGAAGCTTGTGGAGGTCCCAAGAGAGAGGTGTGGTTGGTGCTTTTCCTGCAAAGCCTCTGTTTCTAGCAAAAGAGGATGCATGTTAAATCATGCTGCTATATGTGCCACAAAAAGTGCTTTTAAAATCCTCACTGGTTTTTCTCCTATTAGGAGTGGAGAGGGAATTCTTCCTAGCATTGCAACTTATATTATATACATTGAGGAATGTTTACATGGTTTAACAGTTGGACCCTTCCTAGATGCAAGATATAGAAAGCACTGGCGTAAGCAAGTGGAGCAGGCCACAACATTTAGTGCTATCAAGCCACTTTTGCTTAAAGTGAGTGAATGTTTAGTTTTTAATTTTTTGATGTTATATATATATATATATATATATATATATATATAAAGATGACTTTTGGATGAATTTTGCCTCTTAATACCTCGATTCTTTAAGTGATTTTTCATACTTCGATAAATCTTATATAATTTTGTTTACATGATTATTTTCATGCAGTCCAATTGTTGGAATTTTATGGTTTAGTCTTTTATGCATATAGATAGGAAAATTAGACAATAGGACTAAATAGTTTGACATTTATACGTGATTTGAGATGATGTCTTGGGTGTGTTCTTCAAGACAATGCTTTTTAGTCCTTATCCGTATTCATATTATCTTTAGAAAGAAACAAATGAAGAAGTATAAGGGAATATGAAAACCAATCTTAAAGATAATTTGAGCGCTCAATTACTCTAAGATTATATTTTAACACCAATTGGATGCGGCCTTCCTTATCATAGGTGTCAAGGGTGGGTGTTTAGACAGTTTCTATAATGTGTTAGTGTCATTTGGTACCTTGGTTACTTGAAATTGATTAGATGTGGTTGCAGCTTTCTGTTAAAATTGCTCTAGGGTTTTTGTGCATATAATGTAATCCTTGTCCAGAATGATATATTATCTGGCATGGCGTGTGTTGGGAAGATCCTATATCACGACATTTCTTGCTTGTGCAACATGAGCAACTTTGTAAGTTCTTCATTTTTCAACAGCTAATAAATGTTAATTTTCAGCTTGAGGAGAATATTCGAATCATAGCTTTTTCTGGGGAATGGGTTAAACTGATGGATGATTGGTTGGTTGAATTTCCCATAATCCAAAGTTCCGCATCCACTCTCGGAACAACTCAGAAGCGTGCACCAAATGGGAGGTATTACAAAAAGCGCTCATCTATTGATGAAGATACAGCTGATGGCCTTCGTGAAAACTTTGTGTGGTGGCGTGGAGGAAAATTTACAAGATTTATTGTTCAGAGAGCAGCTTTGCCCAAGCCCATGGTCAAAAAAGCAGCTCGCCAAGGTATTTTATTTTCAATTTCAACTACCTAATATGCTAGAAGGGGTGGAATTGAGCTCTGCTGAGCTTGAGTAAGATGGTGTTTTTGAGGTTACAATAGCAAGTCTTAGATTTACCATTTTCTAGTATGGGATGTTCACAATCTCTTATATTTCAGTGTTATACCAGACTCATTAGATATAATTAAGGTGCTAAGCACATTAAGCTTTACATGCCTATCAAATTGTTCAATATATGTCTCCCTTGCATGTTAGTAGACAAGTATTTGTCAATTCTTGCCCGTTGGTTTATAGCCCGTTTGTTACAGCTTATTTTGAAGAATAATCACTTCTTTTATTAAAATAATCTATTTCAGAAGCTTTCCATCCCTTTGTTACAGCATTTCAAAAAAATGTGAATCTAAAAATAATCTAAAAACCGATTAAAATAGGAAGCTGTTTTGAGTAGCTTCTCATAAAATCTATTTTTCATAGAATGATTATTTTAAAAAAGTGATTTTCAATGTTACACAAACACAAAACAACTTCTGGTTTTCTTAAAAATCTCTAAAAACTTAATATTTAATTATTTAACATCAAAATCACTTATTTTTTAATAATTAATAAACGGGCCCTTAATTTTGGGGGAATAGAATCTAATATTCTCTTCAATGTGGGCAACAGCGGGTTGGAGGAAAATTTCTAGTATTTTGTATGCCGATGGCTCTGAAATTCCCAAAAGAAGCAGACAACTTGTTTGGAGAGCTGCAGTTCAAATGAGTAGAAATGCCTCACAGCTGGCACTTCAGGTTCCCTATAGTTATTAATTTTATTTCTTGCATTATCTATTTTGTTTGGCTAAAACATATTGGAGCTTGCAAGCCTTGTGACTTGATAATCTTTGGTTGTTTGCATCATCAGGTCAGGTATCTAGATTTTTACCTTAGATGGAGTGTTCTGATTCGTCCAGAGCAGATACAGGATGTGAAAGGTCAAGAGACTGAAGCTTCTGCTTTCAGAAATGCAAATATTTGTGACAAAAAACTTGTAGAGGGAAAAATTTGTTATGGAATAGTTTTTGGGAGCCAAAAGCATCTTCCTTCTCGGGTGATGAAAAATATTGTTGAAATAGAGCAAGGTCCGGAAGGAAAGGAAAAATATTGGTTTTCTGAAACACGCATTCCCATATATTTGATAAAAGAGTATGAAGAAGCTAATGAAAAGGTTCCATGTGACGAAGAGCACTATGGCGGTACATTGCAGTTGGACAGAAGGCGGTTGAAATGTACCTCCAAGGAGATATTTTTTTACCTGGTCTGCAAGAGAGACAACGTGGTGTTTTTGTGTCCTGCATGCCAGATGGCTGTTTCAATTCGGTAATTTCCCTTCACCTATTTTTTCATTCATGTATCTTCCCTCCTGCCTTTTCTACTTCACTCCTATTTTCTCCAGGACCATAATCTTTATCTACTGTGATTTCAGGGGTGCTCACAAGTGTATTGCATGTCAAGGTACCTACCTCATGAACAATCGATCATCCTTATCTTGCTATATCATTATCATGCTTTCCTATCTTTCGATGATAACCTTGAAGTGAAAATCTGTAGTTTCTCAAGCGATAACTTTGCATTATTTCTATATTATAGAGTACAGTTACACACACACACACACACTTCAACAAAGAACAACACCTGTATTATTGTTTATATTTAAAAATCCAATACTAAAATGTGAAAGGATCAAGAATGTTATCTTTTTATTCTGTATTTTAGCTTTTATAATTCTAGTTCATGAATGTAACTTGTTTTAATATTTTGTTGCATATGGGGCATCAGGTTATTGTCACGTGGGCTGTTCTGTAAGATCAGTTTCTACAAACAAGCTAGTTGGGTACCGGATCACATGCAAACAATGTTACCATGCCAAGTTACTTACTCCAAAAGAAACTAGTGATGAATCTCCAACCAGTCCCTTACTTTTACAAGGACCAGAAAACAGCACTAGGATTGTTATTAAGGGGCCAAACACAAAGGCCAGTCATCCTGACGGGAAACACAACACCCCAATGACAGTTTTGAAAGCACCAAAGCTAGTTGTGAAAGGACCAAAGCTTAATTGTCATGATCAAACATTGAGTTCTACCAGGAAAAAGAATAGTCGTCCTAACACGAAACAAGTTGCTTCTGAGTCCTCTTCGGCAGCAAAAAGAAGTCGTAATAATTGCTCTTGGGGTATTATATGGAAATGGAACAAGAAAAATATTGAAGATACTAGTATTGATTTTAGGATCAAAAACATACTTTTAAAGGGAGGATCGGACATGGCTAACCTGGAACCTGTTTGTCACTTGTGCCGAAAGGCATATAGGTCAGATCTTATGTATATTTGCTGTGAGACATGTGCAAGTAAGTTTTTCTGTAATAAATAATTAATGATTGATAAATTTTTTCAAGTGACTACACTCGTTTATCTGATCTATGCCTTTGGCTTTCTCAGATTGGTATCATGCTGAAGCTGTTGAACTCGATGAATCCAAAATTGTGGATGTGGCGGGCTTCAAATGTTGCAAGTGTCGCAGGATAAAATCACCCGTGTGTCCTTACTCTGATTCAAAACCTAGAGCAGACTATGTCAAGAAATCACGCAGAAAGGCTTCAAGAAAAGAGCATTCTGGAGCAGATTCGGATTCTGGAACATTCTCTGATATGAGAGTGTGCGAACCTGCTACTCCTGTCTTTCCGGTGGAGAACGATCCTTTACTCTTCTCTCTTTCAAATGTTGAGCTGATTACAGAACCTACAGCAGAAGCGGATGTTGAGTGGAACACTGTCTCTGTACCAGGGCCTCAGAAATTACCAGTGAGAAGGCATGTTAAACAAGAGGGGGATGGTGATGGATCTTTTGGAGGCATACCTTTACATACTGATTTCTCAACACACTGTGAAGCAGGCAATCTGTCCAACCCCACAGATTCGATTTTTCCTTTAGAATATGATGACTCTGCTTGGGACAACAATCTGCTGAACAACTCTGAAGATGTAAACTTCGATATGGAGTTTGAACAAAATACCATCTTCAACCTTGATGAACTGCTTCTCCCAGATGATGGCGGCCAGTTTGAAGGAGTTGGCATGTCCGGCGATTTGTCAGGAAATCCAGAATATTCTGGTACTGCTGTTCCTGAAGATTATGGAGGTGTTGGTTCAGTAGAGCCAGAACCTGAATTTTCCCTTCAAGATGGTGGCATTTATAGTTGTTGGAAATGTGCACAAATAGAGCCAGCCCCTGATCTTTATTGCGAGAGTTGTGGGGGTTTGTTTCACAGCTATTGTTGTTCGCCTTGGCCTGAATCACCGTCTAAACTTGGGGTTGCATGGAGGTGTGAGAATTGCCGGGATTGGCAGTAACTTATTGGCAAGTTTTGTGCTGTTGAATTTTGGAAATTTTCTTGGTGGTGATGGTGGTGGCAAGTTTTTGAGAATGGATGTTGTAATATTAATCATACAACTCGAGTCAGTGAATGGTGCCTGAGTTGGTTGCTGATAGCTCTGCATCGACGTGTTGCTTTGGAAAATTGATATGCACTTTCAGATGTTCATTGCTGCATCCTAGGTGCGTAGCGGACCCATTTTTTTCAATCGAGTTACATGGTATGGTTCTGTCTGCAGCCGTTGGATTGGTGGATGCTATGGAATCATGGCATAGTTCACAAAAGTTTGCTCTGATCACAGAGACAAGGCAGGTTTTTTTTTTTAGCATGATGCTTCTTTGACAAAATTATTTGTATAGATTAAAAATTTCATTTTTTGAGTTTCGACAAAATTCACAAGCTTCACTCAATTGAGAAAGGAGGTTCCATATACTGCATTCATATTCACCAATAGTGATAGGCTAGAGGCACTTTAGGACTACAGTGCTTTTCTCAGTAACTAGTAATTATTGATACTATTGTCTGTTGTTGATGCTTTTCTTTTTCAACTTTATCGAATGCTTTTTGGGAATTTGTTCACACCCCGAACGATACCCATCTTCGTTAACAAGCTATTTATTGCGCGCTAACTAGAAATTTCTTAACGAGTAACTGGTTGATTGAATTGGATTAGATTGTTTTTGAAGAAAAAATGTCTGATTTAGTTTCATTCGTTTTTCAATCAATTACGCATTCAGCTTTTTTGGCGAGGGTGGGGGATGGTGGGGGAGAAAGTAGAGGATTGTGGGCTTGAATTGAACTACCCGTGTCCACACAACTTATTTGTTGAATTTTTTGTAAAAATTAATTTCTAATAATTTTTATCAGTTAAATTTTTAAAACAAAATATAGTTTATTTTAGAGGTGCGCTCTTCGGTGAGAGATTAACCAAGTCTCTCATTGGTATACCAATCAAATTGATCATCAGATATAATATTAAATACTATGACTCGTTGAGATTGTTTGAACTAACATGAAATTTTAATCATTCATAACATTTTACAATAGATGCTACCGTCAATTTGATTAGTACACTAATGAGAGATTTAGTTCATTCCTCAAGCTAGAAGTCACCTATTTTATATTAGAAGTGAATTTATGTGTTGTCTCAGTTATCTGCCAAAGTAATAAATTATATTCTTGTGTTTTTATATATAATATTTTTTATTATCTGGGACTTTTTTCCCTCACTGGACCATTGGTAGGTGTATGATATCTAATTCAAGGTGTGTTGATCAAGGAAATGTATATGGGTTCTCTTTCAATTCTCTCATGAGTGTGATATCCAACGGGTGATAAAGTTAGGAATATATGGATATGAGAATCTTTCTCTTTCAATTCTCCCATGAGCATGATATCCAAAGGGTGTTAAAGTGAGGGTTGTGGTTATTTGACAACCACCTTATTTTAGTAGTAGTGAAAGGAGGAAAACCCCTAAGTTAGATGTAGTTCTTCACAGTCCCCTTATGGGAGCAAGTACAACCAGTTTCAGTTGGTGAGTTCTTGGATTATGATGCAAAGAACAACTCAAGCTTTCTTAAGTACTGTATGCGTATTTGAGTTCTCAGACGTTAGAAGGCTGCTGAAAAGGATGCTGAAAAGGATGAAAAAAATTAAGTGCAAGTGTCAAGCAAAAGAAGTTAAGGTCAAATATGAGTGTCCGTGTTAATCATGTTACTTCTACCTTATTTTGGGAGTATTGTGAGGAGAACCCCTAAGTCATGTGTTATTATTCACAGTCTCCTTATGGGTGCAAGTGCAACATGTTTTAGTTGGTTTCATGACGGAGATAGTGTGTTAGCAGATTAATAACTTCAATGTCGAGTTCTTGGAGTATGATATCAAGAATAAGTCAAGATTTCAAAAATACTGTGTGCTTATTTGAGTCCTTAGGTTAGAAGTTGCTGCAAAGGATGTAAAAAGTTAAAAAGTTTGGAGGTGAAGCCGAAGATGTTAAGTTCAAACATGAGCGTCTGTGACAATTTTGCTACTTCTCTGACCTCTTAGATCATGTACGAGGTTTTTGTGATACACTAAACTCATTGTCAAGCAATGATGGTAATAATAGTTGAGTTGCATACGATAGCAAAAAGAAGCTCTAGCAAGTATGGAACGTAGTTATTGAGGAAAGAGGGGCAATGCATGTAGATCTCGCAGCAAGGAATTCAAATATCAATAATAATTGTGGTAGTAAAGACAAAGTTGGCTTTCATGGGAAGTGATTTCCCTCGTCAAATATCTTGGGGTTCCCCTCATCGGTCGGGCCCCAAGGAGAGCTGATTATGCTGTGAAGAATAAGTTATCTGGGTGGAAAGCGAGTCAATTATCTTTTGCTGGGCGAATTACCTTGTCCAAGTCGGTTATTGATGCGTTACCGCTCTATCCTATGATGTCCTCCATCATTCCTAATGGCTGCCTTCGAGAAATTCAGCAGCTCCAAGGGAACTTCATCTGGGGTGAGGAGGATGGTCACCGTAAATACCATGCTATTGATTGGCAAACTGTGACCTGACCCAAGAATCTTGGCGGTTTGGGCATTTGCAATCTGGTTACTATGAATTCAGCTTGTATTATGAAAGCTTACACAGGCTCTTAGGAAAGGGCAAGACAAGTTGTGGTGTCATGTTCTCCAAGGTAAGTATGGCCATAATACCACATATGACTCCTCTCCGGTGGTCAAGGCCTCGGACTCCAATCTTTGGAAGCACGTTGTTAAGACATGGGATAAGGTTAATGAAGTTTCCTTTTGGGCCATTGGTGATGGTACTAATGTTTCAGTTTGGAATGATTGTTGGATTCGACCTAATTTGCTATTGCAAGACTTTATTGAGAATTTGCCGAGCCATCTTTCTAATCTCAAGGTTTGCGATTTGGTCGATTCCCATGGGCGTTGGGATCTTGATGGGCTTAGCACTTTAGTCCCAGTGGATGTTGTTCCTAGAATTCATACTTTGGTGCCGCCTGGTGATGACTACGGTCCAGATACTAGACTTTGGCCTGGTAACAGTTTGGGTCAATCCCAGTGGCTAGTAGTTACCATTGCTTAGCTGGTCACACTGATTATGAGGACCAAGATATTTGGTGATTGGTTTGGAAGCTTCACGTCCCAGAAAGAATCTGAGCCTTTATTTGGTTAGTAGCCCACAATCGGTTACTTACTAATCAGAGAAAGCACATGGTGGGCTTAGGGGATGATTCTTATAGCCACTGCTCTAATGTACCGGAGTCGGCTTTGCATGCTCTTCGAGATTGTCCGCTCGCTTCTACCTTGTGGCCGACATTGGTTAAGTTGGATAAACGTATTGCCTTTTTTGATGGAGATTTACATTTTGGGTGCATTTCAATCTGTCTAGCTCCGATTGGAAGGTAGGGGAACAAGGTGGAATGGAATTTGGGCTATTGCTTGTCATTTGTTGTGGGCCTGGAACAATAAAGAGCATCACGACCCCTAGTTTGTTAGGCCCATTAGACCTTGGCGTGTGGTGATGCAAGCTGTCAAGGAGTACGATGGTGTGATGAAGAATGCCAATGCCTTGGGTTCCCAATCTTCGTGCTGGAGCAATGTCAAATGGCTTCCACAGCCTGAAGGGTGTTTTGTTTGAACACACATGGGGCGTTTAAGTCTGATTCTGGTTTTGCAAGTTGTGGTGGTCTCATTAGGGATCATTTAGGTTGTTGGCATGGAGGCTTCTCAAAGCACATTAGGCATTGTAGTGCCCTTATTGCAGAACTTTGGGGCTTATTTGAGGGATTGAGACTATGTCATCATAAAAGTATTCAGAAGCTCGAGGTCTACCTTGTTGCGGATGTGGTGCATTTTATTGTGCCCAGTAAGGAGATTGTTTGGTTGGATGGTTGGGGTTTGGTGAGAGAGATTAGGAAGCTTCTTCATCTTCCGTGGGAAGTCAGTATCAAGCATGTGTATCGTGAAGCCAACAAAGTTGCCGACAAATTAGCTAATTTGGAGTGTTCTCAGGGAGACTCTTTGATTTTTTATAAGCTTGTGTCCTCCTTCTGTTGGACCTATCTTACTCGATGATTTGAGGGGAGTGTCTACCCCTCGTTGTATTTATAGTTAGTTGTTGCGGTTCTTGGGGCTTTTGCCCCCGTTAATTTCCAAAAAAAAAGGCAAGAAAGCAAAAGAGGAGAGAAATATTGGAAATATTTCCTTTGTTGATGGTTTCAAAAATCTCAATATATTATTTCCTAAGGGAGTACGTAATCAAGTGGATATCAATCTTGATTCTCATGCTTCTGTAGGAAACAATTGGACCAATCAAGAGTTAATCGAGATAGCGGAAAAAGATGTCTAAATGAATAGTTGCCTGTCAAGAATAACTCAAATGGTAATCTTGTGACATTAATGCATACATTGAAGGAGAATTGAATGCGTATAAAGAGAATTGATTCAATGAATCTGGATACCTGAAGAATGTTATAGTTACTCAGATAGTGCTCAGAGAAGATACTTTTGGGAGTTGCTCCAGTCCCCTATTTTATTATTAATGATCGCTAATGCTTTATTGGTGACTTCAATGAGCTTTAATCAGCTGAAGACAAGTGTGGAATCCCTAAGCATCTTGCTTGGCTTTACAAAGACTTCATAAGTGTTGTTAGCGTCACAGGCTTTAATTCCCTTCGAAGGGATACCATTTTACTTGGTTCAAGAGTCTCGACACCCTTTTTCTTTTTTGCAGGGCAGATGAGAGAGAAAGCAGACACCTCCACAATACTCTACTACCTATGAGAGAGCATCAGGACAAGCTATCAATATATAGAAGTCAGAAATTTTTTTCCATCCATGATTGGCAGGAACAAGAAGCAAATGTTTAGTTACCTTTGGGACAAGATTTGGAATAAAATTCATCATTGGTTCGGAAAACACTTGTCAAGAGAAGCTTTGGTGAAGTCTGTTGCTAAGACCATTCCAACGTATTACATGAGCACCTTTATGCCCCCAACTACCCTTGGTGAAAAATTCGAAAGGATGATTAATTTGTTTTGATGGGGCTCTAATCGTGGAGTACGGCAGGGGATTAATTGGTTGAGTTGGGACAAACTGACAGTTAGGAGGGAATATGGTGGTTTGGGATTTGGACACTTTCATGGTTTCAACTTGGCGATGCTAGAAAAGCAAGCGTGGAATAAAGCAACACACGCAGATACTATAGTTGCTCGAGTTTTAAAAGCTAAATATTTTCCAGATAGTGATTTTATAAGAGCTCGCTTGGGTCACAATCCCAGCTATGTTTGGTGCGCATCTTCACTTCCCGGGTAGCTGTCATTTTGGGTTTGCGATGGAGGATGGGAAATGGTGAGAAATTTATGTGTCGCATGATCCATGGTTAAAGAAGAGAACTGATAGTTTTGTGAGATCACCGATGGTTGTAGGCACTTAGCATTTAAGAGTAAAGGATCTGTGGGACTTGAATAACATTGGATGGAACGTGGCTTTGATTGATCAACTTTTTAACAATCAGGAAGCCACTGTTATCAAAACCACCTTTTAACATCGAAGAGGAAGATCAACTTTATTGGTGGAGGAGCGAAAATGAATTATTCTTAGTCGGGTCTGCATATTATGCTATAGCGGAGGATTTCATTTATTGTTCAAATCTTCGAGTAGAGAGTGTTTGGATGTGTTTATGGAATCTAAAAATTACTCAAAAAATTAAACAACAGTGGCAGGCAGCAAGGGAGCAACTTGTTGAGAAGAAATGTCATGTGTGAAGGGATTCCAGAAAATGAATGGAACAGCTTCCTTGATTGTTCACAGGCGAAAAGTGGCTGGGCTACATGTGGACTGCTAAGTGAAGTTAAATTCACAATGGATGCACCTGATGACAGTTTTTGCGAATGCTTCTTTAAGTTGTTGCAGTTTGTGACAAAGGCGAGTAAGCTCACTTTTGTGATGATGTTGTGGGCACTATGAAGGAGAAAGAATGACAAGGTATGGTAGGGAGTGATGCAACCCACAACCATGGTAGTCAACAAGGCTATGGACTACTTGTAGGAATGGAGTCAAGAATTTCAAGTCCAGAAAATGATGGTGTTCAATGGCAGACTATGGAACAAAAGTGGCAGAAACTGAGTGAAGGATTATAAAAATGTAATGTTGATGCTGCACTATTCAATTATGATAATATGTAAGGCCGTGGCATGCGTATTTGCAATCACACATGAGGTTTTTACAAAGGAAAGACAATGTGATTTCACGGTGCCAACACCCCAAGAGGCAGAGGCAGTGAGTCTTTGGCAAGCACTACTTTGGTTGGTTGAGATGGGATTGACATCAGTATCCATAGAGGTAGATTTCTTACCAATTGTAAATGGAATGGAGGCAGGCCTGCAAAGTAATTTAGAGTTCGGTGTACTAATTTTGTATTATAGAATTTTTCTATCCCGTTTTCAAAGCTTTTAGGTTAGCTATGTTAGGAGACAAGCACAGATTGCCGCTCACACTCTTGCGAGAGCATCAAGATTATATGCTAGCTTTAATGTTTTTGATTTGATTCCAACTTGTATTGATGCTATTATTCATAATGAAATAATATGAGTTTGTTCTGATGCAAATATAAGTGACGCAAATATAAGTGACGCAACTTTACAAATAAAAGGGCTTTAATTGCATTTATGGTCTTCATGTGATAATGGCGGGGAAATTTCCATCTCAAATTTGAATGGTTGGTTTACATTTATGGAATTTCTTGATGCACACTCATTTCCCCTCAAGTGGGTATACGAGATATTGATTGCGGTCCACGTCTAGAGAGAGACGCTCTGGCTTCTCTCTACCGTGCCGTCATCCCCCTCCCGAAACTAGGGTTTCGTGGCGGTTTGCCCTAGTTCACTGGCTTTTCCTCCTCCTTAGCGGAGGCGCTGCCTCCCCCCTCCAGGTGGGGTTTTTTTCCTTTTCCTTTTCCCATGCCTCTCCCCCCTTCACCTTCTTTGTTCCCTCACCACTACCCCCCACACCTACCCCCCCACCTCCATCATATTTCCCTCCCTGATCGTCGTTGTCTCCATATCACCGAACACCATCGCCAACTTAAATGCGAACCACTAGATCTGCCCTCACGTGGGTATGTTTGGGTTCAATCTGGAGGTGTTCAGCTAGATCTGCTCAACGCTTCCACCCCTCTGATGGTCAAGCTTCGCCGCAGCACGCCGTTGACGTCGGTCGCGTCTCTAGGTAATATTCCTCGCCCCTTGTCCGTCACTCCTACCCTCCTTTCTGCTTTGTTCAACCGACCCCCACTTGAACCCCCACCCCTGATTGTGGTATCGTGGGATGAAATCTCACCCACTCTCCCTGCTGATACGAACAGGATCCCTAGCCCCTGCTCTCATATGACTGAAATCCCCTCCTCGGCCTTGTGCCCGATTCGGCCGCCCCCAAAGCCAAATTGGTTTGAGTCTATGTCAATAGGGACAGTTTCTGAATATGGTGGCCTTGACTGGCGTTTGTTTGATGTTCTATATATGTTTGACGAAATGGTTGGGTTGGTCTAATCACTTTTGGTTTTGTGTGGTGTCCTCGGTAGCTTTGGATTTGGACATTGAACTCTGGGCTTTTAGATTGAGCAAGCTCTGTGGAAGCACTTTGGTAGTCATTAACAACTTCAGGCACCCTTCTCACTGTCAAGCTACTTTTGATCTTGTGGTATGGTTGGACCATCGTGAGACCACGTATAGTCGATCTGCGCGTATCCCAGCTAAAGAAATGATCCGTAACTGAATAGAATCAAAGACTGTGGATTCTCCTTCATTTATGGCCATCTACCATGGGCGGATGTTGTTTGTGCGGATGATAAGGTTAGCTAGGTGGATTGATATCTCACCTTTGTGGCTTACGTTATACTTGTTTACTGATGCAAATGTTCTGTATGTTCTAACTAATAGGAGCAACTCAAAAACGTGTCTGGGGTATGTCCCAACACCGATTGATCAATCTGATTGTAATGTTTCTTCTCAATTAATCCAATGAGATATGTTTCCCGTAAAAAAAATGGAATTGCTTGATGCTTGATTTTAGACAATCTTTTAATTTGAGATCCATAACTATTCTATATGCAAGGATTTGGCTTAAATGGCTAACTGGGGAAACATATTAGAAAGAAGAAGAGAAAAAATCAAACATTTCATTTTGATTTATAGGTTTTACCATGATATAGTCGAAGAGAAAATAGAGACATCTCTACTTGGTTCCTGTCCAATTAAAGTACACATGGTGAAACGAAGATTAAAATGTGGATTCAATAGTTTGAGTTTGAGTGAATGACTTGATTGAGTGGTTTAAATAGCTTACATATTTGTTGTTACTTAGTTAATGGAGAGTAATACCTAAAAATAAGCACAATAATAACACGTGAAATACTATTTTTTTTTACCAAAAGATGCTCCTATCATTTCATTTAGGCTTAAATATGTTTTAGGCCCCTGAAAATATAGTGTGTTTTGGTTTAACCCCCTGCAATTTTTTTTTTAGTAATACTCGGATGGCTCCCTCCAACAAAAGGTTGGACTCGTCTTAATTCGGATGGGGCGGTGAAGGGTGTCAACAAGATTGCGGGGAGCGGTGGTGTTTTGCGTGATGATGAAGGGCGTTGGATATGTGGTTATGCCCGTGCTTTGGGTACTTGCTCTGCCTATATTGCGGAGCTCTGGGGAGTATTAGATAGTCTTCTCCTAGCCAGAGATCGTGGATTTTCCAAGATTAATGTTCAGGATGATTCGATGATTGTTATGAACCAACCAGTGGCGGAGCTTGCCCAAAATATTGGGGGGTGCCGCAACTACTAACTAAAAAAAACCATCACATTTTACCATATCTTTTATTATTTAATAATATATCTTTCATAACTCTACTAATTTATCTTTCCAAATGTCATTAATGAAGGTTAATTTAGTAAACTAACTCACAATTTCTCTACTAAAAATTAAATTTTATTTTTTCTGGGGGTACTATGGTATCCTTCCGCTCCCATCATACTCCGCTACTGACGTCGTTTTGGGGTAGAAGTATAGTAAAAAAAAAATTCTTTTTTTTCTGGGGGTACCACGGCTCCCTCCGGCCCCTATGATGCTCCGCCACTGGAACCAACTGTCCACTCTTGGTTCTGTGAGTGTTGCCGGTGTTGCTCTTGTTAATTGCATTCGCTCTCTTTTGTGTTTGGATTGGGAGGTTCGCTTTTCTCATTGCTATTGAGAGGCCAACTGTTGTGCAGATGCTATGGCGTCTATTGGTTGTGAGCAGGATGTTATTTTTTGTTTGCATGAGGTTCCGCCAGCTATTGTAAGTCCTTTGTGGCTAGCAGACTTGATTGGAGTTGCTACTCCAAGAGTTATTTCCGTGTAATTTCTCTTGGGCTTTTTAGCCCTCTTTAATACCAAAAAATTTTTTTTTTTTTTAGTAAAAAGTCATTGCAAAATGCAATGTTTTGATATTAGTCCTTCTGTTAGAGTATTGTTAGTGTGACGTTAAAAATTGACAACCTGTCTGCCACGTGTGTTTTAAAATGCTGACTGTAGATTAAATAAAAATAAAAGATTAAAATATTAAAAGAAAATTTTCAGTTTTGATCATCTTCTTCTTCTTCTATTTCCAGTTTCTTCCTCCTCCTCCTCCTCCTCCTCCTCCTCCTCCTCTATTCTCAGCGATTTATCTTCTTCTTCTTTAACCGAGCGATTTATCTTTCCAAACCCAAATGCAGCCGTTTTATCTTTCCCAGTTATAGGAACATCGATTTTTATCAGAGATGGAATCAATTTGGGTTTGGAATCAAAATTGATTTAGGGTAACTGAGCGATTTATCTTTCCAAACCAAAACCCAATTTTTATCTTTCCAAACCCAAATACGCAAAACCTTTTTCCAGACGGTGAAGCAATTAGCCAAAATGAAATAAAAAGGAATCATAATAGACCCTACAATGAAGCAATCAGCCACAATGATGGAATATTGCAATGGAAGGAAGGAGAGAGCAAAGAAACACATGACAGTAAGAAGAAGAAATAATCTGGGTTTAATTTGGGATTTGGGGTTAGGGTACCCAAACGTGGTTGAGGTCTGTGGTGTAAGAAGGGAACAAAGGTGGTGGTGATGGAGGTTGAAGGTTGGAGGTTGAAGATAGAGAAGGTGGTGGTGATGGAGGTTGAAGGTTGGAGGATGAAGATGGAGGTTGAAGGTTGAAGGTTGGAGGTTGAAGATGGAGAATAATAAAAATTAATTAAAATTAAAAATAATGACTTGGCATTACAAGTCAGCACTAAAAATAAATTAGAAAAAATAAATAAATGACAAGTCAGACTTCTGTTAGCCAACTCAGCGTTTTTGTAACGTTGGGTTAACAGAAAGGTTTATATCAAAACAGTGTATTTTGCAAAAGTTTTTTACTAATTTTTTTTTGCAGGGGTTTAAACCAAAACACGCTATATTTGCAGGGGCCTAAAACATATTTAAGCCTTTCATTTAATAGATGTTGCAAAATACAATTTGAAATATAAATAAAGGACTTGGGATTAACATAAAATCTTGATGCTCTGGCTAAACAATAATCAACACAGTTGGCTTTCCTCTTAATAAAAACCTCCCCAAAGTTTGGTAAGGTAGATAGATGGAGTGTTTTTGCGCCGTAACAGCAAAGTGCCAAACTCATTATCGGGTTGTTGAGAACTTGCAATGCCATCCACTACAACTTTGCAATCCGTTTCACTAATCAGATGTGAGTATCCCTCTTGTTGAAGTCATCTCATAACATCTAACAAGTATTTTGTCAATACTTTCTTTGAGTCTGGAATTCCCTGGCAATTCCTAGTTTGTGTCTGCACCATTTGACCAACTTTGTTCCTAACACAACTGACAAGTATCAGTAAAAATGGTAGGATCTATGTTACATTTAAGCACTCCATTCGCAGATTTGGTCCATATCTCAACAGCTACTGGTTGCAGATCAGAATGAGTTTGGGAGTTCATTTTGCAGTTTACTATTAGCCATTGCACTAATTCGTATGTTGTATATATTATATGTGTATAGACAAAAGCTAGAGAGAGGGGAAAATGAGAGTGCCAAGTCTCTCTGCGTGTGTGTGGGAGAGAGAGGAGAATGAGAATGCCAATTTTTTAAAAAAATTGTAAAAAAGGGACTATGAAGCCCTTAATAGAAAATCTAGTTTTAATCGTCATGAACCCATAATTTAGGTGGCCAAAAGTTACGAACTTGTCGAATTGAAGTTGTGATTTATTGCAATCTCATCATTGCTAAAGCCAAGGAAATCCATAAGTGTTTAGTGAAAGCTCTTGATCTTAATCATCAAGTGCCAAACTCCTATTTATTGTCCCTTCCTTTTATCAGTTTTGTTATTTAGAACCTGTTAAGGTAATTAGTAAAAGGTCTTAATGATATTTACACCTCCTGCGAGGCCCAATAAACCAACCAGCCCATATCCAGAAATTCTGGCTCAATCGATCAACGGTTCAGATGTCTCTGCAAGATCAAACGACTCAGGATCGTCAGAATGAACATCACTCAATCTCTATAAATACCACATTCAATACTCATAAATGTAAGCAACTTCAAAAACTAAACATTGATTCATTCAAATACTGACTTGAGCGTCGGAGTATTTTTGTAGGTACAACACCGTCATCTCAAGATCGAACATCGCCATCTCAAGATCGAACACCGCTGATCAAGGACGACATCTACCAACTACTTCGAACTACTCATTAAGGTCGGAAGTACGGTACAGAGCATTGGCGACCACAGTGGGAGGATCTGTACTCAACTTTCTCTCCCATCACCTTGATCCACAAATGCCGCCCAAACTACGTTCAAGACCGGCCAGTCTTGTGGTCGGACCCGGGGTAGGACTGGTTATACCCAAACTCGAACCTCAAAGAACCCTCGAGGGCGATGTTCAAGACCTTACGAATTCCACCCAAGCTCGGGCACAATTCCCCAATCCGAACCTCGCCCGTTCCCATACAAGCTCATACAGTAATAGTTTGCCACCTCCCCCTCCTTTACTTCCAGCCCTAACCGACACTGTTCAACAGCTCGTCCAGCTCCTGGCTCGACAGGAGGCCGTAAACCAAGAAAGAAGCTGCCGCTTCACTGACCTTGAGGCACCGAGGTAGCAAATCTCCGGGCACGGGGCGTTCCGGACCAGGAATCACTCGGACCGTGCTCCCACGAGAAGAGAACCCCGGTCCGAAGGAGACATCGATCTCCACCCAAGAGAAGACACTATCATCGTTCTCCTCCTCGCCGACAACAGGTCCACACGTGATTATGAAAATCAGGGTTGATCCATAGATTTTGAGTGCTTTGAGGGAATTAAGAAAATGACGACTTTGTAATAATTTCAAGAATTTAATTTATATACACACAGTGTATTATAGACTTTTATAACCATAACGAATCACACTTCATTAAATGTTGTCAAAAAAAATCACACTTCATTAAATGGTTGGTTACCAATTGAGTAATTGGTGGTTACCAAGTGACTAATTTGTTTTTAATGATGTGTCAACATTTAATTGGTAGATAGTGTAAAACACTTATACACCTATTGTATATTTGTGTATATAAATTAAATCCTAATTTAGATCTTGTCATCCTTGCATTTTTTTTTTGCAAACTAATTAATAATTTTGTTTATAATCAAGGATCTTTGTAAAGTTATTTCCGATATAAATCAAAGAAAGACTATGTAATGTCTCTTCTGACAGAACAAGATTTTAACGATTTATATTTAGAAAAATCATTTCTGTAGATTCAACAATAACATGAAAAGTTCCAAGAAGGTAGCTCAGCTGGCGAGCTAAGGGACATGAAGGAGTTGCAAAGTTGCAAGAAGGAGGTCCAGGGTTCAAACCCCGGGAATTAATATTTTCCCACCCCCACTAACATTTACTTATAAAAAAAAACAATAACATGAAAAGTTAAATTGTTAAAACCTTCAATCAACTTTTAATTCTTCAGATAAAATTTCACCATCAATGTCAAAAGAATTTTCATGTTTTAGGTAATTGTACAAATATTTTAGTTAAACTCTATTGAAACTTTTTTGAGGTTGGTTTACCAAATATATGCTCAATGGTACAAATCTTTTGATTCATAAGCACATGGTAATTGTACAAATATTTTAAGCAATTGTCTCCGCATGTGATTCAAAAGCACAACGATTTTTTGTTATATTTTTCTTGAAGCTTAAAATGCACTTTTAGTTCTTTATGTTATTTATTTGTTTCGCATTGGTCCTTTAAACTTTTTCTCAGTTTGGCCCCTCATGCTTCAAGTTCCTTACATACGTTTTTGAACATTCCATCCATTTGACTTAACAACTGATGGCATATCCATTATGTGCTGATATGGCACCTGCAATGGCTAGTTTGACGTGTCAATTACTTATATGACGTGGATTGTTTATAATGATGTATCATTTTAAATTATTTAAACAATAAAAAAAATTAAAAAAAAATTAAACAACAAATTAAGAAAGGGAAATCTGGGTTCGTATTAAGAAAGGGAAAATCTGAGTTCGTTAAGAAGAGAGGGAAAGGGTTCACCATATAGTTCAGAATAGAAATCAAAGGGTTCCCAACAAAGGGAAAGGGAAACGAAGGGTTCAAAGTAAGGGGTTGACGACCAATGAAGGGTTTTCACCATTGTTGTAAAAATGAAGCTAAAAGAAACCTTCCGATTTCTAGGGTTTTAACCATTGTTGCAGAAATGAATCTTTACTGTCACAACTTTTTGGTTTCATTTCGGTCCTCTAAGTTTTTATTTAGTTTAAAAAAGGTCCTCTAAGATTTTATCTAGTTTCAATCAGTCCTTTTATGTTGTCTGTCTTGTTTGTATTTGGTCTTTTAGGTATGTCATCTAGTGTCATTTTGGTGCTTTTTGTTGTGTTACATAATTAGGATTACATGAGACCACAACCTAAAAGACAAACTTAAAGATAAACAACACAAAAAACACATCAATCATTTAGTTAACTACAATGAAACTTTAGACAGACTTAGAGGACCTATTTGAAACTAAATAAAAACTTACAAGACCTATTTGAAACTAAATAAAAACTTAGATGACCAAAATGAAATAAAAATGTCATGATAGTAAAACTTCATTTCTGCAACAATGGTGAAAACTGAAAACACTAGAAATTGGAAGGTTTCTTTTAGCGTCATTTCTACAAAAATGGTGAAAACTCTTCGTTGGCCGTCAACCTCTCATTGTGAACCCTTTGTTTCCCTTTCCCTTTGATGTTGAACCCGTTGATTTATATGATGTACCCTAATGTGAACTCTTTCCCTCTCTTCTTACGAACCCAGATTTTCTCTTTCTTAATACGAACCTTGATTTTCCCTTTCTTAATTTGTTGTTTAATTTGTTTTTTAATTGTTTAAATGATTTAAAATGACACCCCATTATATATATATATATATATATATATATATATATATATATATATATATATATATATATAATCCACATCAGATAAGTAATTACCACGTCAAACTAGCCGTTGCAGGAGTCACATCAACACATAACGAACACGTCATCAATCGTTAAGTTAGATGGATGGAATGTCAAAAAAAGGATTTATATGTAACAAATTTGAAATTTGAGGGACCAAAACAGCAAAAAAAAAAAACTTAAAAGACCAAAACAGAATAAATAAATAACTTAAAAGACTAAAAGAACATTTAAAAGTATCAGAAATTATCATATCTTGCAAATGCCATTAAACACGTTTCAAAGAGGTTGGTTTTTCCATTAGAAATGAAAACATAAGAACCATTACAATCTTCCAAGGTGGAACAATTATATATTTAAGGGTTGAGATATCCTCTTGTTCTCCATTAATATAATATTTTGCTTATAAAAAAAGAAACCACACAAAAAACTTCTCACTCTCTTTAATTAATCCTCACAAGACATATATGTACTTCTCATAATAATTAAATTCATGGCTATATTGATAAAAAAAATTAAATTAGAAGCACCCCTTCCCTACTATTTTGTAAAAAAAAAATTGACAAATTCTATTTTGTAAAATAAAAAAAATAGAAAACATATTAAAAAATTGCAATTGTTCCTGCGGGCTTCAAATATAAATATGAACAATTCCTGAAATAGTTTACATCCATGACAAAACATAGGAATAGAATTTTCGTTTGTCCAGTATACAATCAATGTCGCAATGACATAACTTAAGTACATATATGTCTTATGAGGATTTAATTGCATGACTTAGCATTCTAAAAAATATCCGATGGACGTTGCTCTACACAATCTTCAGACTTTTTTGGTGATTGATTTCAAAGAAGAGCAATCCGTGAGTGTGTTATATTGTCCCTACTTCAATGTGTTCTGTTTTCGAAGTTACTGGAAACAGACTCGGTTGAACTTGAAGAAGAAAATGAACGTAGCAAAAGAACTAAAAGAATAAAATCAATTTTCGTCGCCTGAGAGATTCGAACTCTCGCGGGGAAACCCCATGTACTTAGCAGGCACACGCCTTAACCACTCGGCCAAAGCGACTTTGTTGAATTCATGAGTTGGAGTACGTTATTAATATCGATAGCTTTCAAAGGACAATATATATTTTCTACACAACTATAAAATGGGTATAATTGTACAAACATGTTCGTTAAACTTTAATGAAATTTTAAAAACGATAATATAAATCCTATGATTTTTGTGAATAAGAATAAAGTATTTTAATTCAAATAGGATAAGGTGAGATCAGCATATGCGCAAATGTACCAATCCTCTTAGAACTATACAATCACGACAAAATAGCATGTAAAAATTAGCTGTTTGGATGAAGAAACGGCGGGCAATTGTATCATTTCTTTGTTCTATACTTACAAACTAGGTCGTATGAATATATAATCTTGACACGCTGGCGAACTTGAGTTACGGATGGAGTTTCTTTGAGGAAGCATAAAAACATCAAATAGGGAAAAACTGAAAAATACTAAATATTATATGATCAATCACTCAACTACGTAAACAAACAACTTAAAAAAAAAACGTTAAATCATTCTTCAAATCGATATCAAAAAATGAAAAAGCTTTCACAATGAATCCGATGTTTGGCTACAAGGATTTGATACTAATATTGGATTACGAACCTCCTATGTAGCTTGGTGTTAGCTTACATTTTCGACAGACTCAATTAAATGCAGTCAATATTGATGACTTGTCATTAATAAAGAAGAGATGCTAATATTTGGCATTAAGAAGGGTGTTGTAAAGAGTAATTTCGACTATGTCTAAGGCTTAATGAAATCAAGAGTTTAAAGACAAAGATTTCGACAAGAAAGGTGTCAAAAAGTTTAGTCGAAGACAAGACAGTGTTTCTGTCGAAAGTGCGGACATTGACAGGTCAACAAGGTTTGACTAGTTGCAGTCAGGAAGAAGACTTGATATTTCGACAACAAGAAGCTGTGTACAGGGAGAATCAGCATAACACGTAACTTAGCGAAAATTGTAAAGCTGAAGTTAGCAGTTTCGACAGGAAGTTGAATAACATTCAGATAGCTGGTAGAAAAGGATAGCAGTGCTGTGGTCGAAAGATGGAGCAGTTATTTAAATCTTATCTAGTCGAAATGGCAGTTGTAACCACTGAGCGGTTATTGTTTTTGTCTTTTATTATAAATAGAAGTTTCTCGTAGAGAAAAAAGGGGTCACAACATAAACACAGAATTCTGAAAACTCAAACTTCCAGACAATAGCGAAAAACGAGTGAACAGATTCACTGTACGTGTTTGTGTACCAATCTTTTACATTTCAATGCAATTATTTACTTTTCTCTTTATCTTTCTAACAGTTGTTGTTTCATTCTATCCATAATTCTGTTCTTCAAACTGTTTGTTTTCTTTAAACACGAAAATACAAAGGCAATTGTCACGAGAGATTTTCTAGTTTGATCTCACAAACACATTATTTAAAACTAGTGATTGTTTGCTAAGAACACCAGTAAACAAATTGGCACGCCCAGTGGGACCTTTGCCTTTAATGTTGTGTGTTTACTTGTTAGTGTGTACAATCGTATGCGCTTAAGAAGTGGTAGAATGGTGCGTACTAATTCTAACAGTTCTTCTAGTTCTGGTCCTGCAATTTCACAAGGACAAGGAACAACCGTTGATTCTGTAAATGTAACCGCAGGAGTAGTTGTAGGGACAATAACCCCTTCAACATCAATAACCGTTCCTGCAGTATCAATGACCAATGTTGGTTCAACACAGTCTGTGTCTTTGCCATCAAGTATAGGGTTTCATTCTGGTCCTTATTTAGGGCCTCATTGTAGTCCTTATATGGCAACGGGAAGCGGTTTAGATACACGTTTTCAAAATTTGAGTTTGCCACCATTTCCTTCGGGTATGTACGGTATGCCTACTGGAATGCCTCATGTTTCAACATTTTCTCCTACACACGTTTCTTATGAAAGTGTGCAGGGTCGAGACCCTACTGCATTAACCACTGCATCTTTGTTGGCATTAAGACAACAAGTGGATGAAAGTAACCACGACATGGTTAATATGCTAACTCAACAGATTGGCACGGTTTTCAACCCATTAATTCAAAATACCAACACAAGTTATCAGATGTTGGCAAATCAAATGGGTAGAATTGCAGATTTCTTTGGGACTCCAACGGTTAATAATAGGCAAATTCCCAATGTGGTGGGTAATATGCCTGGTAACCCTCAAAGAGCGGTTGCGGTCGAAGCCCAAGCAGTTGTAGGTGAACAACAAGGGTTAGCAAATCATATCCCTGAAGTAGTTTTGGTAAACCGAAATCAGAATGCTGATGAGGTTGTTCGACAAGTGCAACGAAATAATGTTGGTGCTCACGATAATATAGCCACTTTAGTAGAAACTATAATGGCGCAAAATGGCCTTAACATAGGTTTGCATAGGCCTAATTTCATATCACCATTGTGTGAATATGTATTACAAACAGAGTTGCCAAGAGGTTGGAAAATACCTAAGTTCACTAAATTTGGTGGTGACACAAATGAGTCTACAGTCGAACATATTGCCCGTTACATGACTGAGGCAGGAGATATAGCACAAAATGAGAACTTGAAAATGAAATATTTTCCAAATTCTTTGACCAAGAATGCTTTTACTTGGTTTACTACTTTACCTCCTGGCTCTATATTCACATGGGGGCAATTGGAAAAGGCATTCCACGAACAGTTTTACATGGGCCAGTCGAAGATTAGTCTTAAAGAATTGGCCAGCGTTCGACGCAAAGTGCCTGAGGCTATTGATGATTATTTAAATAGATTTAGGCTATTGAAGGCTCGGTGTTTCACGCAAGTGCCTGAACATGAACTTGTCGAAATGGCGGCTGGTGGTCTTGATTATTCAATTAGAAAGAAATTGGATACGTCTCATCTAAGAGATATGGCCCAATTAGCCGATAGAGTTCGACAAGTTGAGAGGCTCAAAGAAGAAAAGACTAGGGTGGATAAGTTCCATAAAAAAGAAAATTCAACTGGTTTTCGTAAAAAAGAAAAAATAGCCTATGTCGATGAAGAATTTGACTTTGCATTCAGTGAGGTCGATGAAGAGGAGATAGATGTGGCTTAACTTAAGCCCGGTCCTCCTTATGCGTGTAAATTATTAAGGCCTGCAAATGGGAATAACCCAGTAGAGCCTAAAAATGATAGATTTGTGCCTAAAACTTACACTTTTGATGTTACTAAATGTGATGAAATTTTTGATCTGTTAGTAACTGATGGCCAAATATTAGTGCCTAATGGCCTGAAAGTACCACCTCTCGAACAGAGAAAGAAAAAGGGTTATTGTAAGTTTCATAATTTTTTGGGACATACCACTGACCGTTGCGTACTTTTCAGGGACATTGTGCAGAAAGCAATTGAAGAAGGAATGCTCAAATTCGGTGATAAGAAAAAGAAAGCGCCAATGCAGATTGATACTGATCCTTTACCGAAGGTTGAAGCCATGTATGCAGAGCCTGTCGAAGTAGATATAAGTATGGTGGAAGTTAAGATGGTTGATTCCCAGAATAAGCTTAAGTCTGCCAAAGAAAAAATGAAGAGTGTTGTGCATGCTGATGACAAGACAAGGATAATAACTCAAGAGGAGTATGATGAAAAAATACAAGCTGTGTACCCTAAGGCTGAAGAGGAATTAATAGATTTCCTCAACAGATGCAAGATTACAAATTCTGAAGTGATGCTTTGTCCAATGTGTAGTGCTGTCTTCGACAAAGAGGCAGCCAAAAGTGTCGAAGGTTGTAGTGTTCGACAACAACTGAAGAGGAAATGGCTAGATAAAAGGCCAAAATTTGACTTCAAAAAAGGAGACCTCCCGTACAAAGCTAAAGTTTCAACTAAGCCTTCGACAAGCTGGCAGCCGATTACAAAAAAGAGTCTAAGTAAAAAGGAGTTTGAATTATCAGCTTCCGCTAAGCCCTTCGTTCCAATGGCAGGTCCTTCAAATGAGAAGTGGATACATGCTGGTTGTAAGCATTACAAACATGCTAATCCACGTGTTGAGGTTGCTAAGATAGATAAGGGTAATGCTGCTAAGTATAATTATAAGAATAACTACAAAGGAAAAAACCCAATGACGAAGACTCAATGGCGTCGTTTCCAGAGGCAGAAGAAGAAATCAGCACTTATCAGTAATCAAAACCCAAGTGGTTCGAAGATGGTTAAGAATGCGGTTACTAAGACTGATGGGTCAACAAAGGTAAGTATCAATGTTGCAAATCAGGTGGGTGCTGGAAGTAAAGCTAAAGGCAAAGCTATTGTTATAGAAAAGCAAAGAAGGCCTGCAATAGAAAGAATTTTCCCTCCACTGCCATCTTTAAAAATAGAAGAGGCTAAGTTCGACATGGACGAAGATGTAACTTCTGACTTTGAGGATTCTGAACCTGACTTTGACGTCATTTGCAACATAGTGTCTATACTACCATGTGAATATGATGTTATCACAGTTCCAAATGACATTGAAGAAGATTTTACTGAAGACATGTCCAACCATAAGCCTGTTTGTTATTACGTGATGAATGACGGATGTGTCGAAGATCAAATGGCTACTTTTGAAAAACCAGATATAGGCATGCAACATCATTTGAAACCACTGTATGTACAAGCCAAGGTCAATGGTGTTGGCATCAACAAAATACTGGTGGATGGAGATGCTGCTGTGAACTTAATGCCTCATGTCTTGTTGAAGACAATAGGTAAGTTCGACACTGACCTCAAACCTCATAACGTAGTCTTAACCAACTATGAGGGTAAATCTGGCCAAGCTTTGGGGGCCATAGAAGTTGATGTAGTTGTTGGAACTGTAAAGAGAACTACAATGTTTTTTGTCATAGCTTCCAAGGCAAGCTATAACCTACTCCTGGGTCGAGAATGGATACACGGAGTTGGTGCTGTGCCTTCAACATTACATCAACGATTGGTGTTATGGAAAGAAGATGGTCTGGTGGAATATGTCGAAGCTGACCAGAGCTATTTCCGTGCTGATGTGAATCACATCACAAAGGAAAATTTTGAGAAACAAATGGCAGTTATTGCGCCATGTACTTCTTCCAATAAAGCATATGTTCCTTCTGATAATGTGTTTGCTTCAGTTCATCTCCACCCAACTCATGGTTTTGTTTGGGAAAGAGAGATAATGGGAGATGTAGGTGTCTATCCTGAAGGTGCCTTACCTTCAACAGGATGGGACACTAAATACTAAAAATATTTAGATGTCAGTACCCAGTGCATGAGACAGAATTACGGCCTACATGGCCGAAAACAAAGTAAAAACGGCTTTGGAAGCTGAAATAATTCAACAAACAATGGCTGTCGAAGCCATAGACTCATATGAAGAAAATGGCGAAGTCATAGATGAAAAACTTGATTGCATTTATGATGATGAGCCATTGGGGTTCGAAAAGGATCCTAGAGATTCAACAAGACGTATGCAAGCTCAAGATCCAGTAGAAGAAATTGATTTGGGAAATGGCTCAGTCAAAAAGCCAACCTATATTAGTGCACACCTTGATGCTGCCTTAAAAACCCAAGTTATCACATTACTGCAGGAGTTCAAAGATTGTTTTGCTTGGGATTACAATGAAATGCCTGGTTTGAGTCGAGAAGTTGTAGAATTGCAATTGCCTATTCGACCAGGAAAGAAACCAGTAAAGCAAACACCAAGAAGATTCGCTCCTCAAATATTGGCTAAAATAAAAGAAGAAATCGAAAGGTTGTTCAAAAGCAAATTCATCAGGACGGCCAGGTATGTCGATTGGTTAGCTAATATTGTGCCAGTAATGAAGAAAAATGGAAAACTTAGAGTTTGCGTAGACTTTAGGGATTTAAATAACGCAACACCTAAAGATGAATATGCTATGCCTATAGCTGAGATGCTAATAGATTCAGCAGCAGGATTTGATTATCTCAGTATGCTTGATGGTTATTCTGGGTATAATCAAATTTTTATTGCTGAAGAAGACGTGTCGAAAACAGCATTTCGTTGTCCAGGGGCATTAGGCGTTTACGAATGGGTAGTAATGCCTTTTGGTTTAAAAAATGCTGGTGCGACATATCAAAGGGCAATGAATTCTATGTTTCATGATTTTATTGATGATTTTATGCAAGTATACATAGATGACGTGGTGGTTAAATCTTCCTCAGCAAGTGGTCATTTAGACCATCTTCGACGTTCTTTTGAAAGAATGAGGAAATATGGATTAAAAATGAATCCAACAAGCTTTTTGTGTGCGTGCAGGTGAATTCTTGGGTTTTGTAGTACACAAGAAAGGCATAGAAATTAATCAGAATAAGACTAAAGCTATTATGGAAACGAAAGCTCCTTCGACCAAGAAAGAACTTCAGTCGTTATTGGGAAAGATCAATTTCCTTCGAAGATTTATATCAAATCTAAGTGGCAAAACGCAAGCATTTTCGCCATTGTTGAGACTGAAGAAAGAAGACGAGTTCAAGTGGGAACAAGTCCATCAAGCAGCTTTTGAAGAAATTAAGTCTTATTTAATGAATCCACCAATTTTATTGCCTGTTATCAGAAATAAAGTGCTGAAATTGTATATAGCAGCTTCTGATAACACAATAGGTAGCATGTTAGCACAAGAGGATGATAATAGTATTGAAAGAGCCATTTATTACCTCAGTAGAGTTTTAATTGATGCTGAAACAAGGTATAGCCCAATAGAAAAGTTATGCCATTGCTTGTATTTCTCATGTACGAAGTTAAAGCAATATATAAAGCCAGCTGATGTTTATGTTTATTCGCATTTTGATGTTATTAAGCATATGTTATCAAAACCAATGTTACATAGTCGAATTGGTAAATGGGCTTTATCAAGTGGTTGCTGATTTTATAGTAGACCACTCTGTTGTCGAAAATATAGTAAATATCGTAGGCACACATCCTTGGAAGCTATATTTCGACGGTTCAAGCCATAAAAATGGAGCTGGGATTGGTGTTTTAATCATCACCCCTACTAATATCCCAACGAAGTATAAGTTTAGAATTCGAGAATCTTGCTCCAATAATGAGGCGGAGTATGAGGCTTTAATTGTAGGCCTTAAAATTTTGCTCGAATTGGGGGCAGATCATGTCGAAATAAAAGGTGATTCTGAGCTAGTTATCAAACAGTTAACTAAGGAATACAAGTGTATTAAAGAGCACCTTATCAAGTATTTTATTGTTGCCAATACTATGTTGCAAAAGTTTACAACTGTACACTTAGAACATTTACCACGAATTGAAAATCAAGTGGCAAATGAGTTGGCACAAATAGCTTCAGGCTACAAAGTCTCAGAACAAAGCCTAAAAGAGCTGATTGAGATAAAAGACAAACTCATTTCAAATGACTCTCTTTATAATGATACATCTTCAACATTACTGTCAACACCAAAAACTTGGGGGGCAATAAATACTAGTGAAAAGTTTGTCGAAAAACGTCACATTGTTGATGATTTTGATTTAGCGGAAATTTTTGCTATTGACAATATGATTGATAATGATTGGTGGAAGCCTATTGTAGAGTATTTGCAAAATCCTACAGGAAACACTAATAGAAAAGTAAAGTACAGAGCTTTAAGTTATGTGATAATTGGAAACGAATTGTTCAAGAAAACTTCTGAAGGAGTGTTATTAAAATGTCTTAGCGAGAATGAGGCATATTTAGCAGTTTCCGATACGCATAGTGGAGCATGTGGTTCACACCAAGTAGGCCACAAAATGAAATGGTTATTGTTTCGACAAGGAATGTATTGGCCAACTATGTTGAAAGATTGCATAGAGTTTGCCAAAGGATGCCAAGAATGCCAAAAGCATGCTGGGATACAACTGCCTGCAAATGAATTACATTCTATAGTTAAGCCTTGGCCATTTAGAGGTTGGGCTCTAGATGTGATTGGAGAGATAAAACCAACTTCATCAAAAGGCCATAGATTCATCCTTGTAGGGATTGATTACTTTACCAAATGGGTTGAAGCAATACCTTTAACCAATGTTGATCAAGAGGCAGTCATAAAGTTTATTCAGAATCATATCATTTACAGATATGGAATTCCAGAAACCATCACGACAGATCAGGGTACTGTTTTTACTGGTCGAAAAATGGTAGAGTTTGCTGCTGAGATTGGTTTTAAGTTATTAACTTCGACACCGTACTACGCACAAGCCAATGGTCAGGTAGAGGCTGCCAATAAAATCATTATTAATTTGATTAAAAAGCATGTTGGGCAAAAACCCAAAAATTGGCATAATACTCTTGATCAAATATTGTGGGCTTATCGAACCTCACCTAAAGGATCTATCAATACTACTCCTTACAGGCTAACATTTGGACATGATGCGGTGTTACCTGTGGAAATTTGTTTACAATCGACAAGAATTCAGAGGCAATGGGAAATTCCTTCTGAACATTATTGGAATATGATGCTCGATGAATTGGTTGATTTAGACGAAGAAAGGTTGTTAGCTTTAGAAATACTTATTCGTCAGAAAGAAAGAGTAGCTAGAGCTTATAACAAAAAGGTTAAGATGAAAACCTTTGAAGAAGGAGAGTTAGTGTGGAAAACCTTGTTGCCTATGGACAAAAAAGATAGAGTCTTAGGTAAATGGTCACCAGGGTGGGAAGGTCCATTTCGCATATTGCAATGTTTTTCGAACGGTGCTTATGAAGTCGAAGAGTTAAGTGCTGATAATCGAATTTTGCGTATAAATAGCAAGTATTTAAAAAGATATAAGCCAATGTTGCAAGAAATTAAAATAACGCAAAATTAAGAGAATGAGAAGATATAAACATGGCACTCATGCCAAGAAAGATTGTCAAAATACAGATCGAGCAAAATGCTGTCAGAATACGGATAGAAAATTAAATTACAAAAGAAGCTTTAAGTCTCTCAAAGGCTGCTCTGGCATGCCTCAATCTGGTATTTAAAAGGGTTTCTTCTTCAGTTAGCTTCTTAACTGCTTCGTCATGTTTCTGAACCCTCTCCAAGTGTTCGATAGCCAAGGTTGCCTCAGATCGAAGTGCGTTCTCTACAGAAATTGAAGACCTCTGTTGAACAGAAATTTTCTTCTTTTCTTCCGCTTCAATCTTCGACTGCAACTCCTTGATTTGAGCCTGGTATGTCGAAATATTCGCATCACAGTCATCTATTTCCTTGGAATTAGTTGCTGCTTGAATTTCCAGGGCCGAAATCTTGCTTTCTGAGGCTTCGACGGCGATACTTTCCTCTGTCAGAAGTTCAAGCTCGCGCTCTTTGCTCACAATAGTACTCTTCTTTTTCTGTATATCTCTGGAAATTTGCTCTAGTAAAGGCTCAAATTCAACAATAAAGCATAAAAGAGACTCACTGGAGCCAGAGTTATTAAGTTTAGTGAGCAAAGATTTAAGTTTGTAATAGAGCATATGATCTGTTTCGATAGCCTTGAATAGATCTATCTCAAAGAGGGTTGCTTGAAGTTCTCGAATCAGGTCTTCTTTAGGACCTCCAGAGGAATTGCCAATAGAAGCAGTCGAAGCACTTGGCTTACTTTCTGTTGAAGATAAACCACTCACCATTCGTTTGAAAGCCTCAAGAGGATCTTTGCGTTTTAGGTCCAAAAGTTCTTGTTCTTGAAGGCTAAGAGCGGAGTCATGTGTTGAGGGCACTTAGCGTGGAGAGTTGGCTATCTCAAGAGATTCACTCCTTTCATTGTTGCCGTCGTCTTCACTTTCCTCTTCGTCGTACCCTTGCTCTCCCATGTTTGGAGAAGAAGATATACTGATCTCACCTGCACTGTGGCCAACATCAGGATTTTCATCAACATCCATAGCAACAGGCTCTAGGCCATGAGCAGGAATTTCCTTGGCCGTTTCAGCAAGAAGAGTCTTTTTGGCCAACAGTGTATCTTCGACAACAGGTGTATGTTGATGCAAATCTTTTTCTTCGACACCTTCTCCAGAAACATTTATTTTTGAAGGGGAATGAGTGGAGGAAGGCGTAGCCTGTTTTGTTGGGACTTCAGTTTCCTAAAAAATGAAGCAAAGTGAGTATTATCACATAAAAACAGTTTTTGGAGTTTCGAAAAACATAGGCTTCAATCGATCACCTTAGCTCTGATATTCTCAACTAAAGAGTGTGCACTCTGGATTTTCTTGATAAGCCTTTTCGGAATTTTTTCTTCTTCTACTTGTTGTCTTTCGACAGAAGCTTGTTGGGAAACAGTTTTAGAGGCATCTTGAGAATGTTTTGTCTTTCTCTCTCTTTCTGTTTCAGAAACTTGAACCTTGATAGGTTTAGTCCTGAGCAGTGGTGTCTCATCAGACTGAAAATACAACAATCATATAAGCATAAATAAGAAAAAGAAAACAAATATAAATAGGCAAAGTTTTGAGAACTTCGGCCTCTGAATCGCTCACGACTCTTGGTTTAACATTTCTTGTTTTCTTTGGATTCGATGTTAAAGAGGTACTTGTTCTTTTTCGACTCTGCAAAACAGATGACAAATTAGTCGAAGAGTATAAGAAGATGACACAATGAGTAAAGGTAAGTACTCACTTTTTGTTTTTCTTCTTGAAGAGGTTGTTTTCTTGTTGACGAAGCCTCGACATCTTTTTTCTTCGTCTTTGTTGTTGCGCCATCTGTCGAAGACGATGTGATAGGAATGGCTACAAATATTCGACAAACAAGTGTTAATACGAAATACATAAAAGGGAAATTGATTTTTCCTAAGAAGTCTTGTGAATCACCTTCTCTAATGGAGGACAAGATTCAAATATGTTGAATATCTAAATGAAGATGACCCTCAAAAGTGTATATGTCCTGCTTAGTCGAAACTACTTTCTCAGCTGTTTTATTTGAAAAATCAAATAGCGCCTTAGTCGAACCACATACGAACCATTCTGGAATGGGTGACCAAAATGCCAGAGCCAGTTCACTGGTTGGTAAAGGTGGAAATCTAATTTTGTTTTGTGTTAAAACAAAAAAATATTTATCTGGGACATAAGGTGGAAAAATCATAGTCGGGATTTTATCAAGAATTTTTTGTTTAAAAACCTTTGCAGCTTGAGAAACAGTTCGACGAAGATTAGTCGGATCATATACAGTTTCGAAATATTGTTGAAATGCTCGAATTTATTGAATATGTATACCTTTCGACTTGGTCTTCTTTTTCTGCGAAGAAGGAAAAGCAGATATTAGTTTGACCAATAGAGTAGCCTCTTCGACACCAATGAATTTCCTGGTGATATACTCTGTCCACCACTGAGAAAATTTGTGGGTACAAGAGAAAGTTGGTTCAAAAGGGAGGGGAGTAAGACGAAAAGAATCAGCAGGAAAGCCATTGAGACGATTTATCCATTCTTCTTCATTCTCAGGAACTAACAATTCCCTTTTAGACCGGAAAAAGGGCTGGGTCGAAGTTGACACAACCCAAATTGCCGTGCATATAAACTTGGATGATATGAGAATAAACCAAATTGGTTTGATGACTTCCCAGGAGAAATTCGAGACGACAGCAGTTGAGGAGTTAAAAATGCTTTCCAAATTTGATTGGTTTCTTGCTCCTCATCAGGGTTGTTAGCAGGGAATTCCCTAGTGAACCAATGTGGTCCATAATTTCTTCCAGCAAAAGGGGCCATAGAAGGAGAAAATTTTGTACAATTCAGAAACATGTTGAAAGCTTGTGAAAAGAGATCTTCGACAGATACTCCTATTTGTTTAGGTTTCAACAAAGTAAGTCGTACACCTTCGACCCCTCTGTTAGAAATTACATCAAAATATTCATCAGGAGTGTACATTATCAATTTCGAATTGATAGTGGCAATAAGCCACAATTGAAACAGCCAAATTGGTCCAGAGACCAAATATTTCCCTTCTGGTTTGAGTCCTTTCAAATCAATAGCCCCTTGTTTCAAGTTGTCGAAAAGAGACCCTAAAATAAGGGTAGCCAGGTTAATTTTTCGACGTTGATGTAATTGAATGGCCAGGGGGATATACATCTTAGCCACTTGAAGTGACGAAGAACAGAAGACATAGAAGGATAACCAGAAAGTGAGAAAAACAATATGCTCTTCATCAGAAACATCCTTCGACCCAGTAATGTGCTTTTCTTCAATATAGCCTTTAAAGCTAGCTTTTTTGAAGTCAAAGTCGAAATCAGTATGGGTAGCAGGGTCGAAAATTTTCCCTAAGGGCTTCAAACCTGTTATAGCTGCCACGTCAAGCAAAGTAGGGGCAAGCATGCCACACTTTAAATGAAGGCTGTTGGTAGTGATATCCCAAAAATGTAGAGCAGAAAGGAGCATTGGGCTTTGATACTTAGGCCCATACCTTGAGATTTGGATCAGGTCGAAAATTCCCTGATCTTTCCAGATATCTCCTTTTTTCGACTCAATTTTGTTGAGCCAGTCGATGTAAGGCGTGTTTTTCTCAGTTGGTGGCGAAGATCGAAAAACCCTATTCGGGTTACTCATGAAATCCATTACGTGTGGACCTTCGCTGAAAACCCTAGGGCTGAGTCTATGGTAGCTAGGGAAAATGTCCCTAGTCTTAGAGGAATCATCATCAGCGAGAGGAAGAGGGCCTAAAAATGCATGCTTTGAAGGTCTAGAGAAGGGGATAAGTACCTGAGACCGGTAAATCTGTGTTTCCTCCAAAGTGAGAGCAGGTTCAGAAACGAGGGTTTTCTTCCCAAGAGTTACAGCAGGTGATTTTATGGTAGAAGAAGATGCCATCGTTAGAAAAAGGAAGCTAGTGAAGAAATAGAAGTGCTTAAATAGTGTCTGCTTTACTTCGTAAGGTGAATAAGGAGAAGGAAATGCAGTAATCAGAAGAAGCTTTAATGGAGTTTTTCGCAGAGAAGAAGAAGTTGAAGGTTCTGAAAAAAGAAATGAAAGGGTACATCTTCCTTTTTATAGCCGTTTTACCACATTCAAAATAAAAATAATAATAAAATACGTTGGTAATCGTGGCTTTAGTGGGAAACGTGAGATTGTGGAAAATCTAGACAGTTAACTGTGCACACGTGGCGCACTCTCGGTAGAGGAAGGCGCCAGCAAGCTCTGCTTTTGCCCAGAAATGTCCCATCATATTCTGAAAAAAGATATGAAATGATAACATAAGATTTCTATCTTATGTTATCATGGGATAGTCGAAAAAAGTTTCAAAAAGTCGTTTTCTATCTTCATTCAAGAATTCAGTCGAAAACGTCTTTTTGGGGGGCAATTTGTTAGCTTACATTTTCGACAGGCTCAATTAAATGCAGTCAATATTGATGACTTGTCATTAATAAAGAAGAGATGCTAATATTTGGCATTAAGAAGGGTGTTGTAAAGAGTAATTTCGACTATGTCTAAGGCTTAATGAAATCAAGAGTTTAAAGACAAAGATTTCGACAAGAAAGGTGTCAAAAAGTTTAGTCGAAGACAAGGCAGTGTTTCTGTCGAAAGTGCGGACATTGACAGGTCAACAAGGTTTGACTAGTTGCAGTCAGGAAGAAGACTTGATATTTCGACAACAAGAAGCTGTGTACAGGGAGAATCAGCATAACACGTAACTTAGCGAAAATTGTAAAGCTGAAGTTAGCAGTTTCGACAGGAAGTTGAATAACATTCAGATAGCTGGTAGAAAAGGATAGCAGTGTTGTGGTCGAAAGATGGAGCAGTTATTTAAATCTTATCTAGTCGAAATGGCAGTTGTAACCGCTGAGCGGTTATTGTTTTTGTCTTTTATTATAAATAGAAGTTTCTCGTAGAGAAAAAAGAGGTCACAACATAAACACAGAATTCAGAAAACTCAAACTTCCAGACAATAGCGAAAAACGAGTGAACAGATTCACTGTACGTGTTTGTGTACCAATCTTTTACATTTCAATGCAATTATTTACTTTTCTCTTTATCTTTCTAACAGTTGTTGTTTCATTCTATCCATAATTCTGTTCTTCAAACTGTTTGTTTTCTTTAAACACGAAAATACAAAGGCAATTGTCACGAGAGATTTTCTAGTTTGATCTCACAAACACATTATTTAAAACTAGTGATTGTTTGCTAAGAACACCAGTAAACACTTGGCGAGTGTATGGATTGGCGGTGGCCTCCCCAAACTCGCGAAAGCAAATTACGTCCATGTAGAAACTCCAAATTGCAGTTTCTCTATGACTATTTCCACGGTAAATAGCCATGGAACGTACGATGGCGGTGAGCTATCGGCTACCGCGTATCCAAACACACACTTAGTCATAGGGGGTTACCACGGTCTTTACTTGACAATTGACATGGAGTTATATATGGATAAGGATGGAAAGTGAATTGACTCACCTTGCTTTGCAGGAGCCTTTCAAAACAAAAATGGGGTAGACTAAATCTAATTTGAGAGAACTCAAGAGCGCTTGGATGAGATGGTTTGGGTCTCTTCTAGCTTAGCCAAAGTCTTGTATTCGAATCCAGTCTTGGGAATGCTGCAGCATTAAATCTCTTGAGGGAGAGCTTTGCCGCCCATTGTGGTCCTACTCGGTTCGAGGGATCAGTCTCTGCAGTTACTTGCAGAGGATACCCGGTTCACACAAAAAAAAAGAATTAATTTGAGAGATCTTCTTTGGTCAAATTGAGAGATCCCGACTCCTTCACTTTTGTTTTAGCTAATACGTATTTGATAATGGACTATTTTTAATTGTGGATAATTTATTAAGCATGAATGATGTGTTTTATTCAATTGATCCAAGTAGTGAAATTTTATGATTTTTTTGAATGTTCAAGTACGTACTACAAGTGTGCTCATTGAATTACTTTTTTTATTATAATTTAAAAGTTATTTTTTACATGAGCTGCGAACCCAACCCAACCCATCGATGACCGGGTTGGTTTGGTTCGATTTAGTGTTAAAAATATGGGTTGGACATTTAACCCAAACGAAACATAATTGACCGGTCCGATATTGGGTTTGACCAAATTCAACCTAATCCAACCTGCAAACTCCCTTAATCATATCAACACTAAAGAATAAAGAAACATTCACAATAAATCTAATGGTTGGCTACAAGTATTTGGTACTGATATTGGAGTACGAACCTCATTTCTAGCTTAGTTATAGCCCTTATGGGGGTTAGGATTTTGATCCTCTACTGCCTCTGCACGGTGCAGCAGGCAGTAGATGATTCGTCCTCATGGGGGTTATCATGATATTGACTTGACATGGAGGTATGGATAACGATGACAAGGTGTGTTGGCTCACCCCTGCTTGGCCGTGAGCGTGCCAAAACAGGAACGAGGCAAGTTAGGCCACCGATAGGTTGAGAAATTGAGCCCATGCACATTGGCGGAGCGAGCTAATTATTTAAACGGGGGCCAAATATAGAGTAATTTTTTTTGGTAAAATGAACTTCAATAAAAGAGAATAAAAACGCACACTCTCTATAACAAAATGTAAGCAAAAAGTCTGGATTTGGTTTAAATCTAGAGTAAATATATAGACTTTTTTGTTTAAATTTTGTTACATTTTTTTGACAATATTTAAATTTTGTTACATAGTGAGTACAACCTTATATACAAACAATAGTTAAGGAAAATTTCATCGAACACTAGTTTTATACATTACATGCCAAAATAAAAGTGGAGAAACAAATAAGAATAACCTTAAAACATAACCAAACTATTATATTAAACAAACCACTACCAAATTCTTATAAAGTTAAATTTATTAGATGAAAGACTCTTTTAACCGTGATAAAAATGAGTAGTAATGACTTTTTACTGGACCTAGTTTTAACTAGTTATTTTGTTTTTGAGGTAGCAATGACTAACTCAATGCAAGCCAAGGCGTCACCCCTTCCCATGCCGCCGCATTACATGTTGGTGGCCTAGCTCGCCCTAAAGTAAAAAGACAATAAAAAATAATTTAAAAAGTGGTGGGTTGGCATGCTCTAACCCCTCCAAACTAGATACAAATGACTGATTGGTGGGTAGACACACTACAAGTCCCATAAATAATTGAAAAGTCGTTAAAAATAAGAAAAACATTTTTAAAAATGTAGACTTAATGGGTTGGGCCAGATTATATTGTGTGGTGGGCTGACAAACTCCACTCCACCCACCTTACATTGTTTTGGCGAACTGAAAGGCCGACCCACGGGGCTCAACCCGTATTGCCACCCCTAGGTATGGAGTTAGGAAGTTATTGTTGAATATGATAACACTGCCATATTAACTATCAACAAAGAAGATCAAATTAAAAAACGTGCAAATTCTACGACAAAATTGGATTAGAAAAGATTGGTTGTTCAAGGTCCAACACATTTATTATTTAGAAGCCAATTAATGATGTGATAGTTGGTTTACAAAGTGTGGTATCAATGGCTTTGGGGGTTCTTGTCTTAGATTGTCCAGTTTTGGAATTGAGACCTCGTTTTGAAGGATCTAGTTGGGGTATTATTACCTCAACTGGTTACTTATGCTTGGTAGCTTTTAGGTCTGGTATAATGAGTTTCTATCCTCTCAAGTATATGTTGTGTTAAGTAGAAGATATGACACACATATTAAAATAATAAATACAGTAAATGTTATTATTTTTTTTATGTGGCACTCCTACTTAACACAACAACTACTTGAAGATCCAAACCCAATAACACTTGTATGAGATGGTAGGGGTCTCTTCCAGTTTAATTAAGGTACTGGTTTCAAATCTAGCCTTGGGCATGCAGCAGTGTTAAATCTCTTGAGCGAGAGTTTTGCCGCTCATAGAGATCCTACCCGACTCGAAGGATTAGCCTCTGTAATTGCGCGCAAATAATACCGGATTTATAAAAAAACTACTTGAAGATCCAAATTCATTAAACTGAGCCTAAAAGCCACAAAACATAACTAACCACTCGAAGTATAATGATACCCCCACTAGACCATTCAACACGAGGTCTCAAGCCCAAAAGTGGACCATCTAAGACAAGAACTCCCAAAGTCATTGATTCCACAAATTGTAAACAATTGGCCTCTAAATAATAATTGTCTTGGAACTCGGGCAATCAATCTTTTTTAATTCAATTCTATCACTTTCTCTCCTACCTCACATAATAACTATTTGAGAGGATCCAAACTTCAGTTTAATATACTACTCTTGATTGACTCAATTATAGGCGGAACAAATATCCAAATTTAGTTGATTTAAATAATATCAGTAAATTGATCTACACATATTTAGTGTTAATATTTCAAAGACGCCCTTAAATTAATTAACTCATTCATCAATACTACAGGGAGATGATCATTATAAATATGGGTAGTTAAGTAAATCTATTTTCTTTTTTATATGAAATCAATAAAATGGAATATACTTAATTACCATATTTATAAGTGTGATATAATTCTACCAAAAAAAGTGTGATTTTAGGTATTGTTTCTTATAGGTGAATAGGAAGGGAGTAGAAAGGAGCAATTTATTACAAGAACTAATGAAATCAAACAAAACTTTTTTATATTCCTAATCTTGATTATTCTATGGTGCAATTTGCGGACGACACCATTCTTATTGGCAAAACATCTTGGAGTAATCTTTGGAGCATTAAATCTATTCTTAGAAGTTTTGAACTTGTTTCCGGATTAAAGGTTAACTTCCACAAAAGCAAGTTTATTGGTATTAATGTGTCGGAAACTTTATTGGATCAAGCTTCTTTGTTTCTTCTCTGCCGGTCGGAATCTATCCCTTTTAAATTTCTTGGCATTCCGGTAGGTGCAAATCCAAGGCGTGGAGCCACTTGGAAACCGGTTCTTGATAAAGTCCGAACTAGATTATCTTCTTGGAAAGGGCGTAACCTTTCTATTGGTGGTCGAGTTACTCTTATTAACTCGGTCCTCAATAGTCTTCCCCTCTATTTTTTCTCCTTCTACAAGGCGCCAAAAGTGGTTATTAAAGCTATGATCAAGATTCAAAGGGATTTTTTTGTGGGGGATAAAAGAAGATGGTAGAGGCATGTTGGGTGGCTTGGGATAAGATTTGCAAATCTAAGAAGGAGGGTGGTCTTGGCATAAAAAAACTTGGAGTCTTTTAATATTGATCTTTTATCTAAATGGAAGTGGCGAATATTGGTGGATGAGCCACTAGTGCAAAAAGGGGATTTAAAGTCAGGCGAAAAGGGGATTTAAAGTCAGACGGGCGCTTGACTTTTATTAAGTCGACTTTGTATGTCTGGAGTTTTAAAGTCAAGCGATAGCCTGACTTCGTAAGTATGTTTTAAAGTCAAACATTTATTGCGCCTGACTTCGTAAGTATGTTTTAAAGTCAAACATTTATTCTTGCCTGACTTCGTATGTATGATTTAAAGTCAAGCATTTATTCTTGCCTGACTTCGTATGTATGATTTAAAGTCAAGCATTTATTCTTGCCTGACTTCGTATGTATGATTTAAGGTCAAGCTTTTATTATTGCTTGACTTTAAATCATACTTACAAAGTCAAGCAAGAATAAATGCTTGACTTTAAATCATACTTACGAAGTCAAGCATTTATTCTTGCCTGACTTCGTAAGTATGATTTAAAGTCAAGCTTAAACTTGCTTGACTTCGTATGTTTGATTTAAGGTCAAGCTTTTATTATTGTTTGACTTCGTATGTATGATTTAAGGTCAAACATTATTGCGCCTGACCTTAAAAGTTTTTTTTTTTTTAAATTTTGGTTTAATCTATACACCCTGGTTATACAAATTTTTCATTAAAAAGAAGCGACTCCACTGGGGATCGAACCCAGATCTCTGGTCCCGTAGACCAGCGCCTTATCCATTGGGCCATGGAGTCATATATCGGTAAAGTAACGCTTAATGAATGTAACCAATCAAGTGCTAGTCAACTTGCATTCTCAAAATAGAGTAAAACATATATATTTCTCAAAACAAGCATAATTTCCCAAAACAACTCTGATTTCAACATTAACCTTGAAAATTCTCAAGGCAAACTAGCAGTATACACTATACAGAGGCTGTTAGCAACAGGAAGATAACTAGAACAAAACAATTGGGATCTTAATAAAATTCATGATTTAAATTACATCAAGACTTTGCCTAATAGAACTGAATATTATACTTGTACACTGAATACAATGGCTAAGTTACAACATTAGGATCATGATGTAGAAAATACCTTAGCAGATACAAAACAATTGACAGCCTTCTGTGCTCAACCATATCCGGCAAAATATCTACAAAAATCTGAAGGAAGAAATAACATATCAGAAGATGGATATGCAAAGAGGGCCTTATCCATTGGGGATCGAACCCAGAATCTCTGGTTCCGTAGACCAGCGCCTTATCCATTGGGCCATGGAGTCATATACCAGGGTGTATAGATTAAACCAAAATTTGAAAAAAAAAAAGGGAAAACCTGAAACAGAATAAAGGGAAAACCCCACTCCAACAATATGTAATGACACACTATGCATCTAAATCATAAAATTTCAGAATAATGAGACAATAGTAGTATGAAGGAAAAACAAGTAAACAACAACAATAGTGATTGTGGAACAATATAGTAGTCTGAAGAAACCAAAGCATTCTCACATTGCTTGATAAACAGTAATCAACACCTTTGCTAGCAAATTAGAATTCCTACTAAATAAACAGAAACATTAAACTTCAAACTAAATGATCATTTCTCATTTCCACATCAGTAAGAAGAAAACAGAAAGAAAGTGCAAACATTACTAGAGTATAAGGATATTCATTGGTAGTTAAGCTACGATCCACATAAACAAACATCAAAGAAACACACTTTTTCTTCATGTATTCAGCAACAATCCACATAAACAATTCAATTGACAAAGATTAATCATGTAGGGAACAAAGAGTACACAAAACAAACTCATTGATTGAATTCAAAGAGGCTGATAAATAGCCTTTACAACTATGAAAAACAATATTTTCAAGTCAAGAACGAAGGCCATGTCACATTCACACATCAAATTAAGCAATAACCAAAACAAATAAAATGTGAACTAGCATAACTCATACCATGATCAACATGCGCAATAACGGATTTTGCTTTCTTAAAAAGTTCTCCCTTCTGGATGGAAATTTGGCCTCATCTGCATCATTAACCCAAATGAACAACAAAGGAAATATACAAACAAATGCATGCTAAGCCAAGAAAAGATAATTTAATCAAATAGAAAATTTTGAATTGTAAGCTGGGAGTAGATTATTAGTAATTAGGAAGCAAAGTAATACACCTGAATCTTGTGATTTTTGAGTTCAGGATGATCAAAAGCTGGCTGGTGTGAGACATGGACACAGTCAATAATATCTCCATATGGACTCTATTAGCATAAACCCAAATGTAAAAAAACAAGTTAGACACTTGCAAAATTGTACTATGTTTATGAATATCTTCAAAATTCTAAGAAGCAACACTCAATTATAATAATTCTCTCTACCTTGATAGACTTAACAGGTGGTCTGTTCAAATTCTTCAAGTGCTTCTGAACCTCAAGCTTCTGAATTAAACCACCACCGTCGCCACCGGTGGTGGTGGTGCTCACGGTGGCTCCACCAGCACCGCTCAAAGGAACCAAAAAACCCAGCTTCAAGCAAATAAAAATATAAGAAATTAACAAAAAAGTATTATAAAAGCATTATAACCAAACTGAAAAAGAGCAGATTCTAATGAACATTGACTAAAACCAATAAGATTCATTCAGCACACATATTGCAAAGGAACTTGAGAAAACGAAAATAGCTTTACCTTTGTTGTCTCCTTTGTTAGTTTGCGATTGTACCTGAGTCACAATTGTAAACCAGTCACATCACACATGTAAGTTACATATTTCATTATTTCACAACATATGAATTTCCTAAGTTTCATTATTTCATTATTTCATTCAATCCTAAGTCCTGCTGAAATAAGTTTCTGATAGATAGGGATAACTGATGGCTTTGATCAGTATCCCCAGTTATTGAACATCGTCATGCTACATTCAATATTAAATATAATTATCCTTAAAGTAAAAACATGAAACAAATTAAACACTATCTCAAAAAGGGAGAGAGAGAATTTTACTTGCAAATACTCCATTTCTTTAGATTGTGACCATCACTAGCATGAAGGGCCATTTGAACATCTGGTCTATTATAAAAAGCTCTAGCATAGTCATCCAGAAGAGCACCCAGGACCTATGTTGCTCCATATCCTACAGAAGAGCACCCAGGACCAGTAACAACAAATTATCTTGTCACCTTAGCACACAACATATATTATAAGCAGCAACATCAAATGAAATCAGCAACAACTATCCAACCACATGATGCATATAATTTAAACCACGGCATCAAGGACTGAAATGACTGAAATTCTATAAACATCATCAAGGAAATTCTTTAGCAAAACAACAATAATAATGATAATAATCAACTCAATTTCTAGATTACCTGATATGTATATAGTTGCACAAAAAGATAGGCATATACTGGTGCATTCTGGCATATTGCTTTGAAACTCTGTAGACAGTTTCAGGAACATACTACAAGACTAGGTTAAGGTACACCTCATCTTTTGCAGCCGTCGAGTAGAAACAACGCTTTAGTCTAAAAACGTCAGTATGCTCGAGCATACGCGTAACCTGGAGTTCCCTATTCTTATATCTCTTGTCTTGTAAGACTTTCTTTATTGCCGCAGCTTCACCAGTTTCAAGGCACTTAGCCTACAATACATTCAAAGCATTGTGTATAAGCCTACAATACTTTCTTTATTGCTGAAACTATATAGTGTTTATCATGCATGGAGAACTAGTCTAGAGTCCTAACCCTCATGTGTTTTTCAATATCAAGTCTCCATGTAAGCTCCTCAACGCATTTCTCCAACTTGTCTTTTGCTTCCTTAAGTGCCCCAGTATCTCTTGCAGCCTACACAGCAACTTACAAACTGTTATCATACCTCTACTTTTCAATCATTTTTCTTTCTCATAGTTATTCTAAAAGAAATGACATAAATTCGAAAAAATGATACAGAGAAGTGAGACTCACAATCTGAAGCATTTTCAGCTCTTTCTGTGCTACTTTAGCTCTCCAGAGACATTGAAGTGCAAGAGTTGCTATCTTGTGCTTTTTGTAAGAACAAAGAGCTTGAGCTCTCCTCCATTCCAAACGATAAAATTATCAATGTAAAATAGACGTAATGTAATTTCATGTTTTGCATGATTATATCTAAAGCTTCAAATTTTTATTGATGATACTTTAGATGAACTTTTCAATGAGCAAACGTATTTTGGATTCCAAATTATTTCATAATGTATGTCATTATCTATGCTGGTGTTATAGGTATTTCTTCTAAAGATGTTTTTACCTGAATTTTAATTGAAGCCTTTGTTCTTCTTCTGTGCCTAAATTCATTTCTTGCTGCTAATGCTCTCAATCCTGATTGAATAACAATAGTTGTTGCTTGTAATGATGTATACTCCATTATTGGTCTACTACTTCACTGAGCTTGACTTGTGTGGTTGGTGCTGTTTCAAGTTTGCAACATCCAACTACAAAAGTCAGAGTATAAAAAGACACAAAGAATAAGTCAGTCAACGAGGAAACATGTTGCATATATAAAACAATACTAGTAGCTAGGCATTATTAGTGAATTCAAACATGTTGGCATTAGCCATACGAGGAAATATGTTGCTGATTTTATTCTCCCTCTCAATCTCAACCCTTTACATAAACATTGGCTGCAGCAGTACCGTGGTGGACACTATTACGTCCTCTCAATTGATCAAAGATCATGAGACATTAAGCTCCAATGACAATGCTTTCAAGCTTGGATTCTTCAGCCCCCCAAACACAACAAATCGCTACCTTGGAATTTGGTACCTAAATCAATCCAACAATATCATATGGATAGCCAACAGAAACAAACCACTAAATGACTCTTCCGGGGTTCTCACCATATCCAACAATAGAAACCTCGTACTACTAAATGGACATAAACATGTTATTTGGTCATCAAATGTATCAACTTCTTCAAACACTAGTACTGCTCAACTTATGAATACTGGAAACCTTGTCTTGCTGGATGACACTACGGGCAATAAAATATGGGAGAGTTTCAGTCAACCTTGTGATACATTCCTTCCAAATATAATAATCAGCACAAACAAAATAAGTGGGGAGAAAGTAAAGCTTACTTCATGGAAAACTCCTTCTGATCCAGCCATTGGAAGCTTCTCTGCCAGCCTTGACCGTCTCGGTGCTCCCGAAGTGTTTGTATGGAACCAAACACAACCGTACTGGCGCTCAGGTCCATGGCAATGCAGCAAACTTGCAAATCACCTCTCCACAAGCAGATCTTCGTAGATCTGCAATCAGAATCAAGATTCACAAGGTTAGGGTTTTGTGTTCGTAGCAAAACCGAAACCGAAACTGAAAAAGGTTAAATCAGTGTTTAAAAATTATTAGGGTTTTCAACTGTGAGAAGCAGAGAAGAGTTTTGAGAAGGAAGCAATTATTTTAAGCATGTGAAAATATGAGAAACAGACTTGCTTCGAAAACAAAATTAATCATTTCTAAATAGCTCCAATTTATATAGTGTAAAACGAAGTAAAATTGGTATCGAGTCAATAACTGCGTAGATGCTTTATTTTATCTTAAGTGGCTCCAATTTATTTTATTTTATTTTTTGACAAATGCTTTTCCTTTCTTTGTTTTGCATAAAATCTTCTACAAAAAAGAAATAATCTTCAAGTTCAACATCCATCTTTATGTGCTATTCCAAAACGAAGCCGTATAAAAGAAAGATTAGATGTGCCAGAAACTTCAATCTAATGAATGAATACTTCACATGAATAAAAAGTAAGAAGAAACTACTGTGTGCATATTCTCTACGTCAAAGGGCAGAAGATAGTTTAAATTTGTGACAGCAAAGCACAATAACACGCACACAAATCAAAATTAAATGTGCGAAGTTCCAAAAGCATGCAACGAGAAGCAGGACAATGAACACAGTTGAGGAAGGGAGAGCAGTGATCCAAAACAAGCATACAAATCCGGGTTCTTTGCCTTTGGAGAATCTTAGTTATAATTCGTCAATCAGGTCAAACTATAAAACAGTCTGAAGTTTATAAAGTAACAAAGCCAAAGGAATATCAATGATGTTCCTTATGGTGCATTTTTTAATTTCATAGGTTGAATGTTCGACAAACTTTTGATTTTGAGGCAAAGACTTTTGTGTTAGTCAGAAGATCCAGAGCAGTACTAATGCAATTGAGTAAAACTGGTACCACTGACCTGCCGTAAGTTTTGTGAATAATAAGCAATGGCCCAGAAACCTGAATCATCAACTTTTTCACAATTCTTCAGATCTAAATCGGCCAATCTCTTGCAACCGACTGCAATTGCTTTTATACCAATGCTCGTGATGTTCGAAAGCCCGCGCAACTCCAGATCAAAGAGTTCAGCTAGATGGCTTATATACTCCATCCCCGTGTCTGTAATTCCATTGCAATATGACAGGTTGAGCTTGGTCAACTTCTTGCACCCAGTTGCAAGTGCTGCCATCGCATCGTCTCCTATTCATATACAGCTACAATAAAAGAAGAGAACGAACACAATAGATTCACCACTTTGTTTACAATTTTGCTGAATCAAAAATAATTAACCACACCGAGTAAAGTTCAAATACCGGTAGAGATCAAGTTCAGTCATTTTCGAGCAGTTACAAGCAATGTGTGCCAATCCTATGTCTGATATGTTTGTGCATAATCCTAACTTCAAACTTACAAGTTCTGAACATCTTGATAGATTTTTGAGTGCTGCACGAAGGACCGGGTGTCGGAAACAAATTAGTCCGAACCATCGGCAATTTGAACAAAAATGGTATACAATTTAAACAAAGAACTTCAATAATTTACCTATATCATTCATGCCAGAGCAATCCGTAAGGTCAAGCTCTGCAAGCAACAAGCAATTTGATCCAAGCTGATAAAGAGAATTCTCAGTAACCATATCACAAGACTCTAACTTCAGACAAGCAAGGTTTGGACAAGAGTTTGCTATAGTAGAGATGGCTGCATCAGTGATGAAACGACAACAAGTCAAATCAAGTGTCTTCAAATTGCCGCAGCCAGATACTAGCTGCATAATCCCCATGTTGGTAACCCCAATACATTTACTTAAACCAAGTTCCACTAAAGATTTGCAGTTGGTGCCAATAATTTGAAGGATAAAGTCATTAATTCTAACGCCATCAATTCTAAGAATGCTCAGCTGCTTTAAATTCATCAAGCAGTTAATAAGAGGTGCTGAAAGCTCCTGCAGAAAATGTCTGAGTTGTTAGTGTATATCATACTCATCACAATGAAATAGGCTTGGCAATTATATACAGTAATACACACCAAAAAAAGTTTGGGCACAAACTCACAGAGAGGCAATGTCTCGCACCCATCTGCTGGAGACCATCGTGTCCACTAATTACAGATATTAAGCCGGATGAGCTAACACAATTACACCTTGATACATCAATTGCCTGCAATGCATTACAAGGACGCTTGCTCAAAATTAAAAACATCTGTGTTTATGCTCCACAGAACCTCCATGGTCAAATTTTCTTAATTTTGAAACTGTAACACCCCAAAAATAATAGAATAAATTATTTTAATTAATTAAAAGAGATTTAGGTGGTAGAGTAATAATATAATTATTAATTATTATTTGTTGAAGTAGTTGCATTTTAATTTCTTCTAACTATTTCTTATTTTCATTAAAATGTGTCATGAATATTTTTCTCTTGAGCTGTGATACTTGTGAATACTTACGCGGAAGAATAAACTTTGATAGAGTCTTGGTTGTACGGATGCGTTAGACCGACACATTATTTACAATCCGGAATATATTGAAGATATTTTGTACATTGAGTGTTCACTACTCCTGATTCTAAACTTTCCATTGTGCAAGTTGTGCTCAATCTTCTGCTTATACCTTCTGTCCCTCCTTCTAGATATTGATGACATTTTCTCTTTTGTGACTCCGATATGGTTTTGATTATTCTCATTTGTTTGAACTCTTAAAGCATTTTATTCTATGATTTTGGCCTTGAGCCTATGAAATTTCTAGGACGAAATTTCTTTTAAGGGGGGTTGAATTGTAACACCCTGTTTTTCGTGCGCCGTGGTTCTTTTGGTATGTGCTCGTTTATGAATTATTTTGAATTTATAAAATTAAATTATTTTAATTTATTTTGTGTCGAGTTATTAAAATTAATCGAAATCACACTTAAATGTATTTTTATACACTATTAGTAATACATTATTGTTATTATATATATTTATTAAGATTATATGTGAGTGTTTATTTATTAAGTATAAAAAAAAAAAAAAAAAAAGAATTTGAGCATTTAACTCATAACAACCCACGGTAGGGTTGGTTTTTAAATGAAAATCACTACACACCTCCCTTACTGCTAGGCGCACCCCCCTGACTTCTCCTTTTACTTTAAAAAAAAAAAAAAAAAAAAAAGTTTCTAACCTACTGTTCACGTTCATCTTCCTCCTGAAGCTTCAATGAGCCACAACTCCCACCATGAAACTTCTCTCTTCACGTTCCCTCTCGTTTTGCCACGAAATAGTCCCAAAATTTACTATCTAACTCGAAATCGACTTCTGAATCCATTTCTAGTGTCTATTATATCGATTAGAGCTTCGTTCATCGCATTCCAAAGCTTTGGGCGGACTGTAATTGTCGATTTCCGGCCACCACAGTTTCCGGTTTAAAAAACGGACGCCGTTTTCGGATTCTACGCGTCGAAACCTTCGGGAAGCACTAGTCTCTTTTTCGTTTCGGTGAAGTTGACGTCGGGCCCCTTTTTCGGTGAGACAATTACCGTAATTCAATTTTTGGTTCCGTTAGACTTCGTTTCAGTTTTAGAAATTCCAAAATAATCAGTTTATAATTACTATTGTTTTTGTTCAGCCATGTTTCACTCTCTATACAACCTGTGAATTTTTCCTCGCGCCCGTTGAGTGTTGAACTGTCGCTACCGGCACATTTTCTTGCTCTTGTTGATACCGCAGATTACTCTTATCAAGGTAAGGGGAGTCTCACATTATAAGGGTTTATATAATGGTTAGTATGTGGGAGGGTAGTTCTATGATGCCTAGGGTGTATTAGTTATTATGTTGAATTTCTTGTTGAACTGTTGGTGTTATTGTGAATATAAGATGAGTTGTGATGTTTGTTGTTGGTGATTTATTGATGTTTGATGTTGATGATTTGTTAGTGTTTGTTGTTAAATGAGTGGTGTGAATTAATTGTAAAAATGCGGGATAAATTGTGTTGTTGAATTATGAAATAAGGTGTGTGTTGTTTCAGAGACGTCCTGGATTGTTTCAGAGACGTCCTGAATTGTTTTCAGAGACGTCCCGAATTCTTTTCAAAAAAAACTAATTTTTAGCATAACTTTTGGCTCGGGAGTCCGATTGAGACGTCCCGAGGTGTTTCGGAAAGCTTATTCAGACGCCCATCTGAATATTCTAATTTGGGGCTCATAAAACATTTTTCTGGAAAATTTATTTGGCCGTTGACTTCGAACATCGTATTTTGAGAAAATTGTGGTGACTCAATTATTTTCGGAAAAGAGCTATTTTAAGGAAATAAAAATGAGTGATGTTGCATGGGCGCCTACGTGGCTGACCCGGACGAAGTAATGACGTGTTGAGTAAAATGACGATAATACCCTTAGTGGCTAGTTAAATGACGTCTTTGCCCTTAGTGGCCAATATTTTGACGATGATGTGATTATGACGAGGATACCCTTAGTGGTTAATTAAACGACGTTGTTGCCCTTAGTGGCCAATATTTTGATGATGTTGTGATTATGATGATTTGTGGTTGCACATGTGTCCATAGTGTCTCATAGCATGTGCATTTCGCCCTTAGTGGCAGTGACGATGTTTTCGCCCTTAGTGGCAGTGACGATGTTCGCCCATAGTGGCAGTGACGAGTATGGTACCATCATGCATATGCCCAGGTGTGGGTTGCATTTTCATACATATGCATAAACACGACGCGTTTTGCTTGTGATGTGTTTTTGACGTTGGTTGCCGATGTTGCTCTGTGATGGTTGTAATGCGACGTTAAGTGTGCCGTGGTAGTTATAGATATTGTCCTCTAATATATTGATTATTATATATGCCTTTATGCTGTTTGAAGACTCACCCTTTCTGCTTGGAATGTTGCTCTACTGTGGCAACGCTGCAGGTATCCGCGAGTGAAGGTCATGCTGCCTTCCTTGATAGCTGTTGGGATGTTTTGAGTCGCTCTCTGATACTGTAACACCTAGGGGGCGTGGGTGAAGTTTGTTGAATTATTTAACTGGCTGTTTAATGATTTTATTGATGTTTTGAGACGTGTCTGAGGGATTTTGGCGAGTTGCTATTTTTATTCCGCTGTGGCGAAATCTTCGAAGTTTAAATTTTATGACGAATGATGCAAAAACCTTGACGAGTGAAAATGACGAGTTTTATTTATGACGATGTGGCACTTCTTTTCTATTCATTCAAATTAATTTTTGTGAAAACAATTTACTCTGATAAATGACGTGTAATTTATGGGGTAGAAAAGGGGTGTTACATTAGTGGTATCAGAGCAGTTCGGTCTGTCCGGCCAAGTCGTCGAGTCGTTGTGTCGGTTAACGACCAACTGCTGTGTTTTGTCCTAACCACCATTTGTGTGTAGTAATGTTTCTGCAGGTGAAGGTAAAACGAATGCTGCTAACGGTAAGAAACTAGTGGGGGAGATGCTCCCACTGGTATTGCGTGCTATGTTGTGTTTCTACGTGTGAAATTGTGTCGTGTTTGTGGTCCTATCGTTGACCTCCGTGTTGGATGCTTCTAAATGAATTGCCCTGTTGTTTAAATGCTCACATATGTTTTGGTTTGGCATTGAGCTTGGTGTACTCTACGACGTACTCAATTAATTGCTGTTTGTTGTTAGATGTTAAATTGCCATGTACTCCCGTGCTCTTGTAATTGCACAGTATGATTTTAGATGTTTGGCATTGGAATTTATTTTGATAAATGGACACCGATCCTGTGTGGAGTTTTTACCATAGCATGTTTTGTTCGCACGATGAAGCTACGAGCTAAGTGCTTTATGAATGGGTTTGGCCAATTGTGTTACGATTTAAAATGTAAAAGGTGCACCGTGTTGAATTAAATGTTAATGTTAAATGTTAGTGTAACTGTCCGTTTGGAACTGACCAGTTGTAACAAGGTTTTAAATGTTAACTGTAATCTTATGCACTTAGTTGACCTTGCTTCGTGGATTATTTTGAGTTATTGCTGTTTTAAAATGTTATTGTTGTGGCTGTTTAAATGGTAAATGTTGTTGCTGTTCTGAATTGCCATTGCTGTTGCGGTTTTATTTAAATTACTGTTATTATTCAAAATGTTGTGGCTATATTATTTCAATGCTGTTGCTGCACATTTAGAAATGTTGTTGCCGTTTTATTTAAACGCTGCTACTGTTTTAAGTGCTGTTTTACTAATGCTGTTATAAGATGTTGCTGGTTCTAAAAATAAATATTGATGCTCCTAAAAGTAATGGTTGTCGCCGTTTTCAAAAAAAAAATATTATTGTTGCTGTCTTTGAAAGTCGTTGTTGCTGTTTCCAGAGACCGCCGTCACGGTTTCCAACAATAACTGTTACTGTCCCTACTTTGTACACTGCTGCTATTTTCTGAGTTGTACCTATTTTGGTTACTGACTGTCCCTATTTTTATGAGTTGTCCCATTTTGTGGTTTGTGGTCAAAAAAAAGTGAAGAAATTTTGAAAGTTGCTTTTGAAACATCCAATGAACAATTTATGGTGGGATACCGATATTGACGTTGAAAATTAAATTTTAATAAATGGAAACTGACCTTGCATGAGGTTTTGCTGAAATATGCTTTAATTGCACGTTAATGTTGCTCACTGAGTTTCCTTGAATTGGTTTGGACTGCCACATTCCTTATAGTTGTACTGCGTGATTTTGGAAGCCTTAAAAATTTAAAGTGTGCACTGACACTGTTTGCGAGCTTCCTTGAGTTAACTTTTGATGTTGCCTTGACTTCCTTAACTGCTTCGATAATAAATGATTAAGTTGCTAAGTTGTTAATTATTGGTTGAGCCTCTAAGTTGCCATGTTGTGCTTAGGTTGTTGTCATGTTGTCTTCCATGTTGTTGTCGCCTATGTCGTTATGGTCTATGTTGTTGTCGTTGTTGATGCTGTTGTTGTTGTGTCGTGGGTAACGCCGAATGGCCCACATGGTTGTTGTGTTGTCTTGGGTACCACTGAATGGCCCAAGTTATGTTGTTGTTGTTGTGGGTAGCGCCGATATGGCCCACATTGTTGTGTCGTGGGTAGCGCCGATATGGCCCACGTTGTTTTGCTGAGGGTACCGCTGAATGGCCCGAAATGTTTTGATGGATTTTGTGCTGTAGGCCTATGGCCGATGTTGTGGTTTTGTCGTCGTTGATGTCACCTGGGTGGCAAAGTTAGTCGTTAATGTTATTGTTGTTGTTTGTTGATGTTGTTGTCGTTGTTGTCGTGTTGTTGATTATGTGGCTTGTTTTGCAATTGTTATGCACTCTGCAAATTTCATCGTGATGCTGTGATGATTGATGTAGTTTGTTATCCTTAACGGTAGACGAGTGAGGTAGAATGCGAGCTAGTTTATCAGAGTAGAGCAGCGGAGTCTTAGCATGTCGTATTGGGAAGGAACTTTAATAGAGCTTGGGGGTGATCACGTGGTACCAACGTGATTACGCTCAAATCCCTATCGGAGATCCTTAGGGAGAGGATGTGTCTGGTTGTTATTTCTCAAAGCTACCTGGCTGAATAAGTAGGAGGGACGGCCGCCCAATCACTTACCGCCGGTAATCAGAGAAATGGTGATCAGCATGGCAGATAGAACTAGTTGCCTAGATAGCTTAGTCGTTGGTGGGAGAGTGTTAGCCTTGGCGGGTAAAAATTTCGAGGACGAAATTCCCTTAAGTGGGGGAGAGTTGTAACACCCCAAAAATAATAGAATAAATTATTTTAATTAATTAAAAGAGATTTAGGTGGTAGAGTAATAATATAATTATTAATTATTATTTGTTGAAGTAGTTGCATTTTAATTTCTTCTAACTATTTCTTATTTTCATTAAAATGTGTCATGAATATTTTTCTCTTGAGCTGTGATACTTGTGAATACTTACGCGGAAGAATAAACTTTGATAGAGTCTTGGTTGTACGGATGCGTTAGACCGACACATTATTTACAATCCGGAATATATTGAAGATATTTTGTACATTGAGTGTTCACTACTCCTGATTCTAAACTTTCCATTGTGCAAGTTGTGCTCAATCTTCTGCTTATACCTTCTGTCCCTCCTTCTAGATATTGATGACATTTTCTCTTTTGTGACTCCGATATGGTTTTGATTATTCTCATTTGTTTGAACTCTTAAAGCATTTTATTCTATGATTTTGGCCTTGAGCCTATGAAATTTCTAGGACGAAATTTCTTTTAAGGGGGGTTGAATTGTAACACCCTGTTTTTCGTGCGCCGTGGTTCTTTTGGTATGTGCTCGTTTATGAATTATTTTGAATTTATAAAATTAAATTATTTTAATTTATTTTGTGTCGAGTTATTAAAATTAATCGAAATCACACTTAAATGTATTTTTATACACTATTAGTAATACATTATTGTTATTATATATATTTATTAAGATTATATGTGAGTGTTTATTTATTAAGTATAAAAAAAAAAAAAAAAAAAAAGAATTTGAGCATTTAACTCATAACAACCCACGGTAGGGTTGGTTTTTAAATGAAAATCACTACACACCTCCCTTACTGCTAGGCGCACCCCCCTGACTTCTCCTTTTACTTTAAAAAAAAAAAAAAAAAAAGTTTCTAACCTACTGTTCACGTTCATCTTCCTCCTGAAGCTTCAATGAGCCACAACTCCCACCATGAAACTTCTCTCTTCACGTTCCCTCTCGTTTTGCCACGAAATAGTCCCAAAATTTACTATCTAACTCGAAATCGACTTCTGAATCCATTTCTAGTGTCTATTATATCGATTAGAGCTTCGTTCATCGCATTCCAAAGCTTTGGGCGGACTGTAATTGTCGATTTCCGGCCACCACAGTTTCCGGTTTAAAAAACGGACGCCGTTTTCGGATTCTACGCGTCGAAACCTTCGGGAAGCACTAGTCTCTTTTTCGTTTCGGTGAAGTTGACGTCGGGCCCCTTTTTCGGTGAGACAATTACCGTAATTCAATTTTTGGTTCCGTTAGACTTCGTTTCAGTTTTAGAAATTCCAAAATAATCAGTTTATAATTACTATTGTTTTTGTTCAGCCATGTTTCACTCTCTATACAACCTGTGAATTTTTCCTCGCGCCCGTTGAGTGTTGAACTGTCGCTACCGGCACATTTTCTTGCTCTTGTTGATACCGCAGATTACTCTTATCAAGGTAAGGGGAGTCTCACATTATAAGGGTTTATATAATGGTTAGTATGTGGGAGGGTAGTTCTATGATGCCTAGGGTGTATTAGTTATTATGTTGAATTTCTTGTTGAACTGTTGGTGTTATTGTGAATATAAGATGAGTTGTGATGTTTGTTGTTGGTGATTTATTGATGTTTGATGTTGATGATTTGTTAGTGTTTGTTGTTAAATGAGTGGTGTGAATTAATTGTAAAAATGCGGGATAAATTGTGTTGTTGAATTATGAAATAAGGTGTGTGTTGTTTCAGAGACGTCCTGGATTGTTTCAGAGACGTCCTGAATTGTTTTCAGAGACGTCCCGAATTCTTTTCAAAAAAAACTAATTTTTAGCATAACTTTTGGCTCGGGAGTCCGATTGAGACGTCCCGAGGTGTTTCGGAAAGCTTATTCAGACGCCCATCTGAATATTCTAATTTGGGGCTCATAAAACATTTTTCTGGAAAATTTATTTGGCCGTTGACTTCGAACATCGTATTTTGAGAAAATTGTGGTGACTCAATTATTTTCGGAAAAGAGCTATTTTAAGGAAATAAAAATGAGTGATGTTGCATGGGCGCCTACGTGGCTGACCCGGACGAAGTAATGACGTGTTGAGTAAAATGACGATAATACCCTTAGTGGCTAGTTAAATGACGTCTTTGCCCTTAGTGGCCAATATTTTGACGATGATGTGATTATGACGAGGATACCCTTAGTGGTTAATTAAACGACGTTGTTGCCCTTAGTGGCCAATATTTTGATGATGTTGTGATTATGATGATTTGTGGTTGCACATGTGTCCATAGTGTCTCATAGCATGTGCATTTCGCCCTTAGTGGCAGTGACGATGTTTTCGCCCTTAGTGGCAGTGACGATGTTCGCCCATAGTGGCAGTGACGAGTATGGTACCATCATGCATATGCCCAGGTGTGGGTTGCATTTTCATACATATGCATAAACACGACGCGTTTTGCTTGTGATGTGTTTTTGACGTTGGTTGCCGATGTTGCTCTGTGATGGTTGTAATGCGACGTTAAGTGTGCCGTGGTAGTTATAGATATTGTCCTCTAATATATTGATTATTATATATGCCTTTATGCTGTTTGAAGACTCACCCTTTCTGCTTGGAATGTTGCTCTACTGTGGCAACGCTGCAGGTATCCGCGAGTGAAGGTCATGCTGCCTTCCTTGATAGCTGTTGGGATGTTTTGAGTCGCTCTCTGATACTGTAACACCTAGGGGGCGTGGGTGAAGTTTGTTGAATTATTTAACTGGCTGTTTAATGATTTTATTGATGTTTTGAGACGTGTCTGAGGGATTTTGGCGAGTTGCTATTTTTATTCCGCTGTGGCGAAATCTTCGAAGTTTAAATTTTATGACGAATGATGCAAAAACCTTGACGAGTGAAAATGACGAGTTTTATTTATGACGATGTGGCACTTCTTTTCTATTCATTCAAATTAATTTTTGTGAAAACAATTTACTCTGATAAATGACGTGTAATTTATGGGGTAGAAAAGGGGTGTTACAGAAACGATTATTGTTACAGTTGATAACTTTGAACAAAAACATTACCTTAAGTAGTGGACATCCTTTTTCAAGAAACCACAACCCAGTATCATCCACTAAATAGCATCCCACCATAATGAAAACCTCAAGCCTTAACAGAGAAGCTATTGATCGTAAAGATTCGCTTGTTACCTAATTACGAAAGATCTCAAAATTCTTTAAAATATATTTTGCAGAAAACATAACTCAAACCAAATACAGCCTATTTATTAGCTGAGCAACGTAATAAAGTAAAACAGAAAAATCATATTGCTATTGGCATATGCTGCTCTTGGCAAAACGGCACACCAATCCTCTGATTTTAAAATTCAGCACTACGATCCTACTATGAGTCCTGAAGTCCATGATACTTCAAATGTGTCGGCTCGTATTTTCCATAAAAACTCGTAGAATCGTACGAGTTAACATTCGGACTCGCGATTTTAACAACATTGAGAACATTCCTTTTAATCTCCGATTACTCTAAGCATGAAACTACAAGCAAATTTCATTCAGATGATAGTATTAGTAATTCAAGGCTTCAAAAATAATGACCCACAACCACACACACCAAATATCCTAAGGGAAATTGTGAGAAAAGATCCCATTAAGGAGTTGACAAATGACAAGTGCTGCTTCTCACAAAAGTATTTAGGATTTTGAAAAGTTATATTCTGTCAACATTGTGACCTCAGCCTATTTTCAACTACAATATTGTTAGTTACACAAACTCTCATATAATCTAATATCCGCTATTGCTGTCATAATATCTTATCATTTCGATTGATTTAGTAGCAAAACATACTAATGATTGGGGGGGATCAAAAATTCATAATCATATAATATTTTCTAATGAGTAAGCAAAAATACTAATTACTAACCTTAAGATACGAAACATCAAGAAATTTCAAATGGAAGCATTTCTTGGAAAGAAGATCAATCCCCATATCAGAAATCTCCAAGCACCATTTCAAACTAAGACTCTCCAATCGACTACACCCAACAGCAATCTTAGCCAAACCAATATCAGTAACCCCTAAACACTTATCCATATTAAGTTCCTTCAACCTCGTGGCGCACGATAGCGCAGCAGCTTCTCTATCACCATAACCCCAACAATGAGAAACATCAACCGCTTCCAATAACGGACAAGCCTTAATCAACATCTCCAATCCCACATACCCCAACCCATTCGCACGACTCAGTACTAACCTCCTCAATCCCCGAGTCCAACTCACTGATCCCTGACTCAGTAAAATCGACACAGCTCCATCGTCGATCCTTGGACATAGTGAAAGATCAAGCATCTCAAGTATTATACCTGTTCGTTCTGTTGGAAGAGACCTTCGCTGAGAACGGCGACGGCGACGACGACGGCGACGGCAACAGCAACAGCGACGCCGACGGTGAGAACGGCGTGAGGGAGAGGAAACGGTGAGAACGGCGTGAGGGAGAGGAAACGGTGAGAACGACGTGCGTGAAACGGTGAGAACGACGTGCGTGAGGGAGAGGAAACGGTGAGGAGGAAACGCTGAGGGAGAAGAAACGGTGATCTCTGAGAGTGAGAAGGCGTGCGTGAGGGAGAGGAAACCGTGAGGGAGAGGAGTTCTGAGTTCTCTGTAGTGATGTAGTGATGAAGGATCAGAGAGAAGACGAAGGATTAGGGTTCGTGAGAGTGAGAATGGAGAGGAGAGGAGAGGAGACGAGTGTTCGTGAGATTGTGAGAGTGAATGTTTGAGAATGAGAGTGAGAGGCTCTGAGAGTGATTTTTTTTCTTTCTATTTTTGGACTTTAGAGGTCAAGCGCGAATAGAAGCATGACGTCTAAAGTATTAGAACAGAAGAAAAAAAATTCACCCCTAATTACAAGTTTGCCACCGTGTCACTTATGTAGTCAGGCGCTTACACGCCTGACTTCTAAAGTCTAATTTTTTCCTATTTTTTCACTTTAGAAGTCAGGCGTGTATCCCGCTTGACTTTAAAACTCGCGAATTTTGCCTCTTAATTACAAGTTTGCCACCGTGTCTACTTACGTAGTCAGGCATTTGAGCGCCTGACTTTAAATGTCTAATTCTAATCTCATTTTTGCACTAGTGAGCATGCTAGTTGGCGAGGGATTTTGGCTCATAGGTATGGAGATATTTCGTCTTTCATGATTAATGACTCTAGGTTGGGAGGGAAGAAAGATTCTCTTTGGTGGCGTGATTTAGTGTATGTTGGAGATGATGTGTTTGATGTTGGGTGGTTTAATAATTGCGTCCGAAGGGGTTTGGGGGGTGGCGAAGACCTGGATTTCTGGAACCATCACTGGTTAGGACATCAGCCACTTTGCAAGACGTTTCCTCTATTGTTCGCAGGCTGTAGTAACAGATCTTTGAAGGTAGCTGATGCTGACACTGATGGAAAAAAGGCTTTTTATATCGGTTAAAATTGACATTTCATATCGGTTCCCGAACCGATGCCGAAAAAGGAGATATAGAAAGAAGGGACATTTCATATCGGTTCCTGAACCGTTATGAAAAGTTGTTTTTATATCGGTCGCCCATTGAACCGATATGAAAAGTCTCTTTTTTTTAAAGAAAAATAGACTTTTCATATCGGTTCCCATAGAAAACCGATATGAAAAGTCTTTTTTTTAAAAAAAAAATAGACTTTTCATATCGGTTCCAATAAAAAACCGATATGAAAAGTCTTTTTTTTTTAAAAAAAGAGACTTTTCATATCGGTTTTCTTTGGGAACCGATATGAAAAGTCTCTTTTTTTTAAAAAAAAAAAAGTGAGGTTGTCTTCCTGTAGGGAAGACTTTATAGCTTTGTCGCTTTGTTTGGATTAATCGATTCATCCAAGGAGAAAACTTAGGATATACTTATGTGGATTAATCGATTCATCTAAGAAAAAACATGACAGTCATTAGCCATATACTTATGAATAGTAACAAACAATTACTATGACAGAAGTGCTTTTAACTTGTTCTTCAATAACAATAGCCCTATTTCCATCTTTCTCAAAAAGTTCATACGCAAAGCGTGCATGTTGTTCCCAACGATCAAGAGCTTCAAGTTGATGCACACTCAATGCAGCTGCACAAAATTCCTCAAAGTCCATCCTTCTATGTTGTAATGAATTCTGAGACCAAAAGGGAAACAAAAGGAACATATGAGAGAGCAACCAGGCGCAAAATAAAAACCATACACACACATTCGCAGAATAATTACTAACAACCATGGGTGGTAATCAATACCCCTGTTTCTTCCTTGACTTCTCTGATTACAGCATCATAAATATCCTCACCCTGCAAATGAAATTAAAATGAATAAAAAGATAATTTGGTAAGTTTAATAATTTAACCAATGATAATTTTTATATACAGTACCTCATTAACAGCTCCTGTAGGCATCTTCCATACACCCGTGCCTCCAAATCTGCCACTGTTTTCCTGAACCACTAGCACCTATCATATGAAACAAGAATATTTACTCCTCAATAAACATACAAGTTTGAGAAAGACTAGTTTGAAAAGTCAACATAAAGAGTTGACCGTTGACCTAAGAAAGCTGATCAATAGACATAAAAGTTTGACAAAGTCCACGAATTTCAACCACTGATATTATTTCTAAGACGTGCTGACTTGACAAGATGATGTAAAAAATCAAGTCAACTCTGTGTATTCCTGTTTCCCCTTATTGGTTATTGATTGGTAAATGGTGAAAAAGAGGAATCTGAAGGAGGAAGAGAGAAAAGAAAGATTACCTCTCTGTTGTTATTGATGACAAAACACCAACACCAATGCGATGTGAAGCATTTGGAGGAATTGTATCTGGAGTATCTGGGATCCAATATACAAGCATCACATAATCTGGTTCAACATGGTGATACCTAAATCCAGCCTGCAAATAAATCAAAATGCACTTATAATTAAGATTAATTAATCTCTAACTAAGGTCTAATTGAGCACTTATATGCTAGTTACCTTTACCGCAGGATCAACAAGATTTGAGTGTTGTATAGGCAACTTAATCCACATTCCCTTCTTTCCCAGTTGCTTCCAATGGGAGATTGAGGCTTCTAATTTAGAAGCAAAGAGTAGAGAATCCTTCACAGACTCTGTAGATATTTAGACAAACCAAACACTTTTGGATATTGTAATTGATTGAATGAAAAATTAACAAGGATGAATTGCTTGATTGGGAGAAAGAAGATGAGAGGAAGAATTTATATATAATGTATAGTATTTCTTACTCTTTCTTTCCATGAAATTCACAATCATAAACAAACAAACCCTTCAATTTCTTATCTTGTGTAGCATTAAAGAAGATGTGTACCCCTATAGGATATTAATGCTTTTATTTTCTGAAGACAAGATGACTATCTTTATAGCATCACCAACAATATAAACCTTAAAGAGAACACCTCCTGCACCAAAAAGAAACATGTATTTTTCACTTTGTACTTCTAGCCATTGATTGAAGAGTAAAATATTGATAAATAAACAGCAACTGCTTACCATGGTTGACAAACTCCTTGAGAACAAGAGGAGGTTCAAGTTTTTGAAGTGAGTACCGCTCATAAGCAAGGGATAATTCATGGGACTTGGGACTTCCATCAGCAACCAAGGGCTTTGCAACTAAAATGATTTTGCAGTTGCAAACATAACAAGGAAACTTCAAATTAAGCATTACAAATTCAAATATGAAGTAGTGTGATCAGACATAAAAAAAGATAGCATTACAATCGAATAGGAATACATGATAACAAAAAAGCAATATGTCACTCAATGCAAGGAATTGAGATTGATTCATTTAACTATGAAGCATACAAGAAAGAAACATACCCATTCAAACTTCTTCTCGGGAGGTCTATCAGCAAGAATATCTAAAGGCAATACGGGACTTGAAAATGCCTCCTAATGAACAAAAAACATTATGAGACAAAAAGTCCAATCACTAGAGGGGAAAAAACGGACAGTAGAAAAACAATGCCAACGCATTAAACATGTAAAGCAGCGCTTGTGGGGACACGGAACTTCACTACAGCTGGTTCACCATTAAATAGTCCCTTTGATTTTGCCTCCAGCTCAAATGTGTGGGAGAGGATGCCACCACTGCAAATAATATTTGTTTGTAAAAATAAATTAACCAAAATGCAGCACAGCAGAAACAAGAGGTAACCCAAAGTAGCAAGAGTTACAGAAATCAATATAAAACTCACGCATCAAGCTCTTCCCATGACTTTGAAGTGGTACCACTGATTACACTGAAAAGATCACTTGGCCAACTATCATCTGCTAGACTCACATCATATGCAGTCCTTTAAAAGAAAGGAAGAAAATGGTTAGCTCAAATAATAAGCAAAAATTAATATGCAGTCCTTTAAAAGAAAGGAAGAAAGGAATTCAATAGGTCTAACTGTTGGGAAACAAAGCCATGATTTAACGGAAGGAACAGTATGCAAAGTCCTATCTATTGAGTTACATCCTCAGCAACTAACCTACCATGATCAATATCAGTAAAATAAGAGAGACTTTGCAATGTACTTCACAATCTGAATCACCCACACGACAAATCATAGGTATGACCAGAAAGGTTCAATTTTTTTCACATCAAGTTTATCTAACTTCAAATTACAAAGGAACTCTGAACTCTCCATTTCTTTTCAACCAGATCAAAATGAAACAAGTAAGAACTCAAATTCATTTCCTTCCCCTTACTAATACATGCAAGCAAAATGAACACACCCAAAATGCTTAAGAAATTGCCAACAAACAAAATCACAGAATTTTATCATTTCACTTAATTTTACTACCAATCTGATCAAATGTTAACCTATTCCTTAATTTTCCACATCATCTTAAATAAAAATAAGAAATAAACAAAGATCCAGCACCAATTCCTCATTCCCATCACATCTTATCATAAATCATACAAACAGAGACGAAGCCATAGCTGTAGCTCAAGATCCACAACCTCAATTCCATTTAGCTATCTATCCACAAAATAATCATCTGAGCAAGATTCGATGGACATAGGTGACACATAAATAACTCTTATGTATTGCATAAAAGAAAAGGAATCAGGATGGAATCCTTACATGAAATTTATCAAAAATCGAGGGAGATTGCGGATGTTGGTGAGAGGTGGTGGTGTGACGAACGAATTCGGTGGTCGTAAAGAGCGGCGACGTAGACAACGATGGAGAGCAGATCAAACAACGCTAGGGAGAAGCTTGCAGAGAGTGATGCAGATCGAAGTTGCAGAGAGCGATGGAGATCGAAGTTGCAGAAAGCCATGGAGATCGAAGTTGCAGAGAGCCATGGAGATCGAAGTTGCAGACAGAGAAGTTACAGAGAGAGCAGCTCGGAGTGGGGAAGGGTCCTATGGCGGTGAGCAGAAGAGTGGTGATTGAACGATTAGGTTCCTGGTTGTAGAGGGCGATTAGGGAGAGAGCGAACAAAATGAGAGGAGTTGAGAGGGAGCGTATGTCAAAGGCTCAATTTTTTAGTTTCTATAACGGGTGGTATTTTGACCCGTTATAGAAGACTTGATTTTTTCACTTTCTATAACGGTTATGAAATGGAACCGATATGAAAGATGGTTTTTGCACTTTCTATATCGGTTCCTGTGGAAACCGATATAAAAAGTGTAATTTTAATTACAAAACTGTCACCGCGTCACTTTTAACATCAGACCGTTTTTAACCGATATAAATAGCAGTTATAAAAAGCATTTTTTCCACTAGTGTGATTTTTGGACTTATAACACATGGACTTGGATGCTGTCTAGCACATTCGGTTCTGATCTTTCTGTGCAGGAAGAGGCAGATGTATTGATGAATATTTTGCACGATGTTAATCCTAATCGAGATACTCAAGATTGCTGGAAGTGGATCTTGGAGACTGATAAGCGTTTTTCGGTAAAAATCAGCTTATATTCAGCTGGATAGCCTGCGATCTGCGACACTAACAGATTCGGATTCTGCTACTGTATTACCTCTGATTTGGAAATCTGATGTTCCGTCAAAGATCAGCATATTTGGCTGGCGAATATTCTCCAACGCGATTCCTACTCGTGAGATGTTGTTGTCCCATCGTATCATTCAGGCTGAGGAAGATGCGGTTTGTGCATTTTGTAATCAGCATATTGAAGGATTGAAGCACTTGTTTTGTGATTGCTATTTGGCAACAGAAGTTTGAACAAGGGTGAGTTGATGGCTTGGCTTACAACAGAATCCTAGTGCCAACATTGTGCATCATTTTTTATCTTTTGGTTCTATGTTCACAGGAAGAAAGGCACCCAAAACAAGATACATTATTTGGCTTGCAACTTTGGAGTATTTGGATGGCTAGGAATAATTTTATTTTTAAAGAGGAGGAGCCTAGTTTAGATTCCATTGTAACTCACATCAAATGTATTTCTTGGAGTTGGTTTATATATAGGACGGGTAGCTGGTCGATGTACTCGTTTTCATTTTGGTGGCAAAATGCCTCCTTATGTATTAACAATGTGTAATTGTGGTTTTGAGCACCCCTAGTGCTCATTTCAATGCATCATCGCTTATCGAAAGAAAAAAACTTTTTTTATATGAAATCAATAAAATGGAATATACTTAACTACCATATTTATATGTGTGATATAATTCTACCAAAAAAGTGTGATTTTAGGTATTGTTTCTTATAGGTGAATAGGAAATGAATAGAAAAGAGCAAATTTATTACGAGAACTAATGAAATAAAACAAAACAAAAAATATTACGACAAATTTAAATCGTATTCGAACAACCAACACCGTTGGCTCAATGGCTTAATCCTGGGATACAGGGGTTAACCCGGTCTTCCTATCAACCAACACCGTTGGCTCGGTGGCTTAATCCTGGGATACAGGGGTTAACCCGGTCTCCCTATTCGATTTCCGCAGTGGACAAATTCAGTGTTGGCTAGTGCAAAATTTGATCCTAAGCCCGAGTAGAGATTAATCTTTCGTTGAAACCATTTAGACACTCTGTGAGTAGCCAACGATGGTCCGAACAAGAAAAAATCGTATTCAAACCATTATAAGCTATAGAAATGAAAAATCAAAGTATTATTACTCGAGAATTCTTCGGTATTATTACTCGAATTAGCTACTCAAAAACATATGCTATCAATCTCAAAGAAAGGAGTATAATGAAAATCAAAATTTTCATTTGATTTTTCATTATAATACTCAAGGCTTTTAATATTTTTATATGATATGATATATATGAACTACAGTTTATCTTGGCTCCCTTGGTCCAGGCTCCCCCACAGCACCTTGGTTAAATATAATATCGCATCCTTTCTTTTCTACTGATTTCATCATCGAAGATAATATAATTAGCTACTCTTGTCTGCATCTGACTATTTTCAACCGCTATGCAAATCAAAAAGCATACTATAATAAATAATTTTCTTTTTGTCAAAAAAATATAATAAATAATTTCCCCCGTTAACTCAATGGTCTGACCAAAAACCATTTGATTTAGTAATATATATACCCTCTTTTTTCATCGAAAAATAATCTGACAGAGAAGTAAAACGTACCAAGAGGAATTACTAGGATACCCCCCCCCCCCCCCTTCGCCGAGTTGTACGCATATATTGCTTGTTTTTTCTTTTATGATCGCATCTTATTGATTTTTCTTATCAAATGCCAGATATAGTAGCAACGAGGGGGAGAAATGTGCAAGGAGAATCATCCATACAATAAATTAATGACAATTTATTTAGAGCACGTGGCTTGAGTGGGTCAAACCCAATGTTACAACTTACAACTGACCTGGAAAGACAACACAGCAAGAACCGACGGACCTCTAAAACACACAACAAAAGAAGAAAAAAACACATGTCTCCCCCATATATGAAATGGCTCAACATGTTTAGTAGTGCAAAGTGCAAAAGCTCTACATTAAAGTTACATACACCACAGATTGCCCCAGATAACCTTTCCTACTTCTCCAGGAACACATTGAGGCATGGGCTAGCTAATGTGGGCTATTACATACTGGCTACAGAAACCAAAAGGAGTGAAATTTACCATATATCTTGTAAAAACAAACAGTAAAATATATGTAACTTGGTGGTGGGTGGAGGGGGTGAACACTTGGGCATGAGTACACATCTCATAAATACAGCTCATTGTCATCACTGTATGAGCTTAACTTGCAACGGGTTTTGCAGTAGCTTTCTTAATGGCTTCAGCATATGTCCTGTGCTGATAGGTAAGAGTGGATTCCAGCAGGTCCCAAAGTGAAGTCTTAGGATTCCATCCTGATAGAAACAACAACCATTAACAGTTAAATTAACTTTTAACCTTGAAGATCAAATAGGATGAATGAATAAATGAGTAAAAATCTAAACCTACCAAGCTGCTTGTTTATTATGGTCATGTCAGGAATTCTCTTGTCACTGTCATCATACCCCTCACCGTAAAATTCTTTCGAGCTCACATCGATTGTAGGTGTTTCGGGAGGTTGTTCTCCACTTACCTTTGAATACACCTGTAGAATTGAATAACAATAACTCGAGTTCCATAAAAGATGCCTATATAGTAACACTAGAGCCAAATATAATAAATAAAAAAACAATCATTTTACCTGGGTCATCATTTCAGCAAGCTGCCTAACTGTAACTTCATTGTTTGGGTTACCCACATTAAAGATGTGGCCATTGGCCCTGGCAGGGTTTTCCTGTTAACAGATTACAACCTTCAGTCGATCAACCGACAACAATAACAATTAAGATGAATACAACAATCACATAACTTACAATCATCAATAAGACAGCTTCAATAGCATCTTTGATGTAAACAAAGGTTCTCTGGGATTCACCACCATCCACAAGCTTGAGAGGCTCTCCTCTGAGGAGATTCTGCAGAAAAGGAACGGATAGAAAATTCTGAACAACTACTCAAAAATTTAATTAAAATATCCACAAAACTAAGGGACAAGCAACTGACATTGCTAAAGCATGCAAGAACCCGAGGAACGCCCTCACTTGGACCATCAATGCCAGGAATGAAATCCATTCTAGGTCCAATCCAGTTAAAAGGCCTCACAATTGTGAACTCCATGCCATTTTCAGCACCCTCAGCTGTCAATGATCACATGTTAAAAAGACTGTTCAATCTTGAACAACCAAATCAATCTAAACCAACAATAAAATAAATCAGCTCACCATAAACCAGCCTCTCAATCAACTGCTTTGCACATGCATATGACCACCTCTGCTTTTCAATCGAACCAAAAATGCATGGAGACTCATCTTCTTTCAGAACATAGTATGCAGGATCCTAACACAGCATTGGAAACAATATAGCTAAAGCAATCTCGTCTCTCAATACAAAACCAGAAAAACAGATAAAGACAATTGATTGAAAAACTCATCATCATCATCATTCAATGCATGAGAGGAAGCTAACAAAGCAGTCCTAAAGTAACAAGATAAGTGGGGAAGTAAACATCATCTTTTATTTTAACACAATGAAATTGCAATGCCAAAAATCATTAAGGTCGTGTTTGGTTTTGAGAAAATATAAATAAACATCATTTCCTGCACAAATCTTGAAAGACAAAAAAGCAAAGAAAGTGTCAATTTTATTATTATGAACAAAAGTCAAAAACATTAAAGATTTTCTCATACCAAACTGTCCCTCTAAAGGTTTGTTACTTGTTGCTAGTTTCAAGTTAGTTACACTATTTATCACCGACAGATTCCAAATCATGCAAACACAGATCTGAAACGGAATTCCTCTGAAGAGAAAAAATTATAAAAAAACGAAAGCTTACCTGACGAAGAGGACTATCTTTGGGAAGAAAGCTTCCAATGGTTTTTCCATACACTTCACAAGTAGAGAAATGAATAAGCCTCTTGTTATTTTCCGAACAGTATTTCACCTGAAAAAAAACAAGTCGAATCACGAATCCCCTTCGACAATTCCTCCACCAAAACAGAACAACATGCAGAAAGATTCGAGCGTGAATTAGAAGAAAACGTACCACAGGAAGCGCATCAATGAAATTACTGTAAATGGTGTCAAGGGGGCGTGTGTTGTAATCCGCAGGGGTGCAAATTGCAGCCAGATTTATAGTCTTAAATAAAATAAACGAAATTGAAATTAAGCAAACATTCAAGAAACCTAAAAAGAAAAAGAAAAAGAAAAAGAAATGAAATTACCAGATCTGCCATCTTAACGAGACCTTCAAGTCTAGAATCGCTTTTGATATTAAGGCGGTGGAACTGAATGCGACCATTCCAAGGAAGGGTATCAGGTTCCAAGAGGTGTTTGATTTTGTCATTGTAGACATCCAAGGCGAGGACCTTGTGAGGGGTTTCAGACATGATTTTCTCGCAGAGGTGAGACCCTATGAACCCGCCTGCGCCGATCATGCAGATTGTTAGCGGTTTTATTGGGTTACCGTCGAGATCTAATCGCGTCGACGGAGCAGAAGCCATTGTTGTTTTGTTTCTTCGAGAATGAGAATGAAGAAGGTGAATGTGAATGTGATTGTGGTGATAACAACGACGGTGAAGGTCTTAACTGCAATAGGACTCGGAGTGTTGCAAGAATGGAGGTCGCATATTAATATGGACCAATAAGGTAGTTTTTTTGGGTACCCGGACCCCATACCCCCTAAATTGACAAAATGAACCAAAATACCCCTAAAAATTTGTTAAAAAATGAAATCATTCTTCATTCCATCATATTTTCGGAAAAAGTAAGTTTTTTCTCTAAACATCCCGGAAATAGACGTATTTCCGAAAAGATTTCCGGAAATACCTCAAAAAAAGGTATTTCCGGAATATTTTTTTTGATATTTCGTTTTAATTAATTTTTTTTTTTGCTTTTTCAGTGACAACCAGAACAGGAAACATAGAGCGAGGCGAGCATTCAGGAGCGGGAGGAGATGAGCAGAGTCCTTTTGGCGGTAGGAGTAGGTTCCGATTGAGGACTAGACAGGCCGGACACGCGTCTGAGCCTCAGAGACGTGTCCGAGAGCGAGAGCAGCAACAGGAGGCTGAGCCAGACGCCATGCATGTAGATGACCAGGCTGAGGCTGAGGTTGCTCAGCATGATGATGAGGCTGCTGAGCAGGTTTTGTTACACCGGTTGCATGTCCACTGCGTCCAGAGACTACTACAGACGGGACAGGTAATACTTTTAATAATTTGTTTATTTTTTAACAATTAATTACTTTTAATAATTTATTAATTACTTTTATTTTTTTTACAGGACCGGGGTAAGATTAAAGTTGCTTCTCATGGGGGGAAGATACTGAAGATGAGACCTCAGCAACACCACCCACATATTGCAGGATGGTTGCAGTAGGCCCATCTGTTTGGGCTGGACATCACACCTCTCGGCAACATCAACCACGAGCTCATATCAGCTTTTGTGGAGAGGTGGCATTCTGAGACCAGCTCATTCCACATGCCGTGGGGGGAGATGACAGTGACGTTGGACGACGTGTCCGCATTGCTCCACTTGCCGCTCACCGGCACACCGTTGGCGCATCGGCCACATTTTGACAATGCCGATGCTATTCGGGCTGGAGTTGACCTGCTGGGCATTGACCACACATCCTGTTGGGTGTCAGTTCAATAGGGGACCGGCATTCCGATTTTCTTTCTTGATGGCCGCATACACACAGAACATGGAGCGCGACCATCTTGATCAGGCGGCACGGTGCTATCTGCTACACTTGTTGGGCAACACTATTTTTGCCGACAAGAGTCACACATCTGTCCCTGTCAAGTGGGTGACTCTTATTTTTTGTATTTTTATTGTATTAATACTGATTATTATTGTTTATTTGTTTTACCAAGTTTCGTTACATTTAATTATTTCGCGTAATTTGATTTCACGTTCTGTTACAATTATTTTGCGCGATTTTAAATAATTTTTTTTTTTTTTACAAATTTCCGGAAATACACATATTTCCGGAAGGCAGAAATAGGTTTTCCAGAAATACCTCAGAAAAGGGTATTTCCGGAAGCCAAAATGGCTTCCGGAAATACCTCATATTTCTGCCTTCCGAAAATATGTGTATTTCCGAAAATTTGTAAAAAAAAAATTTTAAGAGTATTTTGGGGATTTAGCATAAAAAGGGCGTATGGGGTTAAGGGGGTAAAAAAAAAACACCCAACCAATAATTATCAATTATCAATATTTTTAAGAATAATAATAAAATAGTCATTTTCGGTACAATTGAATGTTCTATATCTACTAGGTGAGTTTTTGGTAAATATAGATATCACATTAAATTAAATTAAATACAGATATAAATGTATTCATATTGTTTTTCGGTACACTTGAATGTTCTATTTCTACTACGTGAGTTTTTTTTTGACTACTACTACGTGAGTTTTTGGTAAATATAGATATCACATTAAATTAAATTAAATACAGAGTTTTTGTTTGAAACTCTCGAGTTCGAATCTCAGGTATGACAAAAACTCTGAGTTTGAAGTCCTACCTAATTCGAGGGGTTTGTGACTTCAAATTTAGACTTGGGAATGCATGTATTAAAACTCTTGAGGAAGAGCTTTATTGTCAATTGCGGTTCTATCCAACTCAAGGAATTAGTCTACGTAGTTAGTCTACGTAGTTGCGTGTAGAAGATACCAAATTTAAAGAAAAGTAATTATAAAGTAGTTCAAAGTTTCAAGGTAATGCAAATCACAAATTAATTGACATTTCATCGCATTACTTTGATAGCTAATATGTTATTTTTTTATAAGCAAAAGATTTTATTGAGGGGAGAACTAGGGGAACTCCAACTCGTACATGAAACTAGGGGCCTCGTTAAAACATCCCTAAGCCAAAACTCTATAGGAAAAAGACCCCAAGATGAAAAAGAGTGCCTCCAGAGACAAAAATTATAAATTCCTCAAACACAAAAGAGGATTAGGCCCACCGATCAGAAATATTACAACAATTCCTACTAAACTTACAATTGAACCAACCCCATGAGAGACATTTGATTTTGTTTAGTAAATTTAACTCCGAGAAAATCCCACCTCTAAACACAATGTTGTTCCTTTCTACCCAAATGCACCACACTGAAGCAAGCCTGTCATTTAATATTTGTCAAAAAAATGTCATTTAATAGAAAGCAAATGTGTGTTATCAGATAACCCATCCACAATTACAAAAAAGTCTTCATTAGTTACCAAAAAGACAACAAACCTACAATTATCCATATTGTTTGAAACTTGATATACATTCTCACAAAGATAATATCACATTAATTTTAGGATTGAGTGCGAGTGGTTGACGCACTTATAAGCAACAAAAATATTGTGTATGATGGTCTAAAATATAAGTAAATTCTAACACTTTAGTTAATGACGTCATTCCTAAAATAGCCTTCAATTAATTTAATTTTTATTTTTTAAAACTCTTTTACTCATGTGGAACAAGTTCCTATGAGCGGTAATTTGGTACTTGCAATTTCTATTTTGATTACTTTAAGAAAATTAAATAAGGTTAATTAATTTTCATAAACAATGTAGGATTTCTTCTTCTTCTTATATTCGAGACCGAAGGGAGAAAGTAACTAAGTTTGATATTTGGTGTCAACGGATCCAAGACTCTAAAAAAAGTTTAACAATTAAAATAATTTTCTTTGTTATTCTTATAACTAAAAAATATAAGAGAAAAAAATTTAATTAGATACAAAATTAACCAATTAAAAATTGACACTTCCTTTCAAAAAAAATTAAAATTAAAAATTGGCACATCAAAAATATCTGACATCATCTAATTCATCTCAAAAGTCATATCTACCATAATTTTATATTGGTCTTTTGTTTACATTATTGGTACATCCAACTAAATTTAGAGTTTAATTGGTATACTCAGTCGCCTCGCCGTAAAGTTTTTTACATTGTCAACCAATCAAAACAGTGGTACGAGTACCTTTCATTATGGTTGAGAAAGGTCAGACATTTTTTTATGACATATAATTTTGTGAGTGACCTTCGTGAGTGATCTGTATATAAATTAAATTCGTAAAGTTATTAAAAAGTTTTCTTATTTTCTTATAAAATGATACACGAGGTTACCAAAAAAAGATAAATGAGTGAGTAGGTAGCGGAAAGTGTAATTTAAAGGAAAAAAGGTAATAGATACATGTGGGAGTAGGTACCGAAGGGAGTAATTTATAATTTAATGAAAATGAAATAAGGAAAAGAAAAATGAGAAGAAGTGGGTGCTTCTAGGGTGTTTTTAGGGTGAGAGAGCAAATCAAATTCTTCACCGGTGAACCACTAAAATTGACCATGGGATATTGTGTAAGATATTATGAGTGGTTAGGATTGAATCAACCAGTATTAAATCTCAACCGTTGATAAATTTTTATACTACATCCTACGGTCATATTTAATGGTTCACCGGTGAGGGATTTGATTTGCTCCCTCACCCCGAAGAAGTGATCACGATCTAAGAATTTTATTTTAGTTAAATTAAATACTATTGCTAGAGAAAATACAAGCTAATCCAAAGAAATAGAATTAATTCAGTATATTTTGTTGGGTTTAGTAATTTTCTTTTTTAGCAACAAAGAGAAACCTGAGATATTGTTACTTAATACTATAAATAATTCACCAAAAGAAACAAAAAGGCTGATCCAAGCCAATGTTTTACTTGGAAGAAATAGAACCCCACATTAACACGGAAGAATATCAATACTTCAAATGGCAAATTTAATAAATGAAAACATGGTAAAATAGTGGGTGGATGAAAAAATGGGCTAAATTGATCTAAGTGATGGTAAATCGGTCTGAACTATCTCACCAAAAAAAAATCAGTTTGAACTAGTTTGTATTTTTTAGAAATAATAATAATTCACTTAAAATAGTTAAATCAAGTAAGATTTCAATAGTCCCTCACTCTTGGTTGCCTTAGCAATTTCAGTGATATGGAGACATCGACTCCCGGGTTCGAACCCGGGTGTGAGCAGGTAGTGTGTGCATAGTGTTTATTTGTCATTTCATCTAAGTAGACAAAAAAAATAAGATTTCAATATTATGGTCTCAAGGTATTAATGAGTTTTCTTTAAACTGGTACTCCTATAGACCGGATTATAAACAAAAATACTTAATTTTATAGTAGTTGAGTAAGTTAGTTAAGTTACTTTAATTCTTGGGTTAAATATATTTTGCAACCTAAAAAATTTCTATATTTTATTTTTAATCTGTTCAAAAAAAATTCTTCGACATTTCGTTCCCCCAAAATTCCTTGTTACTGAATTTCGTCCGACAAAAGTGTTGGCACAAAGTTGCAACAACACTTGACAATAGAGGCTTCGTGACTATTTGCTCTGAAAATAAAAAATAGTCATCTGCAAATAAAAACGAATAATGATAGTCCGTCTCTCGATTTTTTTTAAAAAAAAATTGATCTCTCTAATATATATATATATATATATATATATATATATATATAACACTTTATTTTCGATTTATAACTACACATTTTGCAAATTTTAGGGTCCTACAGTTTTATTTCCTGGGTTGTAAGAATCCGAAATTGTGAGAAAGATGAAGTATATCTCACCCTTTTGCTTCTCACCATCATCTTCCTTTACACCATTTCACCCTAAATTCTTCATATATTCAGAAACATTGGTGAAGTTCAGCCCAAAAAAAAAACAGAGTTTGTTGAAGCAACCTTCAAACTCTCTCATTTCCAAGTGGCATGTGGGATCTCTAGCTTGAACGGAGGTTGTTGTAGCTGGCTGTGCCTATGGAAAACATCAAAGAAGGATATGGGAATGGCATTTTCGGAGTTGGGGTCTTTGGGAACTCATTGGAGTTTTGGTGGAGAATTTTTTTTATAGCTATCAAACTTGATTTTCATGTGAGTTCCTCACCCCATTCCCTCTAGTAACATAGTAGGTTTGATTGCAAGTGATGATTGTGCTAGTCTCATATGTTGAGACCTTTAATTTGTATTTTGTTTAAGTATACGACTTGGCTTATAATGTACTAGACAGACGCCCCGTGCTACGTACAGGATGTGATTATGGGGCAAATAACAAAGTAATTGATTTGTCAAAAAAAAAAAGTAATTGATACTAATTCATAAATCATATCTAATATAAAAGGAATCCATCAATTGCAACACACCATAATCGAAATCTGAACTATTAGTGTACATATATCACTAGACTCAATAAATTATCAATATCAATACTCATACAAACTACAAACTTTTCAACGAACCATTAAGGGTATTTCTGTAGTGAAGCAATTTTTCGCGAAATAAATAAAAGAAAAATCTGATAATATTCACAACATATTACACCTAAAGAGGCGTAATGACACATGGTGATCGTATTCTTTCTAACATGCCGATTGTATTTTTTCTAACGCTATTGATGTCAAGAATTATATTTTGAATTATTATTGAAATTTGTTTTCTATCAACATTCTTATACTGAAACTAAAAATTCACTAAAGTAAGCCACACGTGTTGTATGATAAACAAGGTGAAAAACAGTAAAATTAAGATTCAGTTTATGTTGCAGAACTTTTGCATGACACTCTTGATGATGCATTTCTCACTTATGATTATATAGTTAAAGATAATACTATTCAAAAGAAGGATAAATAAATAAATAAAATAAAATAATAATACTTGTCTTGGAAAATAATTATCAGGAGTGAAGTCTTGCCCTATAACACCTAGATCTATAAATAAGTCTAATAAAATAAGTCCGTGCACAACTAAATGGTAAAAAGTTTAAGAAAACAACGTTATTATTTGGTACGATAAGAATCGTACGAAAGTTACTTTGTTAACCCCGGGCCTGAATCACACAACACTAGTCGGGCTGGCAATTTAACGTTTCTGACATTTTATCTTCGTACTTTTAAGTATCATCCTTGAGAAAACAACACTACTATTTGGTAAGATAAGAATCGTACGAAAATTACTTTATTAACCTTGGGCCTGAATCACACAACACCTGTCAGGCTTGTCATTTAACGTTTTTGCATTTCGTCTTCGTACTTTTAAGTATTATCCTTAAGAAAACAACGCTACTATTTGGTACAAAAATTACTTTGTTAACCTCGGCCCTAAATCACACAACACCAGTCGGGCTTGTCATTTAATATTTCAGACATTAGTTCTTCGTACTTTTAAAAGAAGGATAAATAAATTAATAAAATAATAATACTAATTTTGGAAAAAAAATTATCAGGGAGCGAAGTCTTGCACTACAAAAAAACTGGTCATTAGCGAGGGAAATTTTCCTCGCAAAATGACCTAAATCCGTCGCTAATGGCCATTTGCGAGGGAATTAGCGAGGGACTAGTTCCCTTCCCTCGCTAATTCCCTCCTCGCTAATCCCATTAGCGAGGGAATTTGAATCTCTCGCTAATTAGCGAGGGAATTTTCCCTCTCTAATTCCCTCGCTAATGACTGCCTCAAAATTTGTGCAATTTTTCAAATACTGACTGACACGCGTCTAGTACTGAATGGCTTGTTTTTTTATATATTTATTATTAATGCTGTCAAAAACTATTATATTATATTATTAATTTTATGGTTGTGGTAGTGGTGATGGTGGAAGGAGGAGAGAAGAAGAGAGAAAGAGGAAAGAAATTCGTATAGGTGAGAGAAGAGGAATTCGTATGTGGAGAGAGGAGTTCATGGTGGTGGTGTCATGGGTGGTGGTGGTGGTGTGGTGGAAGAAGGTGGAGAGAAGAAGAGGGAAAGGGGAAATCGTAAGAGAGAGAGAGAGAGAGAGAGAGAGAGAGAAAGAGGAAGAGGAGCTCCGGTGGTGGTTGTGTGGTGGTGGGTTAGGGTTTGTAGGTGAGAGAGAGTAGAGGAAGAGGAAGGGGGAGAGTAGGTCGTAGGTTGGTTGTGTGGTGGTGATGGTGGTGGTGGTGGTTGTGTGGTGGTGGAGAGTAGAGGAAGAGGAAGGGAAGAGGAAGGGTGTAGAGGAGAGAAGAAGAGTGAGGATGTTGTGAGTGAGAAAGAAGAGTGAGTTTGTTGCTGAGGGTACACGGATTTAAGTAAAAAAAATTTAAAAAAAAATTGTGAGGGATTTAGCAACGGCTAGTCCGTCGCTAATGGTTGCACAAATTTCCAAATTCTGAAATGGTCACATGGGTTTGCGAGGGATCTATATTTCCGTCGCTAAAAGTCTTTGGGTGGCGTGCAGTTTGATCTAATTTTTCCCGCCTAACAATTAGCGACGGACTGGCTGTCACTATTACCTTAAATTCCGCCGCTAATTCCAGAAATAAACGACAGAGCCAATTCCGTCGCAGTTTCCGTCGCTATTACCAATTTTGCGAGGGACCATTATTCCCTCGCTAATGTCCCTCGCTAATAACGTTTTTTTGTAGTGTTGCCCTATAACACCTATATCTTTAAATAACTAATAAAATAAGTCCATGCACAACTAAATGGTAAAGAGTTTAAGAAAACAACGCTACTATTTGGTACGATAAGAATCGTACGAAAATTACTTTGTTAACCTCAGGCCTGAATAACACAACACCATTTGGGCTTGTCATTAAGCGTTTCTAACATTTTGTCTTCTTACTTTTAAGTATCATCCTTAAGAAAACAACACTACTATCAGTATTCATGGAGTTCATCCTTTTCACTTTGTACTCCAATAGAACATCTACTACGGTATTCATGGAGTTCATGGCAAAGATCCACATTAGCACCTCATGCCAAGTAATCCAAATAGGGGAGTAAAAACTCTAGTAATTAGATCCGTCTGATAACTTCCAAATCATTAATAAAACATCCTCGTAGCTATACATAAGTCCCTGAAATTAATTGAGTATGATATCAATTCAAACACTCAAGCAAATAACACATTTCAACTAAAAAAATAACACACATAATTGTCAAGCTTTATGGTTTAAACTCAAAATTCTTAAGATACAAATCAATAACACGAGCAGACTTACAGTGCCGATGCAAACAGATAGCTAAACTTCAATGTAGGAGCCACACATTTAAAACATTCCAATTCTACTTGAATTCAAGAGGATGACATCCTTGCACAATTTAAAACCTGAAAAATTAGGGAATGAGAATAAGTTGAGTGAAGCAAGTTCAAACACAGATTCATATAACGTCTTTTTTTGAAGCAAGATTCATTCAAAAATTTAATTTATTTTTTCTACACTTTTAATTGTAGTTAAAATATGTTAGACAAAAAATAGAAAACACCAAACCGGCCTGGAAAATGAGGCTGCAAAAACCTTATATAGAATGGCAATCTACAAAAAAACCCCATTAATAATGGTGAGATGAACCCAAAAATATCTACTACATAATTACCTTCCAAAACAATAAGAAGATATTGACCTTCATCAACTGGGAAAGCACTAAAGAAGCAGACATCAGACCTCAACGCTTCATCAATTTCTCTGCAAATAATGGGAGTCTTATTCAATTTGAATAAGAAGTAATATTATTTTTTCTTTTAATATGTGTAAACAATTAAACATGAATTGAGAAGTGAAAATAAACATGATTTTGGAATGAATTGAAGAGGGAGGTAGAAAAATTTGTGTGATGTTTTTTTATTAAAGTTTTGATAAAAAAATGATTTTTGATGAGTAGCAAAAATGAATAAAGAAAAATAATTAAAAAGATAGAGTAGGTTGCAAAACAGTAATCAGAGGGGAGCAGTTGGCAGAAGAGGTGTTGTATTATTAACAAAAGGGGGTGCAGTTAATAATACAGGGGGTGCAGTTAATAATACAACACCTCTTCTGCTGTTAAATTGTGGCGGTGCAAATATAGTTCTGCTATTTTTAGTTTTTTCTAATTATTATAAAAGGAAAACATTAATGTTGTAAAAAAAAGGAAAACATTAAAACTCAGAAACCTAATTCTCTACCTCATTTCCAGCGCCGCACAAACACTCTTTGGTGAGAGAGAAATTTCCTTGAAGAGAGAGAGGGATTCCGGCGATGGAGAGAGAGAGAGATTCTGGCGAGGGGGAAAGAGAGGAGATAAGAGGACGAGAAAGAGAGAAGGTGCGTGAGGGGAGAGATGACCATGGTGGTTACGGTGTGGTGGTGGTGGTAGTACGACGTGAAGGGGGAGAGAGAGAAAGAGGGAAACGACGGCCACAGGGTAGGACGCACTGGAGGAACCGGCCACAGTGGGTACCGTGGCGGTGGCGGTGTCGGTGACGCTATGGTCGGCGACAAACACTGGAAACGGAGGTTCCGTTTGAGATTGAGACCGGTGGTTCACGGCAAGCTTGAAATCGGGACAATAAACATGGGGTTGGTGTTTAGTAATGATTGTTGCGACGACGGTGACATTGAACGGTAGCACCGCGTACGGTGGCTGGAGGTATGTTTTTCGTCTTTTTTTGTTTTAAGTGTCCTTCTCTTCTACTCCTAATCTTCTCCTACTAGCTCTATTTTTTAGATCTGAACATATTTATTTTAAGTGTCCTTCTCTATTTTTTTAGATCTAAATCGTCTGTCGCAATAATGATATCACAACGCATGTTTCTCGGTCAGTTGTGGAATCTGACGGCGGTGGAGGTGTGTAGCATTTGTTTACACGCACTCAAATGAGCCTTGAATCCGTTGAGAGACTTCATCACTTGTGAAGACACTACCAGAAACTTCAATAAAGGTAATACTCCTCTAAACTCTTTTGTTCTCTCAATTTCTTTCTTCCTTTCACTCAAACTTTATATGTATATTTCTGACTTTCTGTTTGTGTTGATTTGAAGGTGAGGACCAGCAATACAACAACACAAACTTGGCTACAGAAAGGCAAATTCCTCTCTTCTCGTTACTGCCCTTTTCTTTCTCACTTATTTCTCACACTCGAGGCAAACACTAACCTTGTTTTCCTCTTTTTTGCAAGGTACAACCACTTGTTGTTGAAGATGAAGAAAAGAATCTTAGCAATACAACATAAAAGAAGATTGAAAACTATAAAGAGAAATGTAAAGTTGCAGAACTGTAATGTAAAATTTCTATTTCATTCAATTGTGTGTTTAATTCTGTACAAGATGTGTATATATACAATTTGTAGAACTTGTAATTATCTGTTAGGAGTTTAACAGATTCAGTTTGTTGTTGTAACAAACTCAATAACAAACTAAATTGAGTAACAAATTCAGATGGTGTTGGTTTGGTGGTCGCCGGAGCCAGTGGGGGTGGCCCTTTCAATTTCGCTTCTCTCTCTTTTTTTGGATCAGTTTTTTTTTTCCTCATCCTCACTCTTTCTTCTCTGTTTATAATACATTATGCATTTCACATGTATCACAATTGCATCACAATTGTATCAATTATCAATTATTAAATTAAATTGCACTCACCGTTTGACATGCATCACATATACATCACAATTGCATCACAAATGGAGTACTTTATTATTTTATTATTTTTTATAGTATTCCATTTGATTTGCATTGAAAGCACTAATAGAAAATGTCACCTACAATAGGCCAACTATCTGGCAACGTATTGTAACTGACCGTAAAGTCAAACTGTTTGGGCAAAATATGAAAGGATGTATGTAGGACCGTATACGAAGGCTACAAACCCTATGAGACTACAATTGTCTCTTAAAAAAGAAAGATTAGGATACATATACATCGGTCTCTTAGATTAAGTTTGTTGTGTTGACTCCGATAGATGATTTGAACCGATTATGGTCAGAAATTTTAGCTTATGTTATGAATTATCTATCATCTAGAGTCTACCATAGTTAGTTGATATTCCATCGTATTAATCCAAATTACAAATGTGTATCTCTGAAATGTCTAAAAAGTAATATTTCGGATTTTCTGTCGATTAAAATCTAGAATGTTACATAGAGAATAGAAGTCGATGAATTTTTTTATAGAAATTGAAAACGAAATTGTGAAATTTTATGGGAACTAAAAACGTATTTAGCTGATTTTTTATTAAAATTTTATCCTATCATACCAACGAGTAATTCATTTATTACTTTTTATAAGTCTATATATATTTTTTATAAATGTTTTTTTTTTTTGACAATTTTTTTTATAAATATATATTTTTATAAATATTTAAATCTATATATAATTTGAATGTTGTTTTATTAACTAACTTTTTGAAATATTACTTTTTTTAATCATTATATTCTTAAATAAACTATATTTGTAATCATTACACACATTGAGGCTGAGTTTTGGGGACCTATTTTAGGTTTGCAGATGGCGAGAAATATACATTTGACAGATGTGATTATAGAGCATGACTATATGTGCTTGATTAACGTGGTAAAAAACGTCATTCTTCTATTCTACTTCAGGAAGTAGTAACTCTTGTGCAGCTGTTTGATTGGCGTATCACTTTATCTCACATTGGTAAGGAGGCAAATCATTATGCAGATATGTTGGCCGTTTATGGTCATGCTAATGACTTTAGTTTATAAGTTTTAGAATTTCCTTTTTCCTAGTCTATGTAGTTTGTTAGATCTTGATAGATTTGTTCCTTTCTCTGAGTCCTTAGTGCTTGTGTGTTTTTCACTATTTATAAAAAAGATAACATTTGAAAATAAAAACTTGTTATCTAAGCTTACATAAATTTACGTGTTAATAGATTTTTTTTTTTGACAAAACGTGTTAATAGATTTATATTATTAAATTCATATATACCAGTTTGTTTGACATTAAATTTTTCACAATCAATACTAAATTACCCGTCCTTTGCGTGTAATTTTTTTGGGTGCCTAATGGATATGGACTAGATTGCCATCCCTAATTATTATACCTTTTTTTAACTTTTCATTTTATTTTCACATATCACGCACCAAAATATTTCAGAAGCTACAACTTTGATTGAAATAAGTCAATATACAAATATGTGTTGTTTATTTAACAAAAATTACGACTACATAATCATAAACATCCAGGAAAAATATATTAACAATTATATAATTTCAATTTATTAACGAAAAAACTCAAATTACTATTATAACAGAAAATGTATACCCGTGTAGGACACGAGTCATACATACAAGTAAATGTACAAATCATCATGCATAATAAAAAAGGCAAATAAATTTGTCGATTTTCTTTGTAAAAAAAGCAAATAAACATATTCGGTTTGGTTGGGGATCACTTTGGATAATTTGCTGGACGACAGTATAGACCATTTTCGGGTATTTGGACCGTGTCCCAAATCAAAAAATACCAAAACGTTAATTACTTGATATGGGTGGCAGATATATGGTGTATTTGGATCCACCGTAATAGTGTTTTATTTAGGGGTATTGTTTTCAATGTCTCGGTGGTTGGCAATCACATTAAGAGATTGTCTTAATTGGAGATGGTTTATTAATATGGTAGGTAGGCATTTAGGTTTTTCTATTTCGGAGTGGTGCATGGAATTCCCCACTTCTTTGCTTGAATAGTTTATAATGATTTTTTTTGGTTAGGGTACCCCTAATACCCCGTTCTAATCCAAATTTACTTATAAAAAAATAGACATCATAGTGTCGGTATTTCCACGAGAAAAATGTTATTTTCACCATTATGTAAAGCTCCCGTTATTTTATTATTATTTATTTCAAAAAATGAAAATATATTTATTTTTATATTTTTGAAGAACTTTTTTATTGGTTTATAGAGGTGGTATAACTTTATATTATAAGTCTTTAATACAATATTGGATGCAGTTAATGAGTACTAATATAATTTAACTTGTCACAAGAATAACAATTAAGCATTTACTAAATTGTGATAACCATGTTTTTCTACATAGTTAACTAACTTTTGTCGACTTATTTTTTTCTTGGCCAACTCAATATGCAATCTGTTACGGATTGGGCCTTTCCCATGGAATTCACTAAGGTCCAATGCCAAAAAGTAGATCCATTAACCAATGGTTGAGATCAAAGACCTAGATCTAATAGTTCTCAATGATTTCCAAAACCTATAAATAAGCATTCAATGCTAGCATTAAAGGTACACACACTTCCCAACACTCTATCTCTAATCAGTCCACTCACTGACTTGAGCGTCGGAGTGTCATCGCAGGTACCACCTCGCCTCGGATCGGAGTAGAGCTTGGATGGATTGACCAAGACCATTTCTACCAACAATCTCGGATCGGACTTGGTATCTAAGATCGGATACCGGTTCAGAGATACGGTACAGATCATTGGCGGCCACAGTGGGAGGATCTTTCACCCTAGTTCCTCTCCCACCTTCTTGGTCAACGATGGCTCCGGTTTTACGTCAAAGGAACATTTAAAGTGCAATAGTAAGACCGGATCCGCAGTAGAAAACTCCCGAAGGAGTGGCAATCACTCTGCCACCCAGCTCGGCGCATGCCCGTAACTCGACCACGACCATTATCCCTAGGAGTTCGGCCCGGAGCCAACTTCCACCTCCTCCTTGTTGACCAAGAGACTTCAAACACAAGAGGGGGGTGAATTGTGTATTTATAAATAGCACTTAAAATTAAACTCTTAAAAAGATTTTGATCAAATAAAGCGCTTAAGAGAGTTTGAATTGAAATAACAATAATAAGACAATGAACATAACTTGCAAGGAAATTAAAGAGATGAAGGTATAGAAGATGATACAAAGAGATTTATACTGGTTCGGCCAAACCACAGGCCTACATCCAGTCTCCGAGGAATGCTCCAAGGGATTTCAACTAATCACTAGCTTTTAAAACAGGTTCAGCTAGAAACCTTTACAACAAGAGAACTTACAATACCGGGATATCACCTCCCTATGTAAAACCTTTAAAACCTAGAGATATCACCTCTCTAGAAAACACCAAGAGATATCACCTCTCTTGAATACCTTGGGATCTCACCCAACAAATGAGAAGAAAAAAAAGATTTGATAGCACACTCAGTAGTGTGGATAAAACAAGATGAAGCACAGTAATACAATATCAAACTATGTGAAATATAAAGCTCTCAAAATAAAATATTTAGCAAGTGTAAGAATAGTAAGAGTGATGAGAATAATAGAATTTCAGATGCAAGTGTGAGGTGTTGTTCTGAGAGTGAAGAGTGAGGCTGCTATTTATAGGCGTATATAAAATATGACCGTTGAATAAAATGAAGAGATGTAGGCCTGTGGTTTGGCCGAACAAGTATAGATTGGAAATCGATTTCATACTCCAATGAGAAAAGATTGGAAATCGATTTCTTGCTTGAATATGGTATGCTAAAATCGATTGTATGCCTTCCTAAAAAACATTTTCACATGTTTTGTACTTGTCCTATTTAATCTTGCATGCATGAGGTTTGTTTAAAAAATATTTTCATGCAAAATTATTTATATGAAAAACATTGCGAGTGTGTGATTTATTTTATATTTAGAGAGCTTTATTTTCACTTATAAATTGTCCTAATACACACACAACAGCAAAACAACTCTTGACTTGAGCTTGATTACATTTTTCCGCTTTTTGCAGTCTAGTCCTTTTTGACTTTCTTTTGTCAATCATCAAAACCAGATTATTCCTGTCAAGGCATATATTCACATTCTCCCCCTTTTTGATGATGACAAACATCTTTAGGAGGGATTTGCTCAATGAAAGGGTTAGAATAGAAATATTTTGAAACAGTGTATATATCAGAGATAAGCGCAGATTATACTCCCCCTTTCTATATGCAAACATTTAAAGAATACTCCCCCTGAAACATGCAAATCACATAACTCTCCCCCTTTTGGCATTATCAAAAAGCGGGAAAAATAAATAAATCATGTCAAGGCATATATTCCAATGATAAGTGAAAAATAATTTGCAAAAATTTTCAAAAGCCTCATTTTGGAACTCACCACCGTGATTACTTCGGATAGAGGCAATGATCTTATCAAATTTTCGAAAAGCATCAAAAGCGTCGTTTTTATGAAAAAATAGACAAGGTCCATGTATAGCGAAAGTAGTAACGAGTGCATAGTAATTTCAATCATAAGACAAGTATAAGAATCAAGCACAACCTTATTACCTTTGTTGCACAAATGACTAATACTTAGCAAGTTATGCTTCAAGCCTTCAACTAACAGTGCATTTTCAAAACAGGATTTAGTTTCTTACCAATAGTGCCGACGCCACTAATTTTACCTTTTGTATTGTCACAATAAAACACAAGTCCGCTTCTTTTTGGAGCTAAATGAGAGAATTTCTCTTGATCTCCTGTCATGTGCTTTGAACAGCCGCTATCTAGATACCACTTTGAGCTTTTGGCTTTCAAGCACACCTACAACACAAAATCAATTTTTGGCTTTTGGTACCCAAATCATCTTGGGTCCTTTTAGGTTAGTCTTGGGAATTGTGCCCTTTGGAATCCACTTCCATTTGTCATTCATATCAATATTCTTTCTTGCAATACAAATAGAAGATGTATGACCTTTTCTACCACAATAATAACATTTTGTAAAATCGATTATCCTCTTTCATTTGGAGTTAGAAATTGATTTCATACTCCAATAAGAAAAGATTGGAAATCGATTTCTTGCTTGAATATGGTATGCTAAAATCGATTGTATGCCTTCCTAAAAAACATTTTCACATGTTTTGTACTTGTCCTATTTAATCTTGCATGCATGGGTTTGTTTAAAAAATATTTTCATGCAAAATTATTTATATGAAAAACATTGTGAGTGTGTGATTTATTTTATATTTGGAGAGCTTTATTTTCACTTACAAATTGTCCTAATACACACACAACAGCAAAACAACTCTTGACTTGAGCTTGATTACATTTTTCCGCTTTTTGCAGTCTAGTCCTTTTTGACTTTCTTTTGTCAATCATCAAAACCAGATTATTCCTGTCAAGGCATATATTCACACTCCTCACACTGTCCAGATGCGAGTCGAAGCTGTTCAACAGCTCGTCCAGTTAGTAACTCGGCAGGTCGAGGCGGATCATCAGAAGAGCCAACACTCCTCTCAATTAGAAGCAGAGGTAGGAGAATTCCGAGCTCGGAGCATCCCGGACCAAACTTCTCCTCAACAACACCCTTCAAGTAGAAGGACTTCTAGTCATAGGCACCACCGATCACCGGCCTGGAGAAGACACCACCACCGCTCTCCACCTCGCCGAAGAGGAGGGCGTGGATCAGGAACTCCCCTGAGCCAGACCCCGGATGATACTTACTACCCCGAGGGCTCCCATCGGCCAATCTCATCTTTGGCATCCTCATCCCCGAGGCGACGTTCTAGAAGCCGGGAAAAATCCCGTGGCAGGAACGTCGGCGCCCGCATTCAAGGAGATCTCCCGACAAACATCGCAACCAACGGTCTCCACCCCAGGAGAGATCGACAAAACGGAAGGGACCCTTCACCAGTAAAATCGACTACTTTCCGGTGCCGAAGCATCTTCAGAAACCCACAGAAGGTTTCAAGATGTATGATGGGACTGGCGATCCTGATCGCCACCTCGACTATTTTGACACGGTTATGGAATACCGTAACGTCCCGGAGAAAATGAAGTGCCGGATCTTTCCTCTCACTCTAGAGAAGGTCGCTTTGGATTGGTTCCGGACTCTCAAGTCGAATACTATACCCTCTTAGGACCAATTAGCCAAGCTATTTATCGCTCATTTCGCCCACTCCAAGATGAAGCCAAAATCTCGGAAGGTGTTACAGGCGATTCGGCAAGAGGAGAATGAGTCCCTCCGAGACTACATAGAGAGATTCAACAGAGAGGCTGCCCAAATCCGGAATCTCGATGATTCGTTCCAACTTTACTTCATGGAGGTCGGCCTTCGTGAAGGGAGTTTATTTCAAACTGTCGTCGGAGTAAACCAACCCGAGTCGCTTGCGGAGTTCCTCCAGGGATCTCAGAAATACATCGACCATGAGGAAGGGCCGAACGCCGGAAAGTCACTTGCCGATCCTAGAGGATCTAAGCCTCGGAATGAGAAGGGGAGCCGTAACGATCCCAAACCCAGACCTCGTAACCAGCACGAACATTATTCCGAGCTTAATGAGACCAGAGCCAGAATCTTGGCAGAATGCATGAATACGGAATTCAAAGAAGTTAAGTTCCCTGATCCACTCCCACAAAGGCCGGGGTAGTGGTCTAACAAGAACTGTCGGTATCACCGAAGTAAAGGTCATGATACCAATCGCTGCAATGCTTTGAAAGATGACATAGAAGATCTTATCAAAAAGGGGAAATTGAGCCAATATGTGAAGAAATCGCCTCGGCAGGATGGCGAGGTTAAAGAAGAGAAAGACGATCCTAAAAAGAAGGGTAAGGCTAGGCAAGAGATAAAGGAAAGCTCAGAGGGCGAGCAAGATTACCGGAAGTCTAAAGGTTGGCCCGTAATGATGGTCATCTCAGGAGGTTACCCCGATGAAGCCTCGGGAAAAACGATGAAAAGAAAGTGGAAAGAAATAATGAGTGTTGCTTCCACCTCAACTCCTGCCTCATTACCGATCCGACCACCTTTGGCTTTTGGCGATCTGGACCTGCTAGATAGCAAACCCAACAAGCACGTGCCACTTTTGATCAGGGCGGTGATGGCCAACGCGAGATAAGGAGAATCCTAGTTGATCAAGGAAGCTCGGCAGACATCATATTTATCGATCTCGTGAGAAAGCTGAAAATTTCTGAAGAAGACTTCACCCCTTACAGGGGATCGGATCTTTTCGGTTTCAACGGATCGCGGGCCAAACCACTTGGCTATTTGGAAATGATGGTCACCTATGGCGAAGAACCATTGGTGAGGACCGTCAAGACCAAATTCTTGGTTTTATCGTGTCCTTCGGTCTACAACTGCATCATTGGGAGGACGACCCTAGGAAGGCTCGGGGATGTAACTTCCAAAGTTCATCTCAAAATGAAATTCTACTCTTTGTGCAACAGAGTTATTACCCTCGACGCCGACTTAGAGTCCGCCCAGAGATGCTTCTATCTGAACATGAAGGCGGATAGGAAGGCTATGGAGGAAGGGGGTCCCCCGAGGAAGAAGAAGGTCGGAAAGATTCTGAGAAGAGAAGAAAAGGCAAAGCTGCGGATATTAATGTGACAGACCTCGATGCCAGATACAACCCAGACAGCTCGGAAGAAGAGGATGATGACGACCTGACCCTTGAATTGAAAAAGAAGATCAGGCAACCTCAACCTGATGGTGAATTTGTAGAAATCCAGTTGGGAGATGACCCAGCCAAAACTGTCAATATCGGTTCCGACCTTTCTAATGAAGCAAAAGATAAGCTTACACTGTGCTTGAGAGCTCATGCCGATCTTTTTGCTTGGTCGGCAGGAGACATGCCTGGGATTCCCCCGGAAGTTGCTTGTCACCAGTTAGCTGTCAACCCCGATGCTAAGTGGGTCGCCCAGCGCAAGAGGGCTCAAAGTGGAGAGAAGGCAGCAACAGCAACTAAAGCCGTTGAAGATTTGATTAATGCTAATTTTGTAACAGAAGTCAAGTATACAACTTGGCTCTCCAACCCTGTACTGGTCAAGAAAAGTAATGGAAAAGGGCGTATGTGCATTGATTATACTGATCTCAATAAGGCCTGTCCAAAGGATGTCTTTCCTGTTCCTAGCATTGATCGCTTAGTCGATAATGCTTCAGGTTTTCGTTTATTGTCTTTTATGGATGCCTACTCCGGTTACAACCAAATTTCGATGTTCCCCCGACCAAGAGAAGACCGCCTTCATGACTGACCGCAGTAACTATTGCTACCGGGTTATGTCGTTCGGTTTAAAAAATGCAGGAGCTACATATCAAAGAATGATGAACAAAGTTTTCCGAAAGCAAATCGGACGTAACGTAGAAGTCTATCTCGAGATATGATCGCAAAAAGTGAAGGTGAGAGCCTCCACGTGGCCGATCTTGAAGAGATTTTTGCAGAAGTTTGGAAGAACAAGATGAGGTTGAACTCGGAGAAATGCACTTTCGGAGTCCGAGCTGGAAAATTCCTTGGTTTCTACCTCACGGAGAGAGGCATCGAAGCCAACCCGAACAATTGTCGGGACCGAAATGCGCACCCAACTACCAAAAAGGAGCTTCAAAAGCTTAATGGTATGATCGTCGCCCTATCTCACTTCATTTCCAACGCTGCCTTCAAATCACTCCCCTTGTTCAAGTTACTTAAGAAGGAAGCAAAATTTGAATGGACCCCGGAGCGGGAAGAGGCCCTCTCCCAGCTCAAAAAGGTTCTGTCTGAGCCACCTATCCTAACTCAGCCTAACTCAGGAGAAACCTTATTCCTATATTTGGAAATCTCGGAAGAGGCGCTTGGCGCCATTCTTGTCTGGGAAACCAAGACCGGCCAAAGCCCGGTATACTTTGTTAGCAAAACATTACAAGGATCTGAAATCAGATACCAGAAAATTGAGAAAATCGCTTTTGCTCTACTCATTGCTGCACGTCGTCTCCGGCCTTATTTTGTTGCTCACCGGGTCGTGGTACGAACAAATCACCCTATTCGTCAAATCCTACACCGACCCGACTTGCTTAAATGGGTAGTAGAGCTCTCTGTTGGAATCAAATACGAGTCCAAGCCGGCAATGAAGGCTCAGGTACTTGCTAATTTCGTTGCAGAAATGACCCCTGGCGACCCAGAAGGCGAGTTATGGACGCTTCATGTAGATGGGTCCTCGAATCGTAAGGGTAGTGGAGCCGGGCTGATGTTAGAAAGCCCGGCAGGTGTCATAATTGAGGTATCTCTTACTTTTGGATTCCCAATGTCAAACAATCAAGCGGAGTACGAGGCATGCATCGTAGGACTCCGTCTTGCCATTGACCTCTGAGTTACTCGGGTCACCTTGAACACTGATTCCCAACTGGTAGTCTCGCAGATCGGAAAGTAATACGAAGCCAAAGATCCGATCTTACAGAAATATTTAACCCGAGTGCGGGAATTGCTCGCTCAGTTCGTATTCGCGGAAGTCAAGCACGTTCCCAGAATGGAAAATACGAGAGCGGATGTTCTATCCAAACTCGCTAGCACCAAAGTACCTGGAAATCACCGCTCTATAATCCAGGAAATGCTAAGTGAACCTAGTGTTCTCCCTAACCCGGAGCTAGCCTCTTCTATCTATGCAGTTGAGGAAAGTAAAGGGTGGATTGCTCCAATCATGAGGTATATTGAATCGGGGGACGAGCCTCCAGAATCTCGTGAAGCCAAATTGATCAGGAGTAAGGCCTCGTCCTTCTCCGTGATTGACGGAACTCTTTATAGAAGAAGCCTCTCTGCACCATTACTGAAATGCATTGAAGGAGAAGAAGCGGATTATGTCCTGGCTGAGATTCATGAGGGAATTTGTGGACAGCACCTCGAAGGTCGGTCACTAGCTCGGAAAGCCTTAAGGGCAGGTTATTTTTGGCCAACCATGGAAACTGATGCTAAAAACTATGTTAACAAATGCAAGAAGTGTTAGATCCATGCCAATATTCTGGTAGCGCCTCCTGTCGAGCTTACTAGTCTCACCTCGTCATGGCCTTTTGCGTGGTGGGGGATCGATCTCCTGGGACCTTTTCCCACTGCCCCTGGCCAAGTCAAATACTTGATAGTAGCTGTAGACTACTTTACAAAGTGGATTGAGGATGAACCACTAGCCATTATCACTGCAAGGAATTGCATAAAATTCTTCAAGAAAAACATCATGATCAGGTTTGGGATCCCCGAGGTAGTGATCACTGATAACGGAACGCAGTTCACTGATAAAGGCTTTAGGAAATTTATGTTCGATCTGAAGATAAAACATCATTTTACCTCGGTAGAACACCCCCAAACCAATGGGCGGGCCGAGGCTGCCAATAAAGTACTCCTCAATGGACTGAAGAAACGACTTGACGAAGCTAAAGGTAATTGGGTTAAGGAATTGCTCTATGTACCGTGGGCCTACAGGACCACCCCACAGAGCTCGACGGGGGAAACTTCATTCGACTCTCTTATGGGAGCGAGGCTGTCATCCCGGTTGAAATTGGGGAGTTGAGTTGGAGAACACTCAATCCAAAATCGCAAGAGGAAAACAGCCAGGCTTTGAGGGAGAACCTCGACCTCGTCGACGAGGTCCGAGGAAGAGCCTCCTTCAAAGAAGCATTGATTAAGCAAAGGATAGAAACCTAGTACAACTCGAAAGTTATCCTGAGGGATTTCGAGGTCGGCGATCTGGTGCTCCGAAGAGCCGACGTCGGCTTAAAGAACGCCGCTCAAGGGAAGCTCTCCCCCAACTGGGAAGGGCCTTACCTGGTCTTATCTAAGACCGGTAATGGCGCCTTCGAGTTGGCGACCCTAAAAGGGAAAGCGATCCCAAGGACTTGGAATGCTGCCAAACTGAAGAAGTATTACAGCTAATTTTTGCTTTAAAGAGTAGACTGTATATCGATGTTATAAACATTCTCATCTAATACATCTTCATTACTCTTCATTATTCTTCATTATCATTGCCAACTCTAATCCGGAGTTCTGAGGTTGAAGGGAGCCCTCTGGGAACGATCTCATGATCACGCCGGGGTCCCTCACTAAAACCGGAATGTGGGCCACAGCGCTCGAAACAATCTGCGACCATGGTAGTCGCAAACCCTTTTTGAATGCGTTCGATCTGGGCTGAGTCCTGGTAAACTGTTCAAAAGGCTTCAAAGATCTTTGGGATTCAAAATTGTTACCAAGTGGCTTCAGTCTCAAAAGGGGGGTGAATTGAGATTTTAAAACTTCTCCCATTTTTAACGACTTAGATTAATTTTCGCGCAGGTTTATGGAAGCAAAGAAAAAAGAAAATAAAGCAATAAAGAACACGGCAGAATTATACTGGTTCGGTCACCTCCCAGTGACCTACGTCCAGTCCTCACACCCTTGTGAGATTTTCCACTAACACAACAAGGCTTACGGGTGCCTTGGAAACCTTTACAGACTCAGGCACTCTTCCCTAGGATACCCCACCTATGAAGAGCCCTCAAATCTATTACAACGATAACAAGAGATACCCCCACTCCTGTTACAACCAGCTACCTCAGAAAGATACCCCACTTCCTAGCACAAACAACTACCCTAGAGAGATACCCCACTCCCTAGTACAAAATACAACAATAAAATGATTACAAATGTAAAGACCAAAATACCTCTTGTGTAGGCAGATATTACAACTTGAAATTTTCCCAACCCAACTAACCCTTGAGAGAGATCAGCTCTGACAGATGCAGAATGCGTGAAGAGCAAAATTGTAAGTGAAAGGGTTGTTTTTCGTTTGAGCATAATCGTAGAAATGGGTTGTGTTTTCTAATGAAATATAAAGCCTCTATTTATAGGCTTATCAAAATATGACCGTTGAATGTTTTTAGGAATCGATTAATTGCTTGAAATAGTTTAGTGTGAGAATCGACTCTTTGCTTAAAAATATGACCGTTGATGGCTTCTAACACTAAATGAAAACAATCGATTATGTGCTTAAAGTGTATAGGTGGAAAATCGATTATGTGCTTTAAGGAAATAGTTGGAAATCGATTCTTCTCTTTAAGAAGAGAGTCATAAATCGATGTCTCTTATAAAGTAGAGAGCCATGAATCGATTCTTAGCTTGATTAAAATAAGAAGTGATTTTGGACTTAGGAAAGATAATAGGAATCGATTTCTATCTTTTGAAAGGGTTTGGAAGTCGATTCTTAGCTTTAGGAGAGAAGTCATAATCGATTTCTATCTTTCATAAAAAGGTTTTTATGTTACGTGCCTTACCTATGTGCATGCATGCATTTTGAAAACTGTGAAGGCTATGAAGCTGTGAGATGAGATGACCCTCAGAAGCGGCTTACAATATATCCTAAGACATGACCCAAACCCTAGAGACTACCCTTATTTCTCGAGTCCTGTTTGTCTTGGATTTCCGCTTTGAGCACATCATCAAAACCTAACCTGCTTGTCATTTTGACTTTGGTCCATTTGTCACTTTGACTTTGATCACTTCATCATCACTAGGTCTTAACCACTTCATCATCAAAACTTAAACTCCAACACAATATATCCACAAAAATCACCAAGATCAATGGCCGAGGCTACCATTACCCTGAAGGGCGAGTTCAATCTGGGCCGAGTTCTGCTAAACGGTCCTAAAGGCGACACAAATTACTTGAGCGAAATAAACACAAACACATAATATTAACATGCAAGAAATAAAGCATAATCGAGGTAAATTAAACCGGAAAATCAAGCAAATTAAATGAGCAAAATATTACAAGCCACCCCAGATACGGCCGGGTCCTCAAATTCGAAAGAGCTTTTAATTAGAGTTAAACACCAGTTCCACCTCGCGCCCGGAACTTCATTAAGGCCAAAATGGTACGAAATCTTCTTTCATAGCATGGGAAGTGTCTTTGGTTCCCTCCAGTAACGGGCTAAGCGTCGCAAGGGCAGGGATAGACAATGGAACACTCTTTGGTGACGGAATCGGTCTTGACGATCCTACCTTCCACCACGTCGTGTTCCACGTTGAATATCTCCTTGTCCAGAGGAAGTGAAGGGTGAACCACGACAACTTGAGCAAGAGCTTTATCAAATCCTTCCCCCGCCATCCCAAGATCCATCTCTGCTATGTCGGTAGTTTCAAGCTCGGCTTTCCGAGTCTTCTCCTCAGCCTGCCTCAGCTTCTCTTCAAGATCGGCAACCCAATCTTGGGGGCGGAACTGAGATTGATTCTCTCCTCCCTAGCCTTCTGCATCTCCGCCTCAAGCTCGGAAATCCTAGTCCTCAGGGTTGCGACCAATTCCACAGCCTGCTTCTCTTTGGCCTCTAGCTCGATAATCTGAAGTTCGAGCTCTTTTATCTTGCCGCAAGCAGAGTCCCTTTCATTCGCAAGATCTCCTCCCTCCTTTCGGAGATCGGAGAGGTCCTTTTGAGCCTTTGCCAGGGTGGAGGAAAGTGATTCATACTTTTGTCGTTCTCCTTCCCTCAAAGCTCGCTCATCATCTCTCACTTTCAGGGCCCCTGAAATAAAAGAAAGAAAATAAAGCACCTTGGAGATATCGGCAACAAAAAACAGAAGAAGGAGACGTTTGTTTCCCATGATTACCTCTATCCCAGGCTTCGGCTTCCTCCTTCTGCGCCTTGGAGATGTCGGCCAGATGCCTAAAAAGCTTCGTCGCGGCCTCCACTGGATCGACCCGATACTCCTCAAGATTCTTCTTCAAAAATCGCCATCTATTGAGATGCTTGAAGATCGACGCTTCTTCGACCCATCTTTTTCATGGCGACCTTTCTTCGACGCCTTGGGGGAACTGCCTTGACTGGATCGTACCCTTTTTCCCGGGGCTTGGGAAGGGGAAGCATGAACTGAGGGGTGATAACTCTATTTTATATAGAGTTATTCATATGTTTAAACTTAGTAAATTGCTCTCTTTCAAGCAAAGATAAAGAGTTTATATAGTATTTTATGTAATATGTGATAAACTTGAGTGTTTAACATGGTTATAGTTGTTAGTAGGCCATTTTGGATACATTGTGGTATGATTGATAAAGTTTGTTCTGTGCAGTCTAGATGCTCACTGCATCAAATGCTCCTGCATTGATTCTGCACTTACAACTGCGCTGGCTCAGCACAATGCTACTGCATTGAAACTGCACTACTCCAATAAAGAAGCCATCCACTTGCCATCCACTTGCACTTGATGACCTCATGCTTGGTCTCCTAAAGCAAGAACACCTCATATTTCGGCGCCTACAATTCCCACATAGCTTTGAAGAGTCATCAACATAGGGACACATGTTCTTATCTCATTTGACCTCCCTATACACTTGATTGAAGACTTCACATGGGAATCAACTGTTGTAAAGTAACCATGAATACAGCTACCAAAGTTACTTCAACATGAAGGAAGGAAGCACCTCTCTTGAAGACTATAAAAGGACCTCACTCATTCACTTGAAAATAGATCACAATCCATAAGTTAGATTAAAATTTCACTCCACATAGATAAGTTCTATTTTGTAAGAAGGAAAGGAAGGAAGTGACAAATCCTCCTTACCTCGATTTCATAGTTTTACCAAAGTGCTAAGGAGCTAATGCAATTACATTGCTAGGAGAATTCATGCTAAGAGCTACAACTTGTGTAAACTCTATCTTGTTGTTTCTCTTTTGTGATTTCAATTATATAAACATGTTCTATTCTGTTTATATTTGCCTTGCAATGTCTATGTTGAGCTAAACCTCTCTTAGTTGGAATGTTCTAACCATTTAATGAGCTTTTAAGTAAGTTTAATACAAGTATATGATGTGTGCACTTTAGTTCTTGCTTGATAATACTTTCAACACTTATTTTGAGATTGATCAATTGTAATAAGTAGATTTGTAAAAGCAGACATGGTTTACAATTAAGAACTCAAGAACTAATATGGGTGAGTGTTTTACATAAAGGAAACTTTGTGAAAACCATACTAAGTCCTAGACATAGGATAGTATAGTCCATAGGGTGATACTGTGGGTACTTTAAAAGACAAGAGTGAACTTATTTAGCAAGCCTAGACATAGGAAACTTGTAATGAAACTCTGAAGAAAGTGACTGAAAGACACACAACTAATGCAACAGCATTCAGTGCAACTGCATCATAACTGCATTAAACACTTATAAGTGAGTTACTTGGGGAAGACATTCCAACTAGCTATTCTCTATTGCATTTCAACTACTTACACATTGATTTATTCTAGCTTTTTTGTGATACTCACCATCATCAACTATCTTGTTAAATTAGTTACTTTCCTCTAAATTACATAATATTGACTTCTGAAAGAGTTCATCAATCCCTGTGGGTTCGACCTGTTCTAACACTATATTACTTGTTATGGACTGTGTATACTTGTTGCCGGGGATTGTAGTTAAATTCTTTTAAAAATCTGATATACTGTAATTTAGTGTATATTATTCTGGTATTTGCAAGTTTCTATCATGCAGGAGCACGTGGTGCTTTAGCATATGTACAGGACCAGAAATAGGACACCAGAATACAACTTAGATCCAGAGATAGAAAGAAGGTTTAGGAGATTGTTAAGACTCGAAAAGCAAAAGAAACAAGCCTGCAAGATGCCTCACTGTGAAGGACAAAGCTCAAGACCACACTCAGTAAGAGGAGGTCCTGGCTCTCATCAAGATGCAGAAGAAGATCACAGAGAACGATTCATTCACATGGATCCCATAGGTATGATTAATGATAGAGATAGACCTATGAAGGACTATGCTCAGTTTGATCATCAAAACATGCAAACTAGCATATCTAGACCTCATATTGATGCTGTGCATTTTGAATTTAAACCTATGATGTTTCAAATGCTTCAAACTATTGGTCAACTTGGAGGAACTCCTCTAGAGGATCCTCACTTGCATTTAAAACAGTTTATAGAAGTATGTAGTAACTTTATCTTACCTGGTGTTAGTGAAGATGCTTTCAGATTAAGGTTGTTTCCTTATTCTTTGAAAGATATAGCTAAGGCTTGGCTAAACTCTTTAGAGCCTAACTCTATCCATTCATGGAATGAAATGGCTGAAAATTTTTTAGGAAAATATTTCCCACCTATCAAAAATGCCAGGATGAGAACTGATATTACATCTTTTAGACAAAAAGAGTTTGAATCATTATTTGAAGCATGGGAAAGGTGGAAAGAACTTTTAAGAAAATGTCCTCATCATGGTTTACCTGTTATTATTCAAATGGAAACTTTTTATAATGGTTTAGAACCTCAAACCAGAATAATGCTTGATGCATCTTCTGGTGGAGTGTTATTAAATCTGTCATACAATGAAGCATGTGAGTTAATTGATAGAATAGCAGCTAATAGCTCTAGTTGGCCTACTGAGAGGGTGAGTGCCCAAAAGAAACCATCAGGGGTACATGAGGTTAGTGATGTAACAGCCTTATCTGCTCAAGTAGCCACTTTAGCTAACTTGATAAAGAACTTCACTTCAGTTAATGCAACTGCATCTAATGCAATTGCATCAACAGACAGCACTGCAGCAGCAGTAGAACAAGCACCTCCAGGTACCACCAGTTGTGTATATTGTGGAGGAGGTCACTTGTATGAGGAGTGTCCTAGCAACCCTATTTCTGTAAATTATGTAGGTTATAATAGAAATAACAACCCCTATTCTAACACTTACAATCCTGGATGGAAAAATCATCCCAACTTTAGATGGAGCAATAACAATGCACCTGCATCTAATACTGCGCCATCTACACCACCAGGATTCCCACCTCAAAAACAAGCCACCAATGAAAATTCTCTAGAAAATATGCTCAAAGCATTCATAGGAGAAGTAAGAACAGCTAGACAAACTCAAGATGCTTCCATTAAGAATCTAGAGACCCAAGTAGGACAGTTAGCCATAGCTTTGTATCAAAGGCCACCAGGTGCCTTACCTTCCAATACAGAAGCTACTCCTTCCCAGAAACAAGGAAAGGAGCAAGTTAAGGCTATTTCCTTAAGAAGTGGCAAGGATTTGATTGAATCAAATGAGAGGGAAAGTGTAGATAAGGGAGAAAAAGAAAAACAGAAAAATAGCAAAGAAAGAAATGTGGAAGCATCCAATGCTCCTGCATTAGAGGAAGAAATTCAAATCCCTACACCTAAGTTAGTACCTGAATACCCTCCTCCTCCTTATCCTCAAAGATTAAAAAAGGCACATGAGGAGAAGCAATTCAATAAATTTCTTGAAATTCTAAAACAGTTACACATCAATGTTCCCTTAGTTGAAGCACTTCAACAAATGCCTAATTATGCTAAATTCATGAAAGATGTGCTTTCAAAAAGAAAAAGATTAGGGGATTTTGAAACAATTGCTATGTCTAAAGAATGTAGTTTAATTTTGCAAAACAAAATTCCAAGGAAATTGAAGGATCCTGGCAGTTTTACAATTCCATTCTCAATTGGAAAATTTTATACAGGTCATGCATTGTGTGATTTAGGTGCAAGTATCAACGTGATGCCTAAATCAATATTTAAACAACTTGAGATTGGAAATGCTAGACCTACAACTATAACACTTCAACTTGCTGATAGATCAATAGCCTACCCAGAGGGAATTATTGAAGATATTTTGGTTAAGGTTGACAAATTTGTGTTTCCTGCAGATTTTGTTATTCTTGATTTTGATACAGATAAAGAAGTCTCAATCATCCTTGGAAGACCATTCTTGGCAACTGGAAAAGCACTCATTGATGTACAAAAAGGAGAACTAACCATGAGAGTGAATGATCAAGAGGTGAAATTCAATGTGATGAATGCTCTGAAATATCCTGCAGAGGAGAGTGAAGAATGTTCAACAATCATCTCTCTTGACCATTTAGTGCAGAAGAAATTCTATAAGCAGTATGATCATCTCACCAGTGCACTTGCACCAGATGCAGCTGCACCACCTGAAGAAGAAATCTTGGAAAAAGACATTCTGCCAAGAGAAGAACCAGCACAAAAGGATCATCTGATCAATGCTCTTGCATCTGATGCTCCTGCACTGCTAGGTGAAGACATGGTGGAAAAGGAGAGTGTGGGAAGAAGAAATGAATCAGAAGAAGAAGGAAGTGTTAAAGAGATTGAGCCTGAACCAGACCCTAAAGAAGCACTCAACAAACAACCAACTCTCCCAACACAATGCCCATCTCACAAAAATCCAACTCCACAAAATTTGGTGAAAGTGTATCCTAATGGGGCAGTGGAATTGTTTGATGAAGCCACCATTTCCACATTCCAAATCAATGGAAAAAGGGTGAAGCAGTATAATGGAGCACATGTGGTGAGGGACGAAGGCACCACTCATTTCCAAAATCTCTAAATCAAAGAGATAGTCAGGCTGAAAGACTCTTAAATCAAGCGCTTATGGGAGGCAACCCATGATTTTGTAGTAAGTTATTAGTTATTTTGTTCAATTTGATGTTTTAAGTGTTTTGTAGGAAAAGCAGGAAACTGATGCAGTTGCATTGCAATGCTACTGCATTGCATCTGCACCAGTAGAAGAAACTCCAATCCCAAAGCTAAAAGGAAAGAAACAGAAGGTGAAGAACACTCCTGCTACTAGGCAGAGTGCAAGGACAAGGAGTGGAGCAAAGAAATGAGTATCTGTTACATGCTTTCTGCAGTTTAACTACTATATTTTGGATGTTATCTTACTACTAACTCTTCCCTGGTTATGTTTTTAACCCCCCTCCCCATATTTTGAACAAATATTTGCAAGTATTTTGTGAACTTCTAGCAGTGAGGACACTGCTACCCCTTAAGTTTGGGGGAAGAACTTATCATATTAAGTATGTTATGTATGTTTTGTTTTATCAAATGTATGTTTTTAGTAAATATTTTTGTATGAATATATTAGATGTACTTAACAAAGTAGTATCCAAATACATGAAACTAATTTTCCAAAGATACATTTTCATTGGAAAATAGGAACAAGTATGAGGAATACTATAGATTGTTAACAACATTTTAGTAGATGATCAGTTTGAAAATATTTTACAAAGATATGGTGCACCTATGGATGGATTTTTTTTGAAAAGCAAGAAAAGAAAAAGAAGCCTTATTTCTCATAAAAATAACCAGAATTATTCTTCCAAATACCTCAAAACTGAGTTTGTGAAAATAACCTTGCTATTTAAAGAGCAATCTGATGCACGGGAAAATTTTGGTGAGCTAAGGTCAAAACAAATGTTGATTAAAAAGTTGGAATAGCTTAAAGAATTAAGTTTGGGGGTGTTTTTATAAAAACCAAGGCTGAATTTGAAAAGTGAGAGCAAACAAAAAGATACAAAAAGAGTGGTAAAAAGATCAAAGATCAAAATCCATATTGACCTGAATCAGATTGAACTATACCTGTGCCTAAGTGCATGATTGCATCTGGAGGTCAAAGACCTGTGTCATGCATGAATGAATGCATCTGGAGGATAGTTCAAAAACTGTACCTGTGCCAAAATGCATGAATGCATCTGGAGGACAGTGAGGAAGGCAATATAGGGTACAAAAAAATAGCACAATGCAGAAGCAATGCAACTGCACTGCAGAAAATAAATGCAGAAAAACATCAATGCAAAAAGCACTTCAAAGAAGTGATGCATCTGCATTAAAGAAACCACCAACCCAAGAAAAATAGTGCTTTAACTCAAAAAGCTTTGAAAAATTCAGTCAAGTCCTTGGTTGTGTTTAAAACTCCCCAATACTTGAGGATTTTGTGAGTCTAACCTTTCTTTTGAAAAAAATATTTTGGTGTGACCAAAGATAAACCAATCTTTTCAAAAGCTAGGAGGAAGTTTTCACCTAGTCTTGGAACCAATCTCAACTCAGTGGGTTCAGACACACACAAAGAGTGTAAATAATTCTGGAAGTTTGAAAAGAAATAAAGGCACAAGAAAAATTGATGAGCAAAGAAGTTCATAGAGAGCACCTCATGAAAATCCAAATATCAAAGCTGATTTATCTTCTAGAAACTATAGTATTAGTTAGTTTGTCATTGCATGAGGACAAGCAATGATTTAAGTTTGAGGGTGTGATAACTCTATTTTATATAGAGTTATTCATATGTTTAAACTTAGTAAATTGCTCTCTTTCAAGCAAAGATAAAGAGTTTATATAGTATTTTATGTAATATGTGATAAACTTGAGTGTTTAACATGGTGATAGTTGTTAGTAGGCTATTTTGGATACATTGTGGTATGATTGATAAAGTTTGTTCTGTGCAGTCTAGATGCTCACTGCATCAAATGCTCTTGCATTGATTCTGCACTTACAACTGCGCTGGCTCAGCACAATGCTACTGCATTGCAACTGCACTACTCCAATAAAGAAGCCATCCACTTGCCATCCACTTGCACTTGATGACCTCATGCTTGGTCTCCTAAAGCAAGAACACCTCATATTTCGGCGCCTACAATTCCCACATAGCTTTGAAGAGTCATCAACATAGGGACACATGTTCTTATCTCATTTGACCTCCTTATACACTTGATTGAAGACTTCACATGGGAATCAACTGCTGTAAAGTAACCATGAATACAGCTACCAAAGTTACTTCAACATGAAGGAAGGAAGCACCTCTCTTGAAGACTATAAAAGGACCTCACTTCTTCACTTGAAAATAGATCACAATCCATAAGTTAGATTAAAATTTCACTCCACATAGATAAGTTCTATTTTGTAAGAAGGAAAGGAAGGAAGTGACAAATCCTCCTTACCTCGATTTCATAGTTTTACCAAAGTGCTAAGGAGCTAATGCAATTACATTTCTAGGAGAATTCATGCTAAGAGCTACAACTTGTGTAAACTCTATGTTGTTGTTTCTCTTTTGTGATTTCAATTATATAAACATGTTCTATTCTGTTTATATTTGCCTTGCAATGTCTATGTTGAGCTAAACCTCTCTTAGTTGGAATGTTATAACCATTTAATGAGCTTTCAAGTAAGTTTAATACAAGTATATGATGTGTGCACTTTAGTTCTTGCTTGATAATACTTTCAACACTTATTTTGAGATTAATCACTTGTAATAAGTAGATTTGTAAAATCATACATGGTTTACAATTAAGAACTCAAGAACTAATATGGGTGAGTGTTTTACATAAAGGAAACTTTGTGAAAACCATACTAAATCCTAGACATAGGATAGTATAGTTCATAGGGTGATACTGTGGGTACTTTAAAAGACAAGAGTGAACTTATTTAGCAAGCCTAGACATAGGAAGCTTGTAATGAAACTCTGAAGAAAGTGACTGAAAGACACACAACTAATGCAACAACATTCAGTGCAACTGCATCATAACTGCATTAAACACTTATAAGTGAGTTACTTGGGGAAGACATTCCAACTAGCTTTTCTCTATTGCATTTCAACTACTTACACATTGATTTATTCTAGCTTATTTGTGATACTCACCATCGTCAACTATCTTGTTAAATTAGTTACTTTCCTCTAAATTACATAATATTGACTTTTGAAAGAGTTCATCAATTCCTGTGGGTTCGACCTGTTCTAACACTATATTACTTGTTATGGACTGTGTATACTTGCACATGTTTTCCTCACACCAAGGGGCGATCCTCTAGCGCCAAATTTTTCTGGCGTTTCTGATGTTGAAGATCGCCAAGCTGGTCTTCAACACTCGCAACAGTGACGGTGTTAAGATGTAAAACTTGTATAGGCTCGTCCCGTCGATGGGTTCCCTGAGGGAGCGGTGGCGCATCGGAACTGCCTTACTAAAGCCCGACCCTCTTTTCAGCAGCGGCCCTCAGAATGGCGAACTTATCAGGAGCCGTGTTATCTGCAAAACAAACAAATTTGAAGAGAAGATTAGGGGTACCGTTCTTAAAGATGAAATAAAAGTTAAAAATATTTTATCAGTATCCGACCCTACCAAGCACTTCTAACTGTCATACCCTAATTTTGTCCGGCTAATTAAAGAACATCCAAAAAAAAGGTTTTCCGCGTATATTTGATTCCTAATCCCTCGAATAGGTCATTTTGCGCTAATTTACTAATTTTGCGTTGTTATTACTTTTTTTTAGTGGTTAAACAAAAATTAAAAAAAATATATGCTAACACAAAAAATTACATAGTAGATTTAATTTATTTTTCTTGTTACAATATCTTTAATTAAAAAACGAAAATAAAAAATAAAATAGATAAGAAATAATACAAATAAAAAACGGGAGTTGTTTTTTCTACTTTTGCGAAGGCAATTTCTCTCTCCTCAGACCTCGTTTCGACGATCCGAACGGTAGAACTGAAGATGGATATCTCATGAACCTGATGTCAAAAAACAACGATGATCCAACGGTTAACGAATCCGGAATCGCACTGTCAATATGGCTGGTTTGAGAAAAAAACGGGATTGGTTTTTAGCTACTTTCCAAATGCAATTTCTCTCTTCTCAGACCTCGTTTCGACGATCCGAACGGTAGAAGTGAAGATGGATGTCTCATGAACCTGCTGTCCAAAAAGAAAGATGATCCAACGGTTAACGAATCCAGAATCGCACTTTTACGGAGGCTGGTTTGAGAAAAACGAAAATTGCTTTTTCTATGTTGTTTTAGTCCCACATTGCTTGGGAGAAACAAGAACTCCCTAGCCTTTGGCTATAAAAGAGATGGAGATGCAAAGGCTATGGACATGGGTGATTGATGGGGTAAGTGATCTTTTGGGCTAGCATTTGCAGTCCATTAGATTAAAAGTCTGTCTTTAATTCTTTTGGACTAGCTTTTGCAGTCCGTTAGATTGAAAGCCCGTCTTTAGTTATTTTTGGGATGGCCGTTGAGGTCCTTTACTTGGTGGTTTTCGGGTGAAAACGGACCAGATAGGAGTCCGGTTCGCGGTTGATATGGTCAGATTGCTCGGTCCGTTTCGGCGTTGATCGCATTGATCAGCTAGAGGTTAGTTTTGCATTTATTTATTTAATTTATTTATTTATTTTTGTATATATTTATTTATTATGTATACTGTTTATTTATGTACATACTTATTTATTATTTATATTGTTTATTTATCTATGTAAATAATTATTTATTATTTATTCATTTATTTATTTATATGTATAGTTATTTATTTATTAACTTTACGCTTTATTAATTGTTAGTGTCGTCATTAATTTTTTTAAATACACAAATTATTTTATAAAAATTTCAAAAATATAAATAGGGGATTAAGTCGACTGTACAGTCGGATTAGTCAGCTTTTTAGGACTACAAATGAACCGTTACGGATCATGTCCTAAAATCCCTATTTAAAACAAACAATTTCTAAATTAAAATAAATACAAACATACTTCTTTCCCCTAGGTAAACCTTTTTCTCACCAGCCTTTTTTTCAAAATAACAGATTTTCTTTTCCCTAAACGAGAATCAATCCAATTGCGAAAACTCTTCAAAATCAAACTTTGTTAAGTAGTCTTGCGAAGCCTTTGCTTGCATGATTATTAACAATGAGGTACCAGTGGCGATCACTTGGAGCCTTTGCTCAATTGATCATCATGAACGCCTAATTTTCCTAAAGATTTTCACTAAATCAAAAACTTTGTTAGTAGTCTTGCGAAGCCTTTGCTTGCATGATTATTAACAATGGAGTGCTAATGGTGGTCACTTGGAGCCTTTGCTCAATTGATCATCATGAAAGCTCAATTCTCGCAATTAAACAAGATAAAAAACAAAAACCATTTTCCAAACAAAGAAGAACTACGTAGCTTTGAGTTCTCCATCGCACCGGGAGATACGTAGGAGCGGGCCATGTCCCGTCAAGCGTTTTTCTAAAAAACCACTTTTCCCCCTTTTTTTCATAATAAATAAAGATTTTCATAAAGAGTTTTTTCATTGAGAAGTAGAGAGGCAAAATTAAGTATTTTCAAGTCAATACACTAAAAACCACACATTTAATTAAAGGTTCCCTCTCAGTAGAGAGGACGTGTGGGGTGCTAACACCTTCTCTGCGCGTAACCGACCCCCGAACCCTATTCTCTAGTTTCGCAAGACCAATCGCTTTCCAAAAAAGGTTTTCCTAATATTTTCCTTAATAAATATTGGTGGCGGCTTCATTGTTTTTTAGAAAAGTTGTGAACGAGGAAGGTTCTCCCTCGGGGACTTTTTCGGGCGCAACAGCTGGCGACTTCACTGGGGACCCTAAAAAACATTTTTTCAAAAGTGGGTCAAGCCTAATTAATTAAATGTGTGGTTTATATGATTGATTTGAATATCTTGCTTCTTCTTCCTTTTTCATAAGCATGTTACGTCCATGTGCATTCTTCTTCTATGTTTGTTTTTGCAATAGATAATTACTTTTTTGCTTAGTTCTCTCATGCATTTCTTCCCCTTTCTTATCATGTCCCCTTCTTCTCTGCTCCCTTTCCTATGGTAAGCACATGCATACTTCCCCTTTCTTATCATGTCCCCTTCTTCTTTGCTCCCTTTCTTGAGGTAAGTAGTGCATTGTTATGGGCACCCTAGATTAGTTTATATTGGATCGATATTGAACCCTAGGATAAACAACATGTTATTTGTCTGGACTGCTCTGGATTTTCATTTGCAGGTGGGGAAGAGTAGTTATTCCTAGGTGTTGTGCCCTCGACACACACTTCACATCCTATACTTGTGAGCATTGAGTGGGGCCTAAAACCCAAGGTCTGAACAAAAACCTAGGAGAGTGGGAACGATTAGTGACAGCCATTCGTAGACCTTTGTCTGTATGGCTCTCATGAAAGTTCCGCCCAAGAGTGCGCTTTGTCATGATGCCTCACACTCGGTAGCTTTCTACGATTGTGGGTGCCATCATGAGAGAGACTTTAGCTCTTGGTTGCCATTGTAAGGAAGTGATTAGAACCTACATGGGAGGATTACCCGTTTCGTCGACTTTAGACCCTAGGATTCCCACCCTTTGTAGGACACGGGGGCACGCCTTTGTTTGTTGCATTAGTTTAGGCATTCCTTTTTCTTAAACTCTATTTCAAAATCGTAGAAAATAATATCCTTATTTTCTTACCCTCTTTTTATGTAAATGACACATCATTTCGCATCCACATCATTTCGCATCCACATCATTTCGCATTCACATCGTTTCGCACCATTGCATTTGCATCTAACAAAAGTTTGAAAAAAAAAACATTCATCTTGCATTCCCTTTCATTACATAAAGATAAAACAAAAAATAATTATCATCTGCATAGCATAAGCATTTCATTTATAATCATGCAAAAAATCCTCGTCGAGTTCACCCAAGACGAGGCGTTCATGCCTAAGCATTATTTCAAAAAAAGAGACACAGTAGAACTACGTAAGCTTTGATTCCTCATTACAATGGGGATACGTAGGAGCGGGTCATACCCCGTCAGGCACATTTTTCTAAAACCCTTTTTTCAATAAATCATTTGCATCTCCAAATAATTTTCATAATCATGTTCCAAAACTAAAAAACAAAGAAAGAAAATCATTGTGAGTATCATGCATTTCATTGCACAAAAAAAAATGAAAACAAGAAAGCATCTCATTCATAATCATGAATAAAAATCATCATCAAATTTATTCAAAATGTAGCATTCATGCACCATTTCATTAACCTCATCACTTTGGTTCAAATACATCATTCCTCCATACATGCATCTTTCAAAAAGGAAGGGGCATTGGCATTTCATACTTTGCCTTGCCTCTAAAAAAAATCATTTAGAGAAAAGCATCATTCCTGCATCTTTCATCATTCAAAAGAAAAAGGGGGCATTGGTATTTCGTACCTTGTCTCGCCTCTAAAAAATAAAAAATAAAAATCAAAGTCAAAAATCATTTTGAAAAAAAGGGGCATCATTCTTGCATCATTCGCATTGGCATTTTGTCTTGCATTAAAAATAACAAAATTATTTAGAATAAGCCACACTCTTCGAGTGGTCATTCTCCACGCATTTGCATCATACTTGCATATCATAATTTGTTCATTCATTCATTGCATAAAATAAGAGTTGTGATGAGAAGCGAGACGTTCTTGCGAAACAATCATCCTTTTTGAAAAAGTTTATCCTTACTTGGTTGCAAACTCAAGGTGTTCTAAGGCACTCAGTTTTTCAAATCAATAGCTCATTTGCATTTCTTTCAAAAGCACTGCATCAAAAGACTGAAATAGTATATCGAAAAAAAAACAAATTTTTTAACTGATGTTAACTCTCTGTGAAGCATTCTTCTAATGAGCGTGCATGCCAGATGCAGTTTCTCTTGTTTGAGTCAGTCAATTTCCTTCATTCCTTATCCAAGTCTAATCCCGCCCCGTCCACCCATAAAGCATATTCTCTCCCATCAGTGCATACTTGACTTTTTGGTTCATTCTCACTAAGACTTTAAGTCCTCCATGCTGGGGCAACTCTGTGATCACTAATTTTCCTTATCAATATCATATTCCTTCAGTGCAAGTCTCCCAAAAAAAAAAAATAATAATAATAATGATATAATAAACAAGAAAACAAGCTCGCTAGGTTGAAAACCCGCAAAGGGCGGCCTAGGCAAAAAGGAGCGCCCGGTGGACTGAAAACTCGCAAAGAGCGGTCCAGGCAAAAATTAGGGCACAAAAAAAGGAAAAAGAGCAAACACATGAAGATAGATAAATTATTGTTCTAAAGTTAAGTCTCATAGAAATAAGCAATCGGGATTTGAAATGAAGTTTGGCCATCTCCTCAAAAACCCCAAAATCCCAGAAAGTCCCTTTCCTACCCACCTTGAGCCAAGGAAAACCAAAATCCAAAGATCACCCTAGGCAAGGATCACCCCAAATAAAAAATAGTGCATCACTTTTTATCAGCTCACCCGAGTCAAAGAAGGAAAAGAATCATAAAACAAAAAAAAAGAAGAAAAAAAAAGGGGAAAAGAGAAAATAAAAAATAAAAAAAAAGGATTCAAAAATGAAAATCCCAAAACAAAATACAAAAGAAATATAAGTGGTGAGCTGGTACATGTTACCACAAAATACAAGAGATCCTTGTCTAAATAAACCTTCAAACACTTCATCATTCCAACACCTGATTCCATACTTCCTTTGGCCTCAACATCAAACCCCTTAGTCATTCTACCATGAGACACGAATTTGCTTTAACAGAGCCCAAACAAGCCCAATAACCAACTTCCTCATAGACCATTAACCGTCAATCAACGCCGAACAAAACTCATCCTCCCATTAGCCTCAAACACTTCATTAAGCCTAACCCTCCTTCCTCCACAAAACACCACAATCCCGAAAAGTCCATTCCGATCAAAGACCGGTTGCTTTTGTTCACTCAAATTCTAATCTTAAGACGAACAAGCTTATCTATGTACAATGTGTTTGCTCAAAAGAAAAACAAACGATCAGAAAAAAGAAAGCTGATCAAGAAAGAATAAACCCTCAGAAAAAAAGAGAACTGAGGAAACAAAAACGAACAGTCAGAAAAAAGAAAGCTGACAAAATAAAAAAAGGGACTTGCACTCCAAAGCACATTCAAGATGCATTAAAACAAGGTTTAGTGATCACCAGGTAAGGATTCTTTCGCACCAAAAGTCAAGACATCAGTAGAGAACCAAAGATTTGCACTGAGAATACCACTCAGACCCAAAAGTTGGGGCATTCTCTTCACCACCCACACACCCTAGTCTTGGGAAAGTCTGTTCAATGCCCATCCCATGTCACTCCAGTTGTCAATGTCATTCCAAAGTGGGGCGAGTGCATTCCCATTCCTTCACCTCATTCGTTTCCATAAAAACCTCACCGGGGCAATCTCTCAACTCACTATCCTAAACAAGACCTTGTCATTCTGATTGGGGCAGCTTTGTCCTCGTTATGACTGGGGCAACATCAAATTCTGTGGGTTGAAGCAAAACCCCTTTCATTTCAGCTTTCATCCCAAGAGCCGAAGCGTTCCCAATTCATCATCTTCTACACCCCTGGTTGTTGTCACCACTAGACAGGGGCAAATTATTCACTCGTCAAAGACCTGAATTGGGGCAATCTTGTATCTCTTGGTCCCTCATAAGCTTCGGCAATAACCATGTCTGTCATTCCTTCACTTGCCATAAATGTCCATGCCCTAAACCAATTCCAAGTTAACTGACTCATTCATTCACATTTGCACTCCTATGCATGCTTACTAGATAATGCTTCAAAGGAGAGAACACAAGTTGTTTACGTGATATCTAAAATTCAGTCATCATGAAAAGAAAGAGAAAACAAGTGAGTTTGTTTGTAAATAAAAACCTTGGAACACCAGAGTTTGAATCAAATTCAATTTTTCAACAGAATGGTCAGTAATCATCTCAAGTCCTTGCATTCAAAGTCTCGCATCTCATCATCACAAAAATGTTTACCTCATGCATCTAGGCATCATAGCATATGCATCATAGCATTACATTTGCTTCTTCGCATTTTGTGCATTCATCACATAGTAAAAAGAAAAAAAAACGTTCCACATCAGTTGCACCATATTAATACTTGCATTTCATAGAAGAAAAATAGTAAAGAAGAAAAAACAGAAATCTTTTCATTGCATTGGCATCATATTAATGTTCGCACTTCATAAAAAAGGAAGAGAACAAAATCATCGCATGTCATCCAGCATTCCATATCATTCATCATTTCACAAGCATTCCTTTGTCATTCAATCATCAAACATTAAAGCAGTACATATGCATCATATTAACGTTAGCATTTCCATAAAAGAAAAAAGAACAAGAGTCATTGCATCAAACATCAGAGCATTGCATCATATTAATGTGTGCATTTCATAGAAGAAGCAAAAAGAAACGAACAGAAGTTAGAACAGGAGCATTTCATTCATCAAAGCATCAATCACCACATAAATTTGCATTAAAACATCAAAGCAATACAGTTGCATCACGTCATTACTGGCATCTCATAGAAGAAAAGAAAGCTAGAACATCCCATGTCATTCATCATTTCATGTTATTCATCACTTTATAGCAATATTCCCATTTCACAAAAAAAAAAAAAGGTAGAGAAAGTTTTCCTTTACATTAAAATACATGAGCATTCCATCAAAGCTTTGCATTCGCATATCCATGATTCTTAAAAGAGCAAAAAGAGAAACCAAAAGAGAGAAAAGAGAAGAGCCAAGAGAGCAACAAAAAGAAAAGAAAAGAAAGAAAAAGAAAAAAGAGAAGCTAGAGAAAGAGAAAAGACATATAAGAACAGGAGAAAATCATGCATTCATCAGACATAAGCAAAAGAAAAAGAAAATCATGCATCGCGTACAGACAAGAGAAGAAAAGGAAAATCATGCATTCATCAGACATAAGCAAAAGAAAAAGAAAATCATGCATTGCGTACAGACAAGAGAAGAAAAGGAAAATCATCGCATTCATCAAGCATATAGGAACAGTAGAAGATCATGCATTCATCCAACATAGACAAAGGAAATAAGAAACTCATCATTCAAAGAAAACAGCAATCATGGCATTTGCATTGCATGCATTTGTTCATTTTCAGCTACAGGTACAAAGAGAGGATGAGCACTTCGGTGTTAGCCCTCGCCCCCAGATTCCATAAAATGTTCCCCCAAGTTGGGAGTTCAGAAAGAAAAAAGAAAAGAGAGAAATAGAAAAGAAAGAGAGAAAAGAAAAGAGAGCGCTCAAGCGCGCATTGCGGATTGGAGCACAGAGATCATCGCTCCCTTCTGCCCAGGTCTCACGTCGCGTACGAGCAACGCGATGCACCGCAGCCCCATGTGAGGTTCAACGGAATAGTTGTATCAGCCTAAGATACAGTGGACGCCGTGCATTGATCCGTATATCAGTTCCGGAGCTGATAACGATCCCCCCGGTCGCTCGAAAAGGCCAACAGGAAGAGCGTGCTCCTCAAAGCCACGTGCAAACATCCGGATTTGTCAAGAGTTCGTTTAAGGATTACAGGTTTTAGGCAGCCTGGGCAATTTACCGCTTTCCGCACGCCAAGTGCCCATTTTACTTTTCTGTCTGCACGCCAAGTGCCCATTTTACTTTTCTGTCTGCACGCCAAGTGCCCATTTTACTTTTCTGTTTGCACGCCAAGTGCCCATTTTACTTTTCTGTCTGCACGCCAAGTGCCCATTTTACCTTTCAGTCTGCACGTCAGTGTTCATTTACTGTTTTCGCGTCAACAAGAAAGTGTCTATCTTTCCAAAAAAAAAAGAAAAAAAAAAATTTCGGATTTCTCCAAATGGACAAAATTGGTATAATTTCTGAATTCTTTATTTCTATTTTACCTTCGAAATATGTCTCGCGCAATTCATATTTCTTGGTAAAATCCAAATAAAGAGGGGCAGCTGTCATACCCTAATTTTGTCCGGCTAATTAAAGAACATCCAAAAAAAAGGTTTTCCGCGTATATTTGATTCCTAATCCCTCGAATAGGTCATTTTGCGCTAATTTACTGATTTTGCGTTGTTATTACTTTTTTTTAGTGGTTAAACAAAAATTAAAAAAAATATATGCTAACACAAAAAATTACATAGTAGATTTAATTTATTTTTCTTGTTACAATATCTTTAATTAAAAAACGAAAATAAAAAATAAAATAGATAAGAAATAATACAAATAAAAAACGGGAGTTGTTTTTTCTACTTTTGCGAAGGCAATTTCTCTCTCCTCAGACCTCGTTTCGACGATCCGAACGGTAGAACTGAAGATGGATATCTCATGAACCTGATGTCAAAAAACAACGATGATCCAACGGTTAACGAATCCGGAATCGCACTGTCAATATGGCTGGTTTGAGAAAAAAACGGGATTGGTTTTTAGCTACTTTCCAAATGCAATTTCTCTCTTCTCAGACCTCGTTTCGACGATCCGAACGGTAGAAGTGAAGATGGATGTCTCATGAACCTGCTGTCCAAAAAGAAAGATGATCCAACGGTTAACGAATCCAGAATCGCACTTTTACGGAGGCTGGTTTGAGAAAAACGAAAATTGCTTTTTCTATGTTGTTTTAGTCCCACATTGCTTGGGAGAAACAAGAACTCCCTAGCCTTTGGCTATAAAAGAGATGGAGATGCAAAGGCTATGGACATGGGTGATTGATGGGGTAAGTGATCTTTTGGGCTAGCATTTGCAGTCCATTAGATTAAAAGTCTGTCTTTAATTCTTTTGGACTAGCTTTTGCAGTCCGTTAGATTGAAAGCCCGTCTTTAGTTATTTTTGGGATGGCCGTTGAGGTCCTTTACTTGGTGGTTTTCGGGTGAAAACGGACCAGATAGGAGTCCGGTTCGCGGTTGATATGGTCAGATTGCTCGGTCCGTTTCGGCGTTGATCGCATTGATCAGCTAGAGGTTAGTTTTGCATTTATTTATTTAATTTATTTATTTATTTTTGTATATATTTATTTATTATGTATACTGTTTATTTATGTACATACTTATTTATTATTTATATTGTTTATTTATCTATGTAAATAATTATTTATTATTTATTCATTTATTTATTTATATGTATAGTTATTTATTTATTAACTTTACGCTTTATTAATTGTTAGTGTCGTCATTAATTTTTTTAAATACACAAATTATTTTATAAAAATTTCAAAAATATAAATAGGGGATTAAGTCGACTGTACAGTCGGATTAGTCAGCTTTTTAGGACTACAAATGAACCGTTACGGATCATGTCCTAAAATCCCTATTTAAAACAAACAATTTCTAAATTAAAATAAATACAAACATACTTCTTTCCCCTAGGTAAACCTTTTTCTCACCAGCCTTTTTTTCAAAATAACAGATTTTCTTTTCCCTAAACGAGAATCAATCCAATTGCGAAAACTCTTCAAAATCAAACTTTGTTAAGTAGTCTTGCGAAGCCTTTGCTTGCATGATTATTAACAATGAGGTACCAGTGGCGATCACTTGGAGCCTTTGCTCAATTGATCATCATGAACGCCTAATTTTCCTAAAGATTTTCACTAAATCAAAAACTTTGTTAGTAGTCTTGCGAAGCCTTTGCTTGCATGATTATTAACAATGGAGTGCTAATGGTGGTCACTTGGAGCCTTTGCTCAATTGATCATCATGAAAGCTCAATTCTCGCAATTAAACAAGATAAAAAACAAAAACCATTTTCCAAACAAAGAAGAACTACGTAGCTTTGAGTTCTCCATCGCACCGGGAGATACGTAGGAGCGGGCCATGTCCCGTCAAGCGTTTTTCTAAAAAACCACTTTTCCCCCTTTTTTTCATAATAAATAAAGATTTTCATAAAGAGTTTTTTCATTGAGAAGTAGAGAGGCAAAATTAAGTATTTTCAAGTCAATACACTAAAAACCACACATTTAATTAAAGGTTCCCTCTCAGTAGAGAGGACGTGTGGGGTGCTAACACCTTCTCTGCGCGTAACCGACCCCCGAACCCTATTCTCTAGTTTCGCAAGACCAATCGCTTTCCAAAAAAGGTTTTCCTAATATTTTCCTTAATAAATATTGGTGGCGGCTTCATTGTTTTTTAGAAAAGTTGTGAACGAGGAAGGTTCTCCCTCGGGGACTTTTTCGGGCGCAACACTAACACCTTTGACTTCGAGCCCGCCTCGACCAATTTCACCGTATCAATACCGAATTTCTTAGGATCTTTGCAAGGGACCAGGTCAGCGAAGTTGGTCAGGATCGCCAAAGATTCTTGGTCTACATCACTTAATCTACTCTTGCTGACTGTATAGGCGTGGGGTGGGCGATTGAAGTGAGAAAGGGACTACCCAATGGGAAACTTAGTGGACTCCAGAGATCGTCCATCATCACTATACTTGCCGACGTACTTTACGGCTTTGTCGTTCACAAGCTCGACGAAGAAGAATTTATCTTTCCAATTCCCCTTCAGAGAGTCGGTATAGGGCATGAATACCTTGGTGTACCTTCTAGCTCTGAGGCTCACGTGTTCCCACCGCTCTGTGGACCCCTCCTCGTGCCTCCTATTTATCTCGAAAAGATAGAAGAACAAATTGGTGGAGATCGGCCTCTAAAAGAATGCACATCAACTTAAAAGCCCGCATGAAGGCCCATCACTACAAGAAAAATTGGACTTTTCAGCGGACAAAATCCGCCGGAAAAGCCAAAAATCCGCTGAAAATGTGGACTTTCCGGCGGATTTTTGGCGCCGGTAGACAGCTCGTGGCAAACGGTTTCCGCCGGATTATCCGCCGAAAATTTCCGGCGAATTTTGTGGCGCCGAAAAATCCGCCGGAAAACCCCAGAAAAATTCGTATGGTTTATCCGCCGGAAAGTCCACAAATCCACCAGAAATTGCCGGCGGAGTATCCGCCGGAAAGTCCACAAATCCGCCGGAAGTTTCCGGCGGATAATCCGCCGGAAAACCCCAGAAAAAATTCGTATGGTTTATCCGCCGGAAAGTCCACAAATCCGCCGGAAAAAACCGTTTTTTTTTTAAATTTAATTATTTTTAAAAAATAAATATTATTTTTTTAAGAAATCGTTTTATTTAAAAAATTAATATTATTTTATTAAAAACTTTAATTGATTATTTTATTTAAAAGTTTGATTATGGATAAAAAAATAAAATTTAATAATTAATTAATTTACTATTTAAAAAAATAAAAATTAGAAATGAAAATTAATCATTAATTTAAATAAATATCCATACAACAACAAAAATATCCATACAATAAAAAAAAATATCCATACAACAAAATAAAATAATCGAAAGCTACTGGGGTGGCTGCTGGTCTAACTCATCACCATGATAATAGGTATCAGATGTAAGAAAAGCTGTAATCGAATCGATATTAAGATCGATGTTGGGCCGCTGGGGTGACTGCTGCTGGGGCTGCTGGTATGACTGAGGTGCATACTGTTGGGAATACTGGGGTGCATACTGCTGAAATGCACCACCGTAATGCTGCTGCGGCTAGTAGGATGGCATATGTGATGAGGATGGCCTCGAGTCCTGAGACATCATCAGCTGATCCTGCAAAAACTTAAAGCGCTCCTCCATGCGCTGCTCAGCAATCCTAGCCTGCCCCGCCATGCGCTGCTCAGCTATCCTAGCCTGCTCCTCGATGCGCTCCTCAGCTATCCTGGCTTTCTCCCGAAGCGCCGCCACTTCCCGATCACTTTGCTCCTGCCGCTCGGCAAACTGACGCTGGGTCTCGCTCAGTTGCTGCGTCAATTCCGTAACAACATTCAACTCACCAGCATTGGGAACATAAGAGCGAGCAGTACTCGAAGATCCCGAAGATTGCGAAGCTGATAGACTCGGAATAATTCTTGTTCGAAAAGCAGCCGGTCCAATACCACCTGATCCTACCATACGATTACTCTTTTGGGGACCAACTGCTCTCTCCCAAATATCACGAGCTACTCTAGCCTCCTCCTCTGGATCGATATCAGCTGCCCCACTGCTCTGTTGGGACTCATGGTACTCAGTCAGCCCAGCCTGGAAGCTCTCCTGAAAAAATAACCCAACAAATAAATAACTATAGCCAAAGTAGTTTTAATATAATATTCATCGCCCGATATAAAGGTTGTTATAAATAATAAACATTAATATATAATTGTAAAAGTAGTTTTACCTGAATATTCCTCGCCCGATCTGTAGCAAAGTCACCAGTGTCCTCCCGCATGTGAAGGTAGCGATGCAACTCAGGCAAAGTGATTGCCCTTTGTTCCCTCGCCTCCTATATATACATATATACATATTTTTAATTAATACACATGAAAATGACTAGTTAATTATAAATAATTAATTAATCAAGTAATAAAGTAATAAATTTACCAAACGCCTGTGATGCGTTGCAGTATTAACACTCCCCACTGTGTGTGTGCAACCACCTTTTTCAGAAGCACGGTTCTTCTTGGCTTTCTCCCAAAAATTCCTAAATTCTGGTGTCTGCCGGTACTCCTGTAACCAGCCCAAGTTGAGTCTCCCATATAAGATGGCTTCGCATTCTTACCGCGCGCCTCCCGCAGTAATTCAGAATAGCGATGGGAACATCTCTTATGGAAGATTCTCTCAACTTCCCTTTGCTGCTCTGGTAACCATGTACATTTTTCCTATTTAAGAAATTTACAATAATGTTGTTAATTATAAGACAAATTAATTAATCAAGTCAATAAGATATACACCAATTAAATTAATCAAGTCAATAAGATATACACAAATTATTTAATTATTTCGTAGAACAACTTACCAAAAATGAATTTAACATCCTCCCAATTGCCTCTGTATCTTTTCTAACAGCTGTCCAATTCTTCCAGCTGCTGGTGAAATTCTCCTTGATTGTTTTCGTGACGGCGGTAGCTGTAGCCTTCGAAGGAAGAAATCTGCATTAAAAAAAGATGAATTTTATTACACCAAATTATATAAGTTATATAAAAGACAACAAAAATAAATTAATAAATAATAATATATATACTTACGAATCACCAGCAGTCTCCAATATGATACGCCCATCAGGTGTATACTCGACCACCTCACGGTCAACAGTGAATGTGCGCACCCCATCAGCATCAACATCTGTCGGGGCTAAGCCCTCAGTAGTAGCAGGAATCATTGGGTCCGCTGCAGTACTAGTACTAGCGCCCTCAGACCCAGGTGGTGGCAAATATCTACCACCAGCAACAACAACATGAGCAGGCTGAACATGACGCCCTAGGCGAGTAGAAGTCTTCCGCCTGCTAGTGCTGACGGCATGACCCGTGTTGACAGGTGGAGGAACATATGTCTCGTCATCAGACCCTGAGTGAGATGCCATGACTGTATCTAGCTAGACATATATACATTTAAACAAACAAACATACACTAAACAAGGTTAACATAAACATACTAAACAAAAATATATAAACATACTAATTAAACAAACATAGTTAAACAAACATAAATTACATACTAATTAAAAATAGGTTATATAACATATATTGTTGAAACATAAATAACTAATTGGAATCCGATTCATTCTCAAAATCATCATCATCAGAGGAGTGAATTCTTGATACACCAATGTGGTTTGTTGCATCTTCATCAGCATCTTCTTCGTCATCAACTTCATCGCCGGTGTTTGGCTCATCACATAAACGAGTAATGGGTTCAACTTCAATCACTTCATTTACATTAGACATCTCTTCCATTTGATATGGCACATCGTCCACCGTGTCATCATTTGTCTCAATGCGACCTCTTGGTTTTGTTTTAATTGCGACACACCAACCACGCCTGTCATTTCGTGTTGATGGATAAGGGACATAATAGACTTGTCTCACATTTTGTACAATGACGAACGGATCATACAGTCGATATCTACCATTCATTTTAATGTCCACTGTATTTGACTTTGGATTCACCTTTGTTCCTCGAGCAGATGGGTCAAACCAATGACAATAGAAAACCACTACCTTCTGACTAAAATCTAGATGGGGGTACGAAAGTTCATATATGCGTTGACACCCTTCATGCACACTCCACTATTGACTGTCTCTCTGCCCTGTGTCCATTCATTGGTGTAAAATTTGTATCCATTGACAAAGTATGTGTGCCATTCTTTAACACATCTTCGAGGACCGTCTGATATGTTCCTCAAGTGTTCGTTGGTAGGAGTTGGCGGGAGGGCATAAACATGTTGCCTAAACCACGTTGGAAAATGTGCATTAATATGAGCAGAAGATTGTTGCTCACTTATGTCCTCTGATGACAAGAATTCCCTAAAAAGAAATAATTAATTGTTAAACATTTTTCTACTTCATATTAACTAATTAAGGTCGATAGTTTATAATGTTGAGGAACATACTCAATAAATGGTTGCACCTCAATGAGCGAATTCAAAACGTGTGTTGACAACGAACTAAAAGTGATAGGAAGTAAGCACTCCATGAATACATGACAATCATGACTCTTCATCCCATGCAACCTCCCTGTAGGGACCGAAAAATCCGGAGGAGGGATTCTTCGACATTTACAATGAAGCCGCCACCAATATTTATTTTTAAGAGAAAATATTGGAAAAAACCTTTTAAAAGGACAAGGGGGTTTTGCGGACCAGGTTTAGGCTCGGGAGTCGTTTATGCGTAGGGAAGGTATTAGCACCCTACGACATCCTTCCTAAGGAAGGTTACCTTTTAACCAAATGTGTAAACGTTTATTAATTCAAAAATAATGTTTTTACCCTTATAATAATAATAATAATAATAATAATAATAATAATAATAATAAAGGACTCGATAAACACTTATTTGTTTTTGTACTTTTTGAGAAAAAGGAGAAAAGTGAATTAAAAGAGAAAAAAAAAGTTTTTTATTAATGCAATTGACAGAGGTCGGCCGCCCTCTGGTCCTACGTATCTCCTGGTAGAGAATCAAATCACACGTAGTTCTTGGTAGAAAATGTTTGTTGGTTGGTGTTTTTTAGGTATTTTGAAATTAGGATAGACACTCGTGATGACCAAACAAGTAGGACTCAGAGTGGCCATCACTCGTAGCCCGTTTTTTGAAAACTAAAGTTGTTATTAATGGTCAAACAAGCTGAACTCAGAGTGACCATTAACAACAACTCATTTTTGTGAGTTTGGTTGTTTGAAAAATAATGGTTTGGGAGCATTATGATGTAATAAAGAAAAAAAAACAAAATGAGTTGTAAAAAAAGAAGTGTGATTAACAAGGGTGTTGTGTTATAAAAAAAAGGTATGGATAGCAACAGATGTTGTATTTTTTAAAAAGGGTGTAAATAGCAGCAATGGGTGTTGCTTTATTTGAAAGGAGGGGCGCAAATAGCAGAGCCCAGTTCAGTTATTTTTGGACTGCCAAACAAACTGACCCACGAAGATTGGGCTTAAACAGGTGGGTGTAACAGGCAAAACGTGGGGGTGTAATTATAATTCTGATATTAAAATAAAATAACAAAATAAAGTAGTAATTAGGAAGAGATATAAAAGGAAAGGGAAAAGAAATCTGGAACCCTAGTTTCACGTCCTTATTTCTCAGCGCCGCACCATACTTGGTGTTGGAGAGAGAGAAAATTTCCCACAGCAGAGAGAGAAAGGAAGAAAACGCGAGCAGAAGAAAGGGAGCAGAAGAAATGGAGGACGCGAAGGAAGGAAGAGCAGGAGGGTGAGAGTTACGGTGGAAAGGGAGGGAAGACGGTAGAGAAAGAAACGAAAATGGGAGAGGACGTGGGGGATGGTTGCTGACGGTGAGGGGAAGTTGTGGTGTTGACCACGAGGAGCGGTGGTGCACGGAGTCATCGCTTGGTGGCGACAGTGAGGATGACAGAGAGATAGGGAGGCGCACGGTGGTCTCCGGTGAGAGAGAGCGAAGGGGAAGGGTGCGAGAGAGGGGTGGTCTTCGCGGTGGTACATGTTGGTTTCTTGGTGAAGGTCTTGCGGTGGTGTTTGGTGGTGATGTGGTGGTTGTGAGGTTGAGATTTTGGCGACTGAGAGCGAGGTCTTGGTGGCTGCGGTGAGTGTTTCGAAGAGAGAGATAGTGGGTTGGGCGGTGGTTGTGAGAGAGTGTGACGCCGAAGTGGGATGGTTGGCATCTTTTGGCGGTGGTGTGAGATGGCCGCAGCGGTGCTCCGGTGGTGACCATGGTGGTCACGGCGGTTGTAGGGGGAGATTTTGGTAGCTGTGGCTTGTGGTGGTCGTGGCTCCTCCTCTCCTCTCTCATTTTATGTTTGCTCAGATTCTCCTCTCTTAATTCTCTAATTTTTCTCTGTGTTTCTTTTTCTGTTTTTGTGTGTTATTTCCCAGTCACTGTCTGTGCGTCTCCCCCCTGTGTGGCTGTGTTGCTGTTTGATTTATAGGCAGGTTGGTGAGGTGCTGAGGAATCAAAGGATAGCATTTTTGAGAAAGGACCAAGGACAGCAGCTGGGGAAATTTAGGGGACCAAGGACAGCACCATCAAAAGGACAGTAGCTGGCAATGGTGAGGTGCTGGGAAGGACAGTCAAAGGAGAGGTCAAGGAAGGACAATATCAAAAAGGACCAGCTAGCAGCCATGCGCCCTCTTCCTTGCATTTTATTTTCAATCTTTGTACTTTTTGCCTTTTTTAGTTTTTTGTCCATATTTGTAAAAGGGCTTGGTTATGAAATAAAAAAAAAAGACTTTGACTATTCTGATTTTGCATTATTTTATTTACTTATTATTTTTTATATTTTATGATAATAAAGCAAAATTAACGAAAAAAGGGTATCACAAAAACATTGCACGACGAGCGTTAAAGACACGCGCACGCGATTAAAACGACACGTGGCACTATGAGAATAAAAAACCTTTTTTGGATTTTAGACAGACAAAATTAGGGTATGACACTCCCATTATCCACATCCGCACATCTAGATAAATTGGAAGAATAACCGTCTGGCATTTTCAACTCTTTTATCCACTGATAAACTGCTTTCGCTTGTTCGGTAGATAAAGTTTAATTGGATTTGGGTTTCAGAGTCCTAGTACCTTGCTCAACCAACCACAAATCCTTTCGTCTACAGTAATGATCTATATCCTTCCTAGCTTTCTCATTGTCTTTTGTTTTGCCTTTCACGTTCATGACTGTGTTAAATATGTTGTCAAAAAAATTCTTCTCTATATGCATGACATCGAGATTGTGTCTCAATAGATTATCTTTCCAATAGGGAAGTTCCCAAAAAATACTTTTTTTGTCCAATTGTGCCATTGTCCATAGCCATCTGGACGAGAAACAACACCCGCTACGACTTCCACAGGAGGGATATCCCTAACACTATTCCAAACTTCCTCTGGTGTCAACTTACGAGGAGGTCCAGCTGTTTCAACATTTCCCTTGATGAACGCATATTTCTGCTTTCTAAATGGGTGATCCATAGGTAAGAACCTACGGTGCGAGTCAAACCATGAAGTTTTTCCTCCGTATTTAAGACTAAAAGCCTTTGTGTCAACCATGCAAATCGGACACGCCATCTTACCACGTGTCCCCCATCTAGACAACATTCCATAGGCAGGGAAGTCATTAATGGTCCACATCAAAGCCGCCCTCATCACAAAATTTTGTTTGCGTGCTGCATCATAAGTTAAAACATCATTCCACAACCTTTTTAGGTCATCAATCAAAGGTTGCAAATATATGTCAATACCAGCTGTTGGATTACTTGGCCCGGGAATAATAGAATTTAAAAACATGTATGGTTTAGACATACACATTTCTGGAGTGTCATACCCCAATTTTGTCCGGCTTAGGTCAAAACCCTAATTTTCCACAAAAAATAAATAAATTGAAGAGCGAAGAGCCTTATGCACTGTATTTCGGACCCTAGAAGGCTTTCCAAAGTTCTTGAAATCATTTTTAGAGTTGGAACGCATTTTTCGGGTAAATTAGGGTTTTAGAGCCAAAAAGGGTATTTTGGTCAATTATAACGGTTTTTTTTCTCTTGCTTTCAAAAAGGCTCAAAAATATGTATAATTTGAAATAGAAATCTGAAATCAAAATAAAAAAATGAATAACAAAATAATATTGGATGCTTATTGTATTTTTAGAATTAGGGCTAATTTCTTTTTAGGTGCTTTTTGCTTTTATCCATTTTTGGCTAAAGTAAGCACTAATTTTACAAGCAAACAACCTCCCTCACTCCACCCTCATGCTCCACGCCTCCCCTCACTTCAGCCCCCATCAAGTGCACATCACAAAAAGCCTTTCATCATGACAAGCACACCTTTGAGTCCAATAACATTCAATACACAACATATTTTTACCTTCATTCTCTCTACACCACTAAATACACACTAATTTCTCTACCTCCCTCACTCCATCCTCATGCTCCACGCCACCATCACCATCAGCCCACATCAAGCCTTTCATCATTTCTTTGACAAGCTCACCTTTGAGTCCAATAACATCCAATACACAACATATTTTTACCTCCCTTCTCTCTACACCACTAAATACACACTAATTTCTTTACTTCCCTCTCACAACTTTAAACCCATTGGATCTTTGAAATTCAATAAGGACAACTCACTCCTCTCCTCCCCAAAAGGACCAAGAAATTCGTAGCCCCTCTCCTCTCCCTCACTTCCTCTTCGTTTTTCTTTCATCTCAAAGGAACCTTCCCATCTCTCCTACACCAAAAAACCCTAGCACACCAAAAACCTCCCCTTTTCTCTCCCAAAACCGTGGCCTCCCCACTCCCTTCCTTCATCCATTTTTGATTTCCTCTTCACCCAAACACCACCATCTCACTTCATTCTCATCCCTCTTTCATATATCTTCTCCATTTTCCATTCAAGATAAAAACATCATCATCAAGGAAGGTTTTCATCAAGCTTTTTTTTGGGGGTTGGAGTTGAAGTTCCTTGGAGGTTCTTGTTGATTTGGTTTCTATTTTCTTCATCTCATTGAATTTTCTAGCTTGGATTTGAGGTAAAAACTTTCAAACCCTTGCATCATCTTCAACCTTTTTGCATTAAAACCCGTTTTCCTCTTCACTTTGCATTTCACATATCATCATCATTTTGTTTAAAATGTAGCTTGTTGTTGTTGGTGAGATGAGCCTTAAACACTATTGACAAGCACTTAGGGAGGCTTGGGTGTTTAAGGTGCCTCTCACTCTTGAATAAATGGAGTCATGTTGTTTTGTGTTGATTTTTTGCATTTGTTGTGAAGTAAAATTGTTGTTTCATGTGTTGTTTGGTTCGCATATCCTAGTAAAGTTAGCTTTAATTTGATTTTGTTGTTTCTCTTTGCTTGATGGGGCTTAATCATGTTGTAGATATTTGATTTTAGTGTTTTCATGCTTAGATACTTTGTTTAGGTTTGCAAATTTCTTTTCTCACATAGATTTCGCACAAAGTAAAGAGTTTGAGAATAAATGTTGATTTGAGGTCTTAGTGTTTAAGTTATGTGATTAATTGTTCCTAAATCTTGTTAGTATCTTTTGCTTGCTTGATTTTGGGAGTTTGATGAATAAATTGATGGTTTGACTATGTATTGGTTTCGCAAGTCATGAAGAATAAATAGAGTTTTTATATGTTTGCTTATTGTCTCAAGTTGATGATAGGCAATATGATTCTCACTTGTGCCTAGTGCACCTTGCCTAAAGTGATGAGGATTGTTCTATATGATTCAACCCTTTTAGTTTATATGATTGGCAAGAAGATTCACACTTGTGCACTTGCGCACACTAATTTAAGTGTTGAGGATTGACCAAAGTGATTCAACATGCTTTGGTGTGTTGATTGTTAAGATGACTTGCTTGTTTAGGGTTTGCCAATGATCATGCTTGAGGCTACTCTTTTGAATTCATTTGTGCCTACCACTTCCTTGCCTACTCTCATGTGGAATCATTAATACTTAGATAGGCTCATTCCTTACATTGCATCTTCCACTAGATGTGCATTTAGATTCCCTTGCGTTTTGTAGAAATATTTGAGTATGGTTCTCGCCTAGTATCTTCCATTAGATGTGCATTTAGGTTCAATCTTGCCTACTCTCGCATTTTTGCTTAATGCCCAATTCAAGTTCCTTCTTTGCCTATTTATGTGTTGTGGTTTAATATGTGAAGTCTAGGCTAGTGTTTGCTCAAGAATTCAAATGAGATTAATTGCAAGTTATGACCATGTTGTTGTTTCCTTAAGGATTCGATTTCAATGATTGTGCCATGCTTGAATCTCCAAATCTTTTTGCATTCGTTGTTTTCTCTTCTAAATAGCTTAGCATGAAAATGGTAATTAGTGACAATCACCCATAACCTTTGTTAGTTTGATTGTCCTAAGAGCCTAAGTTTCAAAAAAAAAGGTGTTTTCATATGCATGAGCTACTAGTGATAATCTCCCATAACCTTTGTTAGTTTGATTATCATGAATGCTTTCAATTTCAAAAGATATTTTCCCAAACATCAAAAATCATGGCAAGTGCCAATAATGATCACCCATAACCTTTGTTAGTTTGATCATTATGAGCATCCTCCACTTTTCAAAACCTAAGCAAAAAGACTTTCACTTTCGAGGCTCGTTAGAACTACGTCGCTTTGATTCCCATTTGGGATACGTAGGAGCGAGTCACATTCTCGTCAAGCGCAACCATAAAAATTTTAGCATTTGCATAGCAAAAGAAAAGAGTTATTTTCATGAAAGAAAAGAATCACTTTGGCAAACCAAAATCATTTTCAGAACAAAAATCTTTTCCTTTCTAAAATCATTTTCAACCCATCATCGCTAGTGGCTAATCAGAACCTTTGTTCGTCTAGCCATTGGTGGTGGTGCCTTTTTCCCAAAAGAACAACAAGCGATGATCACTCATAACCTTTGTTAGTTTGATCATTCGTGCCAATCAATCTCTTTCAAAAACCACTTTCAAAAGAGCAAATAAAAAAATGGGTTGCTACTAATAGTCAATCAGAACCTTTGTTCGTCTGACCGGCGGTAGTGACTCTCATTTTCAAAAGTACTTAGCGGTGATTACCCATAACCTTGGTTAGTTTAATCATTCACTAAATGCTTGCCCTATTTCGAAAACTCACTAAAAAGATAAAAAACAAAAACCTTTTTCAGGACAAAGAAGAACTACGTAGCTTTGAGTTCTCCATCGCACCGGGAGATACGTAGGAGCGGGCCATGTCCCGTCAAGCATTTTTTTCTAAAAACCCATTCCCCCCCCCCCCCCGCCTTTTTCATAATAAATAAAGATTTTCGTTAAGAATTTTTCAATAAGAAGTAGAGAGGCAAAATTAAGTATTTTCAAGTCAACACACTAAAACCACACATTTAATTAAAGGTTCCCTCTCAGTAGAGAAGACGTGTGGGGTGCTAACACCTTCCCTGCGCGTAACCGACCCCCGAACCCTATTCTCTAGTTTCGTAAGACCAATCGCTTTCCAAAAAAGGTTTTCCTAATATTTTCCTTAATAAATATTGGTGGCGGCTTCATTGTCTTAGGAAAAGTTGTGAACGAGGAAGGTTCTCCCTCGGGGACTTTTTCGGGCGCAACATGGAGGAAGGTTGTATGGGGTAACAATAACTGGCCAACATGAATACGGTGTTGCCGAGGCTTGAATATATGGTGTGAAACCATCAGAGCATAAACCAAGCCAAACATTGCGTGGATCACTGGAAAAATCTGGATAAACACGATCAAAATGCTTCCAAGCTTCACCATCAGATGGGTGACGTAATTCACCAGAATTATTGTTTCTATTTTGATGGTGCCACGTCATTTTACCCGCGGTCTCCATTGAAGTAAACATCCTCTGTAGCCTTGGTATAAGCGACAGATATAACATTGCTTTTCGTGGAATCGGTTTGCCTCTGCTCATCCCTTTCCCACTGACACGATAGCGTGGCTTTCCACATAACTTGCATTCCGACAACTCTCCATCATTTATGCCAAACTCATTGTTATAATAGAGCATGCAACCAGACACACAACAATCAAATCTTTTAGATTTTAAGCCAAGCTTCGATACCAGTCTTTTAGCTTCATAATAACTTTGCGGCAAAAGCCCTCTAATGGGGGTTGCATCCAACATCATTTTGGTCATATATTCCATGCACAACTCAACAACATTAAAGTGAGACTTAAGACCCAACAACCGAACACACATTGATAATTTTGAGTCTTTAGATCCTTCAAATAATGGTTTGTTTGTCTCACTCAAATACATGTAAAACCTTTGAGCTTCCTCATTTGGAACTTCTTCAGCATCATATTCCGGTTCTTCAAAATCCCAATTTACTCCAACAACGTCAGATATCATTCCCTAATAAACATCTAACGGTTGTATAATTTGGCCTCCAGATGTCGTAGTCGCTGGATAACTACTTGATGTGGGAGCTACTACTTCAACCGGAACATTAACCGCAGGAACTGCAGCTACCCCTGGTCCTACTTCCCCGTGACGACTCCATATCCAATAATTTGGCCTAAACCCATTATTGTACAAATCAACTCTAACTTCGTCTTCATTTTTTATAACTCGAAACGAACATTTCAAGCACCGACATCTAATTCCGCCTTGTCGCGCAAATTCTTCATGATGCTTAGCACAAAAAATAAACTCTTCTACTCTTTCTACAAAACGTCGCTTTAAACCGGATCTTCCAGGAAACAATCGATCATACATCCAACTACGATCCATAATTTCAAGATCTATGTACTGTTAGACTATCTGATAACCTTAGAGGGGGGTGAATAAGGTTATGTGTAAATCTTGGATTCTTTTCAAATAAATGATAAGATTGTTTAAATCAAATGCGGAAAAAGAGATTTGAACTTATCAGATATATGCAAGCAGGCAGATTAGGTACAATGAGATATTACTCTATATTCAATATTCACAATAAGGTTGTTTTATAAGTAATGCAATGATATTGAATATAGCAGATCTACAGTAGTGATAGAGAAGATGATAGATAAACAGATCTGTAGTACAGTGAGTATAACTATAACCGGATTAACAGATTCAGATCAGAGTAGGGATATAGTTATACAATAAATCCACTGAGTGATATTATAAACAGATCTAAATAGGATAGCTATAAACAGATCTTGAAGAGTATGATTATAAACAGATCTGAGTAGTATAGCTATAAACAGATCACAGCAGTATAATAATATGGACCGATATAAACAATAAGAAATGTAAAGAGATAGGGATAGAGATACACCGGGATTTAGCGAGGTTCGGGATAAAAGCCTTACGTCCTCGGCCTCAGGCTTTGCAACCTTCGGACTTTGATGGCAACCACTATATTGAAGAATTGTTTACAAACAGACAACTTCAAAATAGCAAATCTCAATTCCCCCGAACTGAGAACCCGAGCACCTAGCTAAGGATTTCAACACCGCTTCAATCTCCTAATTGAACGATCCAAGAGCACCTCCCAGGATTTCAATACCACTTCAATCTTCCCTGATTGAACGACCCAAGATCACCTCCCAGGATTTCAAACCAACTCAATCTCCTGATTAAGAGACCCAAGAAAACTTCCCAGGATTTCAAACCAACTCAATCTCCTGATTGAGAGACCCAAGAACAATTCCCAGGATTTCAAAGAGACCCCCACAATAGTAGATTACAATATAGAAGCTATGATCTAATCACCTCAGATAATATGACAATATAATAACTGAGAGATGAGTGATTAGATCTATAAAAAATGATATGAAAGTGAAAGCTCTATTTTTTTCTCTTTTTCAAATATGAAAAACGTGGGTGAAAAGAAGAGAAGATTTGGTGTATTGTGGTGTGTTGAGAAATGAAACACACTTGCCTATTTATAGGCGTAGGAAAAAATTGATTTTTGAAAACGCAAGCATAATCGATTATTTGAAAGTAGTGAAGAAGGTGCATAATCGATTATGATTAAATATGAAAACATCTTGAATGCATGATAATCGATTATGACTTATAGTTATGGAATGGGATAATCGATTATTGTTGTCAAGGATGGCTTCATAATCGATTATGTTACTTGGTTAAATGATGATATAATCGATTATTGTTGTCAAGGAAGGAAGGAAGCCAATAATTCGATTATGTTACTTGGTTAAATGATGATATAATCGATTATTGTTGTCAAGGAAGGAAGGAAGCCAATAATCGATTATAATTGTCAAGAAGGGAAGGAAGCCAATAATCGATTATGATATATAGAGCAATTGAGGCTCTAATCGATTATTGTTTAAAAAAGGAAAGCAAGGCAAGCAAATAATCGATTATGATATATGGTTATTTGAAGCTCTAATCGATTTTGGATGTAAAAAAGGAAAGAAAGGCAAGCCACTAATCGATTATTTGTTTTAGTTAAAATAGGAGAGTAATCGATTATGTGCTCTGAAAACATTCAGGCACATAATCTATTACCATAATAGATTATCTTTGTAAAAATATAGGATTTTGATTTCAAGCCTTGAACCAAAATAGTTTTAGGGTTTATGGTGCCACTTTATGCTTGCATGCAATTTTTATAAAATATTTTTCAAAACTATTTTGATGCACCATGCATGTTTTGAAAAACTCATCTCTCAGCTACTAAAAGTCATAGACCTTCAGTGATAGGACCTTACACAGTGTCCTAAAGAAAGCGGATAAACAAATAGGTCTTGAATTTGCTTCTTCTTCAAGCTACTCCACTTTAGTGTCTTCTCCTCTTTAATTTTTATCCTGCACTTTATTCAACTTGAACCATTAGTAGATAAGATGTAATTTGTTATCATGCAAAACAAGGAGTGTTTGCCCTTGGTTCAACATGTACTACACTACAACGTAAATGAAATAAACTATCAAATAAACTATCAATTACTTTATATTTTAATATGTATTGATATATTAATTACTTTATTTTCATATATCAATAAACTATCAATTACCAGCAACACAATGAATTTTTATAAGACAATATCTGTTAATAAACTTTATAAGTGAACTTAATAAATAGGTTTTTTCAATATAAATTATTTTGTATTATTATTGCAAACAAAATTTGTAACAAAATTTTACTATAAATAGTGAAGTAATTAATATTTTATTAATATTAATATTGTACCAAAAAAGTAACAGAACATTATTATATAATTTTTTGGGACGAACAAATTTTGATGGTGGTGCTAATAAGCGTTATTAAAAATCACCAAGGACTAAAAGAAAAAATACAAATTTTACGGTGACCACAAGTTGGTAAAATTTTGTAGACACTAAAACAAAAAATCCATATATATATATTGATATATTAATTACTTTGATAACTAACCGTAGTGAAGAGAAGGCTCTGACTTGAAGCTTATCCCGAACTCAAACAAAGAGGAAAGAGGAGGAACCCAAACAATACCTAAACAAACAACACCACAATTAGTAACAAACTCATATTATAAAATAATTCAAAAACTAAAAATATTAACTAATGTTACAAACATACCTTATATCGAAGAAATTTGTCAACGAGAGGAAGAGATTAGTAGGGAGAAGTGGAGAAGGGATTGGTAGAGAGAAAGAGATTTAGTAGAGAGAAGATAGATTGGTAGAGGTGTGAGGAAAAACAAGTGGAGAAGAGGTTTATATAGAGAAACGAAAATCAACGGTCAAAACGCGAATCCACCGGAAATGTCATTTCCGGCGGATTTAGGGTGTTTCCGGCGGAATTTTGAAATTCCAAATTGGCGGTTTCAGGATTTTCCGGCGAATTTATCCACCGCAAGTGTTTCCGGCGGATTTCGAGGCATTTCGGCGGATTGATTTTTTTTTTTAAAAAAAAAATTTCGTAAACGCAAATCCGCCGGAAACACCCAAATATCCACCGGAAATACCTAAATATCCGCCGGAAATACCCAAATATCCGCCGGAAATAACCAGATTCAATATTCGCTATTTAATTAGTGTCGGCAAGATCTTGACCGTTAATGAGTGTCGACACTAATCACTATTGACTATTCAATAATCACGCTGCACTATTCACTATTTAGTGTCGGCAAGATCTTGACCGTTAATTTAGTGTCGACAAGATCTTGACCGTTAATTAGTATCGACACTAATCACCATTGACTATTCAATAATCACGCTGCACTATTCATTATTTAGTGTCGGCAAGATCTTGGCCGTTAATTTAGTGTCGGCAACATCTTGACCATTAATTAGTGTCGACGCTAATCACTATTCATTATTCAACAATCACGCTGCACTATTCACTATTTAGTGTCGGCAAGATATTGACCGTTAGTTTAGTGTCGGCAAGATCTTGACCGTTAATTAGTGTCGACACTAATCACCATTGACTATTCAATAATCACGCTGCACTATTCACTATTTAGTGTCGGCAAGATCTTGACCGTTAATATAGTGTCGGCAAGATCTTGACCGTTAATTAGTGTCGACTCTAATCACTATTCATTATTCAATAATCACACTGCACTATTCACTATCCACTATTTAATTAGTGTCGGCAAGATCTTGACCGTTAATTTAGTGTCGGCAGGATCTTGACCGTTAATTAGTGTCGACACTAATCACCATTGACTATTCAATAATCACGCTGCACTATTCGCTATTTAGTGTCGGCAATATCTTAATCGTTAATTTAGTGTCGGCAAGATCTTGACCGTTAATTAGTGTCGACGCTAATCACTATTCATTATTCATTAATATAAAATTTATTTATACCGGATATGTTGTTGTATTATTATGAGTATTATGGTTTTTTATTATTTTTTATCCTTTATATATTTAATAAAAATATTAAATAATATATTTAATTAATTCCGGTTGAACCCCCGATTCAACCGGTTGAACCCAAGAACCCCTGAACCGCTACCTCTTCCGGTTCAATGCCCAGTCCAATTTTTATTACCTTGCTCTAAATAGAAAGTTTGAGGAACTCCAAGGACCTGTTGTTAAGTTGGAGGATGATACGGAGCGCTTGATGTGTGTAAATGTCTACACTCATCAAACGCTCGGCATCATCCCCTAACTTAACAAGAGAGGAATTCGTAGGGGAGGTTCATGACAATGTTACTTTTAACGAAAAAGATGAAGGGGATGTTAATGACAAGGTGGAAGTTTCTTTACAAAGAAATGGAGACATACGCCACTCTCTTGGAGCCGCTGCCGACAATGCTCAAGAGAGTGGCGTATGTCTCTGTTTCTTTGAAGAGAATGAGAGTATCGGTAGAGGTGTGAAGAAGAAGAAGTGGAGAAGAGATTTATATACAGGAAACGAAAATCAACGGTCAAAAGGCGAATCCACCGGAAATGTAATTTCCGGTGGATTTAGGGTGTTTTCGGCGGAATTTTGAAATTCAAAATTGGTGCTTCCAGGCTTTTCCAGCAGATTTTTATCCGCCGAAAACTTATCGGCGGAATTAGGGACTTTCCGGCGGATTTATCCGCCGCAAACATTTCCGGCGGATTTCGAGGCATTTCCGGTAGATTTTGATTTTGATTTTCAAAAAAAAAAATTCGTAAACCAGATCCGCCGGAAATACCTCGAAATCCGCCGGAAATGTTTGCGGAGGATAAATCCGCCGGTAAGTTTGCGGCGGATACAATCCACCGGTAAGTCCTACAATCCGCCGGATACAATCCACCGGTAAGTCCTGGCTGGTAAAACTGCTTATTCTTGTAGTGCATGCGTTGGTGTGAATCTGCGCGGGGGAGAGGTTCAAGCTTCCGAAAACCTCCTGCTGAAGGGCGGTGAATGGGGGGGGGGATGTTCATGCTGAAGATCGTCACCTCGTACATAACGAACTTGAGAGCTTGTGCCCAAACGACGACGTGTTGATCTTCTCCCATGCCCTCCACATTCCATATCTGTCCTCTTCTCCAAGAAATACAGTTACAATGTGGCTCAGATCATCTTCGGCTTTATATAAGGATCGGATTGCCCTCAACGACTCCGATACCCAGGAATATTCCCATGGAATATTTAAAGGCATCAGCAAGGGGACATCGACCAGACCGATCCCAGTGCTGGAATACTCATCAGAATCATCTTCATTGTTTTCAGGGCCTCCTTCATTGTTTTCGGGGCCTCCTTCATTGTTTTGGCTTTCAGCAAAGCCCCCTACATCGACCTCGGCTTCAGTGTCACTATCATCGGAGCCCCAGCTAGAGTTGGTGCTCCACCTGCTCTTCTGCATCCCGCTCAGCATCGGACTCATCCGACTCAATGACCACCACATCCTCGGATCGGTGTCCACTTGTTCGATCTTCCTCCATCGGCTCATTGCCAGGGACCTCGGGGGAGCGATCTTCCGCTTGGAAACTGTTCGGAGCGGAATTAAGTCCCTCCTGAACATCGGGTTCAGCCGACCCGGTGTTACCAGCATGTGCACCCTTCGGGTCTCTAGGATCGGAAGCCATCAGTTTGGCTATGTTTGGACGATCTGTGTTGACGACCCTCTGGGTTTGTTTTGTTCTAGCCAGATCGGACCTGCAGAGATGGGGCCATGCCAAGTCAAGTCTAAGTGCTAAACATTGGGTCCACAACCAAGTCAGAACCCGACCTGACGACCCCCACTCTGTATAAATAAAAACGGGCTAGGGGAAGTCCCGGCTAAAGCATTTGGAAAACAGTTAAAAGGCACTAACCTCGGAAATCAGAAATCCGGCGAAGCTGAACTTGTTTTCGCGCTTTGACGATCTCACTGAACTGAAAGATGGAGACCCTCGCCATAGTATGTTGGATCGGAAACTCAGAGATCAAAGCGTAGAGTGATCACGATGTTAAGGTCGGTACTCAGCAATTGGCAAAAATCAGTGCAAATGAATGAGGTTTTCACACATATTTATAGTTGTTAAATAAAGACGAAGAATAGAGAGACGATATTGGTCACGCAGTTCGGCCAATGTTTGCCTACGTCTGCGACTACAGAGCAGCTGTAGTTCCGTCTTATTAACTGTATATGTTGTTGTGTAAAGAGTACAAGCACTAATGAGTTTAAATAGGTTATACTATATGAAAACCTAACGGGCCTGGGCCGAATACACATATAAATAAATCTACTATTTACACCACATCTCAACACTCCCCCTCAAGCTAGAGCGTATAGATTGTAGGCATCCAGCTTGTCACATATGTAAGTTATCCTTGGTCCTCAAAGAGCTTTTGTGAAGATGTCTGCCAATTGATCATTAGAACCAACAAATGAAGTAGCAATGTCGCCGGACACAATCTTCTCACGAACAAAGTGACAATCAACTTCAATGTGTTTGGTTCGCTCATGAAAGACTGGATTGGATGCAATATGTAAGGCTGCTTGATTATCACAGATGAGACTCATAGTGCCTATTTTACAAAAACGCAACTCTTGGAGAAGATGTTTCAGCCGCGTGAGCTCCTGAGTGGTAAGCGCCATAGCTCGATATTCAGCCTCAGCACTGGATCTGGCAACAACATTTTGCTTTTTACTTTTCCATGAAATTAGATTTCCACCAATAAGAACACAATACCCAGATGTGGACCTTCTATCAAAGGGGCAACCAGCCCAATCAGCATCTGTGTAAGCGACAATATTTGAATCACCTCTATCCGTGTAAACAAGACCTTTTCCAGGAGCTCCCTTGATATACCTCGGGATTCTAACAACGGCATCCCAATGACTGTCACAAGGAGAATTTAGGAATTGACTCACCACACTAACAACATATGAAATATCTGGCCTCGTCATGGTCAAGTAATTTAACTTTCCAACTAGTCTCCTATACCTTCCTGGATCTGAAAATGGCTCCCCCTGATCTGGTAGAATCTTGACATTAGGATCCATAGGAGAGTCAATTGGCTTGCAATCCAACATTTTGGTTTCTTCTAAAATATCCAAAGCATACATTCTCTGGGAAATAGCAATCCCTGCCTTAGAATGAGCTACCTCAATGCCAAGAAAGTAACGTAACTTTCCAAGATCTTTGACCAGAAAGTGGTGGACTAGATGTTGTTTAAGTCCTGCAATCTCATCATGACCATTACCTGTAATGACAATATCATCGACATAGACAACCAGATGTAATACCCTAATTTTGTCCTATCCAAAAATAAGAAATTTTATTTATTTTTAATAAAAAAATAATTATTTTATTTTCATGCCATGTTTTATTTTATTTTAGTTTGCTACAAGTTTTAATTTTTGAAAAATAATAATAATTAGAAGTAAAGAAACAAAAATAAGCAAAGGAGGAAATAGGGGAGGTTTGTAAAAAATATAGAGGTGCATTTAGGATTGGGCCATCTAAAGCCCACTCCTCCACCAAACCTTATGCCCAATTCGCATAACCCTAGACCTAACCCATATCCAACCCATAACCCACAACCCAATTCATCAAAACCCTAAAATCCCTCCTCTCCTAACCCTAATTCGACCCCACCCCCCTTAACCCTAAAATGTGTCCACATTCACTCTCCCCCCTAGCCTTAAAATTCGACTACATTCATCCCCTCTCTCCTCCCTAAAAATTCGGCCACTTTCCCCCTTTTCCCTCCTTGGAACTTGCAACTTCACTCTTCCCACACACTCCTTTTCCCTCTCCCCAACGGCTCTCTCATCTCCTTTCCCTCTTCTCACGTTTCCTTTTCTTTCTCTCTCCCTCACACATCACTCAACTCACTCTCTCTCACACACTTCCCCTTCCAAACCCTCAAAAATTCGGCCCCTTTCTCTCTCTCCCTCACATCACTCTCTCACACACTCACTCTCACTTCACACACTCAACCCTTTCCCCCCCCTACGGCCTCTCTCTCTCTCTCATACACCCCTCCATCTCCTTTCCCTCACACAACCTCCAAAACACATCACCTCCACTACCCACATCAAGCCCTAGCCGTCCACCCTCCCTTCTCCATCTCCACACGTTTTCCTTTCACATCCTCTCACGAAATCACCATTTTTGGTGCTTCTTTCTCTCCTCTCTCACGAAATAGCCATCTTTGGGCATCACCACACAAGAGACCGTTGGTCCCCCCAAAGCTCACGGATTCATCCAAGAGAACATGCTTTCCATTTCGTTTTCTCCAAGGCTCACACACAAACGGATATATACACAAGGCTTGGTGAAAAAAAACCGAAAAACAAAGCACACAACTACAAGATCAAGTTTTGGGTATAAATAGGAGTTACGGTTTTGAGGCAAGGGGACGGATTTTTTTGGAGAGAGAAGAGTGTGGTGGGTCGAAAGCTTGAAAGAGGTCCAGAAGCAAGAGGAGCAAGAGTGAGAGAGAGAAAATTTTCGTTTTTCTTCTTCTAAATTTATCATACAGTTTTTATTTTTTACGATTCTTGTTGGTGAGATTTGAGAAGAGAATTCCTTGTCCAAGGTTTGTTGTATATTTTACTCTTCTATTTTATGATTTTTGAATCTTTTATATGTTGTTCATCTTCATGTATATGGTTTTTCTTTGATGTTGAGTATTCTATTTTCTTTCTTTTGAGTAAAAGAATGGAAGAGCATGTATAGATTAGTTAATATGTTTTTTTAGTTGTAGAGGGTCCAGTTTATTACGAATGTCACGTTCGATTTTATTTCCTATACCTTCCTAAATAAACAAATCATGTGCATAACCATGAGTAATGATAGTTAGTTAAGGGATTTTCTTATCAACAATAATCATCATCATCAAAATAATAACAATAAGAAATGTAGCAATTTTTCTTCTAATATCAAAAAAGGATTTAAGGTAAAATGTTTCTTTAAATAATTAATAGGTCTCTTTTATACCAAATACCAACAAAAAACGCTTCACAAAAATCATTTTTCGGAAAAACTCAAGAAAAACGTTTCCTAGTAATTAATAAAAGAGGGCATAGTCAAGACTTTTTTTTATTATCATTAAATAAACAAGTAAACTAATTTTTATGTTTTTTTCTTTTATTTATTTATTTATTTCGTTTTCTTTATTTAACCAAAAATTATTTCAACCAAAAAATGATAACAAGAGAACTCTAAAAACAAAAAAACATTTCCTAGTAATTAATAAAAGAGGGGGTAGTCAACACATTTCTTTTACTATTATTAAGTAAACAAATAAACTTTTTTTCTATGTTTTTTTCTTTTATTTATTTATTTATTCGTTTTTTTATTATTTAATCAAAAATTAACAAAAGAAAAAAGAAGACAAAAAAACTTTTCCTTAGTAAAAAAAGGAGTGGTAAATAAAACTTTTTTAAAACAAGTAGATTGTTATTTACACCTCCCAGATTCAGGCATAAGCCCCTTTTCCCACTTAAGCCCAGTTTCGCTAACTGGGCCTTCCCATGCGAATTGGGCTCCTTTTTCTGCACCCCCCATTTTAAAACGCAACCCCTCTCACTGTTTACACCCCATTTTTAATAATACAGCCCTCCTTTTATTTGCACCCCCATTTCACTATTGCATCCACTGTTTCTCCTTTTAAAAAAAAAGTATATTTCCTTTCCCTAAATAAATATTTTGACATCGAAAACAAATATTTTCAAACGTCGAAATCAAATTAATCATCACTAATGGTCACTCGCGCCGTTGCCGTTTGATTGTGGGTGATGATTTCATTCCTGTGGGAGCTAGTAGTGTGGCCACTCTAAACCGTTGTTGTTTGGTCCTCACAAGCGCTCTCCTTCAATTGCGAAAACCTTTTCAATGCTCAAAATAAAAACCGATTATCATTAATCATCACTCGCGCCGTTGCCGTTTGGGCGTTAATGATAATTCATCTTCATAAGAGTTAGTAGTGCGACCACTCTAAACCATTGTTGTTTGGTCACTGCGAACGCTCAACCCCTTTGCGAAAAACTCCAAAAAGATTAAAAAACAAAACCTTTTAAAAAACTAGAACTACGTAGCTTTGAATTCTCCATCGCACCGGGAGATACGTAGGAGCGGATATCCTCCGTCAAGCACAATAAACTAAAAACATTTTTTTTTTCTTTCTCTTTTTTTAAAAAAAAAACAAACAAACACTTTTGCCAAAAATAAAAATTTTCATTAAGTCTTTTCATTCTCTTTTCGAAAAAAGGGGCAAATTTAAGTATTTTCCAAATCAGCACTTAAAACCACACATTTAATTAAAGGTTCCCTTTCGGTAGAAAGGAGGCGTGGGGTGCTAAAACCTTCCCTATGCCTAACCGACCCCCGAACCCAAATCTTCCGGTTTTCCAAAAGGCCATCCACTTTCCTAAAGGTTTTTCTTCAATATTTTCCTTATAAAAAATATTGGTGGCGACTTCATTGATTTTCAAAAAGTTGTAAACGAAGAAAGATTCCCTCAGGGACTTTTTCGGGCGCAACAGCTGGCGACTTCACTGGGGACTTTTCTTTTTTAAGTGGGTCAAGCCTAACTAATTAAATGTGTGTTTTAGTGTGCTATTGATGTGATTTGGATACTTTGTTTGTTTCTATCCCTTTTCGGTTTGCTCTTCTTATCATGTTGTATGCATGCGCATCTGTTTTCTCTCCTTTCACGTTTATTTTTCCTCGTCTTTGCTTATGTGCTTAGTACCCTCATGCTTTTCCCCCCATCTTGTTATGTTCCCCTCTTCTTGGCCCCCTTTCTCGAGGTAAGCAAAGCACTTGATTATTGTTGAAACCCTAGGCTAGTTTATTTGATATTGAACCCTAGTGTAGACAACATGTTATCGCTTGCTATTGTCTGGACTGTTCTGGGTTTTCCTTCGCAGGTGGGGATATATGTGGGTAGTTTTAGGCGGTATGTCCCCGCTACACACACTCACCCCCTCATGATTATGTGCTTTGAGAGAGGCCTAAAACCCAAGGTCTGAAAAACACCTAGGAGAGTGGAAACGAGTAGTGACTGTCAATTGGACCGATGTCCTTCTGCTCTCACGAAAGTTTCAGCCAGAGTACGCTCTTTCATGATGCCTCACACCAGATGGCATTCCATCGTTGTGGGTGTTATCATGAGAGAGAGTTAGCTCTGGTAGCCTTTGCGAGGGAGTGAATAGAGCCACATGGGAGGATTACCCTTTAAATTGCCCTAGATTGTAGGTCTCACCTCTTTTTAGGTCACAAGGGCTTTCCAAATTGTGTGCTGCATTATAAACTAGGCACGTTTTCAAAAAAGAAAAAGAGATTTTTCGAAAAAAAGAGAGAAAATAGAGAAAGAGTTGCCGTTGTAACCTTTCTTTCGCCGGTCTGTACGAAGTGACATATGAACCACTTTACTTTAAAAAAAAGAGAGGGAGTGAAAGAGTTACCGCTGTAGCCTTTCTCATACCGGTCCATATGAAATAACGTACGACCCGCATTTTCCAAAAAAAGACTTGAATCACTGCCAATAAGGACTGGTCTCTGAGTTACATAGACATAGAGCATCATCATCATTTACACACGTCCTTTGCATAAAACATACATTTTCAATAGTTTTCGCATGCATCTTTGCATTTCATCATGGTTTGCTTGCCGAGAACCCCAAGTAATGAGAAATTTTTGTCATAGATACGGCATGGAATCTAGAAGGGAAGCGGTGTATACTCCAAGGTACCCCGTTGTAAACAAGGTAGATGTGACTAGTCTGAAAAAATATGTTGACCTGATGGGACCTATTGAAAGGGGATCGTTTGACAATGCTTACGGGAACCTCCGGAAGTTGTTGTTGCTAGAGGTGCAGACTGAGGCTATTGTGGCTTTGAGTAGATTCTATGACCCAGAAATCAGGTGCTTTCTTTTCAAAAATTTTCAAATGGCACCCACATTGGAGGAATATCAGCAGATTTTGGGTTTCACTCAGACAGAAACTGTTCCCTACCGGTATCAAGAACAGTACTACACAGATGAGGGGTTCGCTGCATTACTGCAAGTGAGTGTAGAGGATCTGAAGCTCCAAAAGCAGAAGAGAAACAATGTGATAGGTTTCCCGCAGAGCTACCTTGAAGGTTTAATGGGAGCCTATGCTAGAAGTAAAAATTGGTTTGTCTTCAAGCGAGTTTTGGCCTTAGCAATTTTTGGGGTTGTTCTCTTTCCGCAGATTGAGAGGTATGTGGATGTGACCGTTATTGGTATTTTCCTAGCTTTTCAGAATGGGAGGACCCCCATTAATCCAATTCCCGCCATCCTTGCTGACACTTATTCTGCTTTTACTCACCATTGTGACTTGAGAAGGAAGAAAATCTCTTGCTCTTCTCACCTGTTGTATGCGTGGCTTCTCATTCATGCCTTCACCAACCCAACACGAGTGGAAAAGTTGATTAGCTACGCTGTAACTTGTGAGGTGAAAGCTATGAGTATTCAAGAATGGATCCAGTTTCTAGGGGGTCTAGATGAGCACTCGATCCGCTGGTATCTCTCATCTTGCTGGGAAGATAGGCCTAAGGTAGTCTTCCGCTGTGGTAGTTTTCAAAATGTCCCGCTGATGGGCACTAAGGGATGCATCAACTACAACCCGTCCCTGACTCTGAGGCAATTGGGGTATCCGATGAGGAATTCGCCCACTGAAGAGATGATATTCCCGCTTTACATCTTTGAAGGAGGACCAAAAGATGACAGTTTGCTTAGAAAGGTCTTGCAAGCCTAGAGTACGGTGGTTCGCATGGGAAAAGTAGAGCTTGCTCAGAGGACTAGTGGTATCACCTTCGCTCAGTGGCTCGGAAAAAGAATCCAGAATGTTCAACTGCCCTACCAAAAAGAGTTGCAAGTCGAGAGGGAAGTAGTAGACGCCAGTGTCCCTGTTGTCGAAGAATTAGGCGAGGTTAAGTTGGCCCTGATGAAGGCAGAGGAAGAGAAGAAATCTTTGCAAGCTGAAATAGAGAAGATGGCTCTGAAGAACAAAAGGTTGAAAGAAGAAAATGCCCTGAAGTCTGATACCATTGAGAAGTTCAGTCAGAAACTAAGAGGGGAAGAGGAGAGCAAGTTAGAAGTTCAAAGGTATCTGCAAGGAGCCAAGGAGGAAATCAAGAGGCGAAGCTTGAAAGAGAAGAAGGCCCTGGAAGAAGCCAATCAGTGGAAAGAATTGTGGGATGAAGCAAAAATGGAAGAGAGAGCTGCGAAAAGCTTGCTCGCCAAGTCAAAGAGAGAATCCCGCATGTTACAAGCTGAATGGGAGAGTAAGTTAGATAGTGTTGTGCAAGAGAGAGACTCATTTGAGAACATCCTCAGAGAATATCAGCGGGCCCTAAAAGCAGAGCAAGAGGATTCTGATGAATTGAAGGAGCGCCTTTGTCACATCAGCGATGCGTACCGGCAAGTGAGGGATGAAAGTCAGTATTGGGAACATCGCTATGTTGAGCTGCTCGGTAGGATTGAAGAGCAGGCAGTCATCATTGAGCTGAGGGATGAGGTTCAACACTGGAAGGGTAGGTTCTCCAAGCTATCAGAATTGGTCAACCAGGCTCTTGCGGACATGCCCAGGAGGTTAAGAAAAGCTGAAACTGAGATGTATCCCCTCAACACCCCGCTTGAGGTGTACAAATTTGTGGAGTACTGCAGAGCCCTAGTTGAGGAAGCCAAAGGAAAAGCCGGAAGTACCTCTACCAACAACAAAAGGAAAAAGAGTGGAAATGTCAAAGCTCTTTGTATTTGAGCTTCTTTATTGTAATTTTCCATTTTGTTTTATTGTACCTTTCCTTTTTCAATCATTGTATCAGAATGTCGTATTTTCGGATTCAGATTTTGAAGTAATACACCCGTTTTGCTTCCAGGTTCCAATTTCAGTATGATCCAAAGAAAGAAAACAAAAATAATCAAAATTTACCTGCGTATCTATGACAAGACATAATACACCGCGATTCTCGGCAAGACAAACTAAACACGCATTCATTCGCATTGCATTCATTTATTCGTTCTTGTGTTCATAAGCGTGTTCCGTCAACAGAAAATTAGGCAAGCTGGTTAATCATCGCTATTGGACGCGTCTGCAAGCAAGAAACATGGAAAACAATCAAGCCAACCTTGATCAGAACGATCCGCAGCCACATCAGGATGACGGAATTCCAGGAGGTCTGGATCCTAATGGTCAGGGTCAGCATGGTCAGAATCAGGAGAATCAAGTCGTTCAAGCTGAGATGGAAGTCCTAAAGGCTCAAATGGCGGAGGTCATAAGAGTGCTAAGTGCCTTAAGAGATGTTGGCACAACTGAAACTGCTGTTGCTAGGACGAACAATCCTCCTCCCCTCCCTGGGTCTGGGATCTCTCAAACCCTTCAAGTTGTGCAATGGCCTCCCTATGGTCTCCCATTGGGCTATACGCCTCCTGCTGCTGATGCAAACCCTGGAAGAGATCCTTCGGGAACCACGGGGCACGCTCAGCCTAATACAATTGTGAATGAAGTTGGAACAGGGACGCATCGAGCCCAGATTCAGATCCTAATTCCTGCTATTGCTCCAGGAACTCCAGCGGGTTTCAATTCACCAATAATGGTTCATCCACACGTACAGAGCCCAGTCCCCCAGAATATTGCTCACCAACACATGACCCCGGTCGCGGCATCGATGAATAACCCTCACTATGGTGCCGGCGTTTTCCCACAGAATTATCCTGCCGAAGCTAGAAGTCAGTATCAGATGCTGGAAGAAAGGTTAAGAGCTGTTGAAGGGGCAGGTTCCCGAGCCAGGAATGCCCATGAGTTGTGCTTGGTTCCGGATCTAGTCCTGCCGCCCAAGTTCAAAGCACCAACTTTTGACAAATACAGAGGGACAACTTGCCCAGTCAGCCATGTGACAATGTACTGCCGAAAGATGACTGCCTACGCCCGTGATGATAACTTAATGATGCATTGCTTCCAAGAAAGTTTAGCCGGAGCTCCCCTTGACTGGTACATGCAGTTAGAGCCAACTAATATCCGTTGCTGGAAAGACATGGCGGATGCCTTCATGCGTCAATACCAGTATAACAATGATTTGGCTCCAGATAGAACTCAGCTACAATGCATGTCTAAGAGGGATAACGAGTCGTTCAAAGAGTATGCTCAGAGATGGCGGAACCTTGCGGCTCAAGTAAAACCCCCTCTGCTGGACAAAGAAATGGTCCACATGTTTATGGAAACCCTTCCTGCGGTGTATTATGATAGGTTGGTTGGCAGCGTAGCCTCAAACTTCTCTGAGATGGTGGTCACAGGGGAAAGAGTAGAGAATGGTATGCGGAGCGGAAGAATAGCTCAGGGCCCGACACCTCCTGCCGGTCAAAAAAAGCCATTTTTTGGGTCTCATAAGAAGAAAGAAGGTGAAACTAATGCAGTCATCGGAGCCAGTGGTCCGTCGCACAGCAATCCACCACAAGCTATTTCGGTTCCTCCTCAGGCACCACTGGCGCAGCCTTTTCAATCAAATTATCAGTACCGGAATATAATGAAAGGAAGCCTGTTGTCTTTGATCCCATTCCCATGTCCTACACGGACTTGTTTAATTATCTCATCACCAACAAAATAATCAGTACTCGTCAAATGAAGCCATATCAGCCTCCCTATCCCAGAGGGTACAACGCAAATGCCACCTGCGCCTTTCATTCTGGGGCAGTAGGTCATGTGGTGGAGGATTGTAAAGCATTCAAATACGTGGTGCAAGAATTACTTGATAAGAAAAGCATATCGTTTCAACAACCCAATGTAGCCACCAATCCGTTGCCAGGGCATGGAGGATCTGCTATTAATGACGTTGACCGTCAGGAGGGTCAGTGTTTGGTTAGAAAAGTTGATTGCATTCAGATGCCTTTGAATGTTATCCATGCTGAATTATGCCGTTTTGGTGTCATCAAAGAAGGGTGTGCTAGGAAAGACGCCTGTGATAATCCTCGCTGCATCGGGGCATGCGAAGGCTTTAAACCAATTCTCCAAGATCTCTTAGACAGACACCTGGTCCAAGTGGGAATCCAGGAGAAAGAAGAAGGTGTATTTACCTTGCAATCAGGCAACGGAGGCTTCAGGAGACCAATTGAAATTCCCTGCAATCTGAATTCCAGCCTAGCTGTGACGAGACCCTCGACTGTTGTCATTCCAGTACCTGCTGCTACCCCTAGTGGGGAGACTAGGATGACTCCATGGAGCTGCAATGTGCAAATGCAAGCGGAGATCCCTAAAGGCACTCTGGATATAATAAACATTGCTGGAGGTAGTTGTATCACAAGGAGTGGAAGGTTGTATGCTCCTGAAAACCTTAGAAGAGAGCAATCCAAGGGAAATGAAGAAAGGGCCCGCAAGGGAAAAGACAAAGAAGCTGTAGAAGTCAGGGATGTGTCGGACAAAGAAGCTCAAGAATTCCTGAGAGTAATGAGACAGAGTGAATATCGGGTGGTAGACCAGCTGAATCAAACCCCATCCAAGATCTCAATGCTCTCTTTGCTGCTTAGTTCAGAGGCACATCGTGCTGCACTGCTAAAGGTCCTGAATGAAGCTCACGTCTCCCATGACATTACAGTAAACCAGCTTGATGGTATTGTTGGCAGCATTGTAGCCTCTAATTACTTGACCTTCTCAGACAATGAGCTGCCTCCGGCAGGAAAGAGTCATAATCAAGCTCTCCACATCTCAGTCAAGTGTGGGGACCATATACTTGCCAGGGTGCTTATTGATAACGGTTCATCCTTGAATGTGCTGCCTAAGTCTACAATGGATAAGCTGGATGTAGACTGTTCATATCTAAAACCGAGCTCCACCTTGGTCAGAGCATTTGATGGGTCGGTGAAGGAAGTTTTTGGAGAAGTAGAAATGCCGCTGCAGGTAGGCCCTGAAGTATTTTATGTCGTCTTTCAAGTGATGGACATCAATTCATCCTACAGTTGCCTGCTAGGACGCCCTTGGATACATGCGGCTGGGGCAGTGCCATCCTCGCTTCATCAGAAACTCAAGTTTGTGGCTAGGGGAAAACTGATAGTGATCTCCGGAGAGGAAGAAACATTGATAAATCGATCACCACCTGAATACTATGTGGAAGCAGCAGAAGAGTCCTTTGAGACTGCTTTCCAAGGATTGGAGATTTCAAACGCTGTCTTCGTCGAAAGTGAGCCTCGGTGGAAGCCTAAGTGGTCCAGGGCTGACATGATGACTGCAAGGGTGATGCTGGGACATGGGTATCAGATTGGTAAGGGCTTAGGAAAAGCTGCTCAAGGAATTGTAATGCCTATCCAGTTGAGGGGTAATATTGAGAGGTTCAGTGTTGGGTACATCCCAAGTCTTGCTGATCGGGAGAGGCTGGCATCTGACAGGAGAGAGAAATGGCTGGCCAAACTCAGAGGAAAGGAACCCAATCAGGGGAGAATGGTCATCGCTAATCTTAAGAGTAACTTCCGGAGTGCTGGTATGCTGAACCCTGACCAGGTTAATATGGTTGAAGAAGGATCAAGCTCAAGTGGCCGTGCTGAAGGTCTGGTGCGCTGCTGTGCGACTGGAGAGAAGCTGCAAAACTGGGAGATCATGGATTTCCCCGTATTTTTCAATTTAAAGTAACTATCGTTGTAATGCAGATCCCTCGGCTCTGCCCAAGGCCTTGGGATATTTCATTCGGGCACACATGTTTTCGTCGAAAATCATTAATCAATAAAGTGTTATTTTGAATTTTCAATAAAATTTCTGTCTTCATCTTTTATCTGTGTTGCTTTTTCTTTGTTTTTATTCGTCGCTCCATTCTAATGCAGATCAAAAATAAACTCTGAAAATAATAATGCCCATAACCCATACTGTGATTTTGATTACCCGGTTAATCAAGCCGAGGAAGATGTTGAGAATGATTGGGATACCCCACCAGAAATCATGAGAATGGTAGAACAAGAAGAAAAGGTCATCGAACCCCATGAGGAGTCTACAGAAATGGTCAATTTGGGTACTGAGGAAGACAGAAAAGAGATCAAGGTTGGTACCGCAATGGAGGATAAAGAGCGCAAAAAGTTGATTCAGCTCCTGTTCGACTACGCTGACGTATTCGCATGGACATATCGGGACATGCCAGGGTTGAGCACAGATATTGTTGAACATAAATTGCCGGTGAAATCAGAATGTCCCCCGGTGAAACAGAAGTTAAGGCGGATGAAGCCTGAAATGTCTTTGAAGATCAGGGATGAGGTCAAGAAACAGTTTGATGCAGGATTCTTAGCTGTGGCAAAATATCCTGAGTGGGTAACAAACATTGTTCCAGTCCCTAAGAAAGATGGAAAGGTCCGAATGTGCGTCGACTACCGTGACTTGAACAGAGCAAGCCCTAAAGATGATTTCCCTCTACCCCATATTGACGTTTTGGTGGACAGTATTGCTCAGCATTCGATGTTCTCCTTCATGGATGGATATTCAGGCTATAACCAGATCAAAATGGCTCCGGAGGATATGGAGAAAACCACCTTCATAACCCTTTGGGGAACTTTCTGTTACAAGGTCATGCCTTTCGGGTTGAGGAATGCCGGGGAAACCTACCAAAGAGCGATGGTAACCCTATTCCATGACATGATGCATAAGGAGATCGAAGTCTAGGTGGATGACATGATTGCCAAATCAAGGACTGATGAAGAGCACGTGGTTAACCTGCAGAAGCTGTTCGAGCGTCTCAGAAAGTACAAACTCAGGTTGAACCCCGCTAAGTGCACCTTTGGGGTTAGGTCAGGGAAGCTGTTAGGTTTCATTGTTAGCCAGAAGGGAATTGAGGTAGACCCGGACAAAGTACGAGCAATCCTGGAGATGCCAGCACCTAAAACAGAGAAAGAAGTTCGTGGTTTCCTGGGAAGACTAAATTACATCTCTCGATTCATCTTCCAGTTGACTGCAACTTGCGAACCAATTTTCAAACTGCTGTGCAAAAACCAAGAGATGAAGTGGAATGATAAATGCCAAGAAGCATTTGAGAAAATCAAGGTGTATCTTCAAAATCCACCCGTCCTAATGCCACCCGTGTCTGGTAGGCCCCTCATCCTATACCTCACGGTGATAGACAACTCTATGGGCTGCGTGCTGGGGCAACACGATGAGTCAGGAAAGAAAGAACACGCGATCTACTACATAAGCAAGAAGTTCACAGACTGTGAGGCAAGGTATTCATCATTGGAGAAGACTTGTTGTGCTCTAGCCTGGGCTGCGCATCGACTGAGACAGTATATGCTGAGTCACACTACCTGGTTGGTGTCCAAAATGGACCCAATCAAGTACATATTTGAAAAACCTGCGCTCACAGGTAGAATTGCTCGTTGGCAAATGCTTGTCAGAGTATGACCTCGTGTACGTAACCCAGAAGGCGATCAAAGGTAGCACACTGGCAGACTACCTGGCACATCAACCGGTTGAGGATTACCAATCAATGCAATGTGAATTCCCAGATGAGGACATTATGGCGTTATTTGACGCAGGGAAATCTCAAGATGATGAAAGGTGGAGAGTGTTGTTCGACGGTGCCTCTAACATGTGGGGGCACGGGATCGGAGCAGTGCTGATCTCCCCAGACAACCGCTTTATACCAGTCACCGCCAGACTAAGCTTCTATGTCACAAACAATATTGCAGAGTATGAAGCGTGTATCTTGGGTATCCAGGCAGCTCTCGACCGGAAAGTCAAGATGCTCGACGTGTACGGAGATTCAGCTCTAGTTGTCCATCAAGTAAAAGAAGACTGGGAAACAAGAAATTCTGATTTGATTCCTTACCGTGATTACATTCAAGAATTAATCAAGCCCTTTGAGGAAATCACTTTCCAGCACATACCCCGCAGCGAGAATCAGTTGGCAGATGCCTTGGCGACTTTGTCCTCTATGTTCAACGTCAGCTGTGACAAAAGTCTGACAACTGTCAGAATCCAGCACAGAGAACAGCCTGCTTATCACTACTGTATGGCAGTCGAAGAGGGATCAGATAGTAAGCCTTGGTACCATGACATCAAGCAGTATATCACAAACAGAGAGTATCCTCCCGGAGCTACAGAGAATGACAAGAGAACCCTCAGGAGGCTGTCAACAGGTTTCTTCTTGAGTGGAGACGTCATTTACAAGAGAAACCATGACTTGGTACTCCTCAGGTGTGTAACAGGAGAAGAATCAGTAAAGATTATGCGAGATGTTCATGAAGGCTCATTTGGGGTTCATTCCAACGGGCACGCAATGGCTAGAAAAATCCTGAGAGCTGGATACTACTGGTTGCAGATGGAATCAGACTGTTACAGTTTTGTGAGAAGATGCCATAAATGCCAAATCTATGTAGATCACACCCATGTACCTCCAACTTCTCTGAATGTTTTGAGCGCACCATGGCCATTCTCAATGTGGGGCATGGACATCATTGGACCCATTGAATCCAAAGCTTCCAATGGTCACCGTTTCATTCTGGTTGCTATCGACTACTTCACTAAGTGGGTGGAGGCTGCTTCTTATCCCAATGTAACGAGCTCAGTGATTGCTAAGTTCATCAAGAAAGACTTGGTTTGCCGCTACGGCCTTCCAAGCAAGATTATCACAGACAACGGTAGTAATTTGAACAGCAGAGTGATGAAGGATTTGTGTAAAGACTTCAAAATACAACATCACAACTCTTCTCCCTACCGCCCAAAGATGAATGGGGCAGTTGAGGCAGCTAACAAGAATATCAAGCGGATAATACAGAAGATGGTTGTGACCTATAATGATTGGCACGAGATGCTCCCCTTTGCCCTGCATGGTTACAGAACCTCAGTACGCACCTCAACAGGGGCAACTCCTTACTCCCTGGTTTATGGGTCAGAGGCAGTTCTCCCCATTGAGGTTGAAATACCATCCCTGTGGGTGTTAATGGAGACAAAACTTGATGAGGCAGAATGGGTTCGGTCTCGTCTTGACCAGTTGAATCTCATTGATGAAAAACGGGTGGCTGCAATGTGTCATGGACAGTTGTACCAACAGAGGATGAGGAGGGCTTTTGACAAGAAAGTCCGCCCTCGTGAATTCCAAGAAGGAGATCTTGTGCTCAAGCAGATCTTGCCGATTCAGACAGACTCTAGGGGCAAATGGGCTCCCAAATATGAAGGACCTTATGTGGTGAAGAAGGCATTCTCAGGAGGGGCTTTAATTCTGGCAAACATGGACGGAGATGAGATCCCAAATCCAGTGAACTCAGATGTGGTCAAGAAGTATTATGCCTAGAAAAATAGACGAAAAAAGAGAAAGATAAGCCAAAGAAAAATCAGCTCGCTAGGTTGAAAACCCGCAAAGGGCGACCTAGGCAAAATCAGAGCGGCCCGGTGGATCGAAAACCCGCAAAGGGCGATCCAGGCAAAAATTAAGGTCAGAAAACTTGGGCTTGAGAAAAGAAAAAGACAATCAGCGCTCCAAAGTTTCGGATAATGGGGTGATCAGTATTATGAGTATGGACGGTGGGCACCGTTACTTCAGAGATAGAATCACGAGATCTGTTCCTCTTTGCTTGTATTTTTTGTAGTTTAAAAGAAAGATTGCAATGCACTTTCGATTGGCGTGACTTTCTGCACGTCCAATTTCTATATCAATAAAAGTCCAACTTTTCTTTCATATGTGTGCTTTTCGTGTCTCTGCTTTCATCTATTCAGTTTCTTTCAAAATAATAACTTTTATGATTGATGAAATCGAATTGCAAAACATGTGCACATTCAGAGCATTACAGGATCATCACGAAATCTTTGAAAAAATACGGAAAGAAGTGATTCCCCAAGTGAATAAAATTGCGAAAAAGGCAGTCGTGACGAACCAGTGTGCAATCCTCGCGGATCACCGTCCTAGAACAGCCTTCGCCCGGCAGATCGATTTAACCAGCAAAAAAAGAGTGCCAAAGAAAAACAAATAAGCAAAAAAAAAAGAAAGCTGCTTAAAGAAAACAAACAGAGTAAACAAAAACAAATAAGCAGAAAAAAGAAAGCTGCTTAAAGAAAACAAACAGAATAAACAAAAAAACAAAAGAGAAAATCACAGAAGACGGAACATAAAAGAACACAACATCTTCATTCATCATACCATCCATACCATTCGTCATCAAACAGTGGTGCATTACACTTTCAAATTCGTATCTCAGAAAAGCGAAGAATAACAAAAGAAAAAGAAGTGAATGAGGAATCAAACAGAAAAAGCATCCCACCAAAATCAATCATTGCATTCATGTGCATCCAAATACCCAAACGCATGCATTTCATGCACCATCCAAGCAGTTGTTTCGGACCAGAGAGTCGCAAAAATCTCTTTTTAGAAAATCACCATCAGCACTGAGTTAGTAAACTCCATCAACCCAGAGTTAGTAAACTCCATCAACAGAGTTAGTGAACTCCTTCCACAGATCACAACATCGTGTACGAGCACGCGATGGATCCATCAGACTTCGTTAAGTCCTTCGGATTAGTTGTGTCAGCCTAAGGCATAGCGTAAATCCATTGATCAAATCAGTTCCGGACCTGATGTTGATCGGCCGCTCGAAAAGGCCACCCCCAAAGCTCGGACTCGACCAGAGTTCGTTAGAAGGTTTTTAGGCAACCTCCGAATCCCTAATTTACCGCTTTTTCCAATTCACCGTTTTTCCCAATTTACTGCTTTCCCGTTAATGCGACAAGTGTTAACCCCCGTTCCCAAAAGGGAAATAACAAAAAGAAAATTTGAGCTTTTCTGGAGCGGACAAAATTAGTGTTATTTCTATATCTTTATTTCCACTTCACCAACAAATATGAAAAGGCCAAGTCATATTTCTTGGCGAAATGTGAAATAAAGAGGAGCAGCTGTAATACCCTAATTTTGTCCTATCCAAAAATAAGAAATTTTATTTATTTTTAATAAAAAAATAATTATTTTATTTTCATGCCATGTTTTATTTTATTTTAGTTTGCTACAAGTTTTAATTTTTGAAAAATAATAATAATTAGAAGTAAAGAAACAAAAATAAGCAAAGGAGGAAATAGGGGAGGTTTGTAAAAAATATAGAGGTGCATTTAGGATTGGGCCATCTAAAGCCCACTCCTCCACCAAACCTTATGCCCAATTCGCATAACCCTAGACCTAACCCATATCCAACCCATAACCCACAACCCAATTCATCAAAACCCTAAAATCCCTCCTCTCCTAACCCTAATTCGACCCCACCCCCCTTAACCCTAAAATGTGTCCACATTCACTCTCCCCCCTAGCCTTAAAATTCGACTACATTCATCCCCTCTCTCCTCCCTAAAAATTCGGCCACTTTCCCCCTTTTCCCTCCTTGGAACTTGCAACTTCACTCTTCCCACACACTTCCCACTTCCCCATTTTTCCCTTCCCCATGCACTCCTTTTCCCTCTCCCCAACGGCTCTCTCATCTCCTTTCCCTCTTCTCACGTTTCCTTTTCTTTCTCTCTCCCTCACACATCACTCAACTCACTCTCTCTCACACACTTCCCCTTCCAAACCCTCAAAAATTCGGCCCCTTTCTCTCTCTCCCTCACATCACTCTCTCACACACTCACTCTCACTTCACACACTCAACCCTTTCCCCCCCTACGGCCTCTCTCTCTCTCTCATACACCCCTCCATCTCCTTTCCCTCACACAACCTCCAAAACACATCACCTCCACTACCCACATCAAGCCCTAGCCGTCCACCCTCCCTTCTCCATCTCCACACGTTTTCCTTTCACATCCTCTCACGAAATCACCATTTTTGGTGCTTCTTTCTCTCCTCTCTCACGAAATAGCCATCTTTGGGCATCACCACACAAGAGACCGTTGGTCCCCCCAAAGCTCACGGATTCATCCAACAGAACATGCTTTCCATTTCGTTTTCTCCAAGGCTCACACACAAACGGATATATACACAAGGCTTGGTGAAAAAAAACCGAAAAACAAAGCACACAACTACAAGATCAAGTTTTGGGTATAAATAGGAGTTACGGTTTTGAGGCTAGGGGACGGATTTTTTTGGAGAGAGAAGAGTGTGGTGGGTCGAAAGCTTGAAAGAGGTCCAGAAGCAAGAGGAGCAAGAGTGAGAGAGAGAAAATTTTCGTTTTTTTTCTTCTAAATTTATCATACAGTTTTTATTTTTTACGATTCTTGTTGGTGAGATTTGAGAAGAGAATTCCTTGTCCAAGGTTTGTTGTATATTTTACTCTTCTATTTTATGATTTTTGAATATTTTATATGTTGTTCATCTTCATGTATATGGTTTTTCTTTGATGTTGAGTATTCTATTTTCTTTCTTTTGAGTAAAAGAATGGAAGAGCATGTATAGATTAGTTAATATGTTTTTTTAGTTGTAGAGGGTCCAGTTTATTACGAATGTCACGTTCGATTTTATTTCCTATACCTTCCTAAATAAACAAATCATGTGCATAACCATGAGTAATGATAGTTAGTTAAGGGATTTTCTTATCAACAATAATCATCATCATCAAAATAATAACAATAAGAAATGTAGCAATTTTTCTTCTAATATCAAAAAAGGATTTAAGGTAAAATGTTTCTTTAAATAATTAATAGGTCTCTTTTATACCAAATACCAACAAAAAACGCTTCACAAAAATCATTTTTCGGAAAAACTCAAGAAAAACGTTTCCTAGTAATTAATAAAAGAGGGCATAGTCAAGACTTTTTTTTTTATTATCATTAAATAAACAAGTAAACTAATTTTTATGTTTTTTTCTTTTATTTATTTATTTATTTCGTTTTCTTTATTTAACCAAAAATTATTTCAACCAAAAAATGATAACAAGAGAACTCTAAAAACAAAAAAACATTTCCTAGTAATTAATAAAAGAGGGGGTAGTCAACACATTTCTTTTACTATTATTAAGTAAACAAATAAACTTTTTTTCTATGTTTTTTTCTTTTATTTATTTATTTATTCGTTTTTTTATTATTTAATCAAAAATTAACAAAAGAAAAAAGAAGACAAAAAAACTTTTCCTTAGTAAAAAAAGGAGTGGTAAATAAAACTTTTTTAAAACAAGTAGATTGTTATTTACACCTCCCAGATTCAGGCATAAGCCCCTTTTCCCACTTAAGCCCAGTTTCGCTAACTGGGCCTTCCCATGCGAATTGGGCTCCTTTTTCTGCAGCCCTCCTTTTATTTGCACCCCCATTTCACTATTGCATCCACTGTTTCTCCTTTTAAAAAAAAAGTATATTTCCTTTACCTAAATAAATATTTTCTGACATCGAAAACAAATATTTTCAAACGTCGAAATCAAATTAATCATCACTAATGGTCACTCGCGCCGTTGCCGTTTGATTGTGGGTGATGATTTCATTCCTGTGGGAGCTAGTAGTGTGGCCACTCTAAACCGTTGTTGTTTGGTCCTCACAAGCGCTCTCCTTCAATTGCGAAAACTTTTTCAATGCTCAAAATAAAAACCGATTATCATTAATCATCACTCGCGCCGTTGCCGTTTGGGCGTTAATGATAATTCATCTTCATAAGAGTTAGTAGTGCGACCACTCTAAACCATTGTTGTTTGGTCACTGCGAACGCTCAACCCCTTTGCGAAAAACTCCAAAAAGATTAAAAAACAAAACCTTTTAAAAAACTAGAACTACGTAGCTTTGAATTCTCCATCGCACCGGGAGATACGTAGGAGCGGATATCCTCCGTCAAGCACAATAAACTAAAAACATTTTTTTTTTCTTTCTCTTTTTTTAAAAAAAAACAAACAAACACTTTTGCCAAAAATAAAAATTTTCATTAAGTCTTTTCATTCTCTTTTCGAAAAAAGGGGCAAATTTAAGTATTTTCCAAATCAGCACTTAAAACCACACATTTAATTAAATGTTCCCTTTCGGTAGAAAGGAGACGTGGGGTGCTAAAACCTTCCCTATGCCTAACCGACCCCCGAACCCAAATCTTCCGGTTTTCCAAAAGGCCATCCACTTTCCTAAAGGTTTTTCTTCAATATTTTCCTTATAAAAAATATTGGTGGCGACTTCATTGATTTTCAAAAAGTTGTAAACGAAGAAAGATTCCCTCAGGGACTTTTTCGGGCGCAACACCAGATAAATACATTTGTGAGAGGAGAACTTATAAAAGACAGAATGGTCAGCTTCACTCCGAATCATGCCATACTCTTGAACAACACTACTGAATCTCCCAAACCATGCTCGAGGGGATTGTTTAAGACCATACAAGGCTTTGTGAAGTCGACAGACATACCCACGACACTCCCCCTGAGCAACAAAACCAGGTGGTTGCTCCAGATAAACTTCTTCTTCTAGATCTCCATGGAGAAACGCATTCTTGATGTCTAGTTGACACAATGGCCAATGTCGCATTGCAGCCATAGAAAGGAATAGACGAACAGAAGCCATTTTAGCCACCGATGAGAAAGTATCGCTGTAATCAAGGCCAAAAACCTGAGTATAGCCCTTAGCAACGAGGCGTGCTTTCAGACGATCAATACTCCCGTCTGGACCAACTTTGACAGTATATACCCAACGACACCCAACAATAGATTTACCAGGAGGAGGCGGCACAATAGTCCATGTCTGGTTAGATTCTAACGCTGTCATCTCATCAATCATAGCTTGTCTCCAACCTGAATGAGAAAGAGCTTCCTGCGTGGACTTAGGAATGGTGATGGAAGAAATAGCAGAGACAAATGTCTAATGCGAATGTGATAAGCGGTGATAGCTGAGGAAATTATAAATAGGATGAGGGTTACGAGTGGAACGTGTACCTTTACGCACTGCAATAGGAGGGTCTTCTGACTCGGGAGGCGGATCCGGAGTAGAAGAGGGAACCGGGGCAGGAGATGAGTCACTAGGATCTTCGGTAGAAGGTGGGTCGACAGGAGGGAGACGAGCATGGCGTTGATAAGTTTGCAAGGGGGGGACTAGAAGGACTAGGAATTTCCGTAGGAGAGGGGTGATCTATCTGGTCAATGATGGGTGGGAGAGGAACTACCGGGACAATGTTAGGAATAGGTAATACTTGAAAGACAGACTCAGACTCAATGGGAGATGCAAAAAAGGGAGCATCCTCAAAGAAGGTGACATCAGCAGACATGTAGAAGCGATGTGTGGAGGGACAGTAGCATCGATATCCTTTTTGAATTCTTGAATAGCCAAGGAAGACACACTTAACTGCACGAGGAGACAATTTATCAAGTCCCGGAGTAAGATCATGAATAAAACAAGTGGATCCGAAGACTCGAGGAGAGATACGGAATAAGGGCTCATCGGGAAACAATATGGAATGAGGAACCCTATTCTGGATAGCAGAGGATGGCATTCTATTAATCAAGTGCCCTGCAGTGAGGACAGCATTCCCCCAAAAATTCAAAGGAACATTAGCATGAATAAGTAAGGTGCGTGCTGTTTCAATTATATGACGGTTCTTACGTTCAACAATCCCATTTTGTTGTGGGGTATGGGGACAAGATGATTGATGTATGACGCCATTTTCAACCATAAAAGAATTAAATGATGTAGAAAAATATTCTTTCGCATTATCACTGCGTAAAGTGCGAATAGAACAACCAAATTGATTTTTGATTTCCTTAAAGAAATTTTGAAAAACACCAAGAAGTTCAGATCTATCCTTAAGTAGGTAGATCCACGTACATCTGGAAAATTCATCAATAAAAGTGACAAAATATCTATGTCCTACAACTGAAGTGACTCGACTCGGTCCCCATACATCTGAGTGAAGAACATCAAAAGGAGAACGAGCTTGAGACTGAGTACTGCTAGGGAAGGAAGAGCGAACATGTTTCTGAAGCTGACAAGACTCACAATCTAATGACTGCAGATGAGACAAATGAGGAACCATAACTTTGAACTTCTTGAGACTTGGATGACCTAACCGACGATGAAGAAGACTGGGGGACTCTGTAGTAGAAGTGGAGGCAATTGTAGATGAAGGATGGATGGGTTGGAGGTAGTAAAGTCCATGTGACTCATATCTTGTACCAATCGTCCGCTTCGTACTCTAGTCCTGTATAACAAAATAATCATCATCAAAAGTTACAGAACATTTTAGGCTTCGAGTCAGACGACTAACTGAAATTAAATTAAATGGGCAATTGGGAACAAGAAGAACATTCTCAAGGGGTAAGGATGGAATAGGAGTGGCTTTACCAATGCCACTAGCTTTAACTTTTGATCCGTCAGCAATGGTAATATAATGTGGGATGTTAGGTTGGGATATTTTGGATAAAAAGATGGATTACTAGCCACGCAATCGGAAGCTCCAGTGTCCATAATCCAGGAGTCAACAGGTGATGATTGAGAGAAACATACTGTAGAACTACCAGAATGAGCAACTGTTGCTGATGATGAAGCCTGGGAAGTCTTATACTGCAGGAATGCCTTATACTCCTCATCAGAAAGAACATTTTGTTTAGTGCTTCTCTGTTAAGAATCATTAACCTGAGTCACATTTACTGGTTTCTCCGGAGAGCCATGAAGGGAATAACACTTGTCTTCAGTATGACCAAGTTTCTTACAATAAGTGCACTGAGGACGTCCTCCGACACGACCTCCTCGACCACCCCCATGACCACGACCACGACCGCGTCCCCCACGACCTGCAAAATTAGAAATAAGAGCAGAAGATTCTATGTTAGTCTGAGATCCATTCCCTCCAGTTCCTTGCAATCCAGGAAGACGTATGAGATGCCTGATAAGATCCTCTGTTGAGGGAATGTCTGATGCAGAAAGAATGTTGCTCCGTACTGACTCATACTTTTGATGGAGACCATGAAGAACATAGATCATACACATGTTATCTTCTGTCATCTGAAGGGTGGCTAAATTATAAATAACACCATAGAGACGCTGGATATCATTAGAATAAACATTCTTAGCCTTTTGCCAAATATCATAACAAGTGATGTATGAACGATAATGGACCAGCAAGGAGGGTTCAATGGATTGCCACAAAAGAGAGACCAATTGACAATCTGCTTGTTCCCAATCTTCACGCAAATCGTTACCAATATCTGTAGAATTCTTAGTGAGGTGATCTAAAAGCCTTTGTCCCTTAAACCACATTTTGACAGAGGCAGACCAATTCAAATAATTATCACCATTGAGTTTCTCCGTTGTTATAGAGGGATTGCCGGAGAAAGCATAAGACACGAGACTCTTACCTGTCGATTCAGATTTGTTTTTGTCCTTTTTTGAAGTTGAAATCATCTTTGACAATAATGGAAACGCCAACCACAATCAGAGAGGAGCAGTAGAAAGGCGTGGTACAGAACGAACAGTAACGTCGTACGGATAGCGACTGGTGTGCGAATGAACAGTAACACCGTACGGATAAACAGTGACCGCCGTACAGATGAACAGTAACGCCGTACGAATGTGCAGGACTTTCGTTCAGATGAACAGTGACTTTCGTACAGATGAACAGTGACTTTCGTAGCACCTAGGGCCGTTGAGGATGAACAATCAACGGGACAGCTAGGGTTCAATAGCGTAACGGCGCGACAGCTAGGTTTTCAGGCCCAGTGATCATAGGCTTTTGATACCATGTTAAATAGAGACGAAGAATAGAGAGACGATATTGGTCACGCAGTTCGGCCAATGTTTGCCTACGTCTGCGACTACAGAGCAGCTGTAGTTCCGTCTTATTAACTGTATATGTTGTTGTGTAAAGAGTACAAGCACTAATGAGTTTAAATAGGTTATACTATATGAAAACCTAAAGGGCCTGGGCTGAATACACATATAAATAAATCTACTATTTACACCACATCTCAACAATAGTGGACCAAGAGCTACGAATTGGGCCTAGGCCTAGGCGACGCATTACACCAGCCACATCAAACGACGCGAACATTAATGACACTGTTAACAAGCACTGGAATCGAAGCGTCGCCACGGAAGGGGTACCTCGAGTCGCTCGGTGCTCCTTCAATGAACATTCCGAGGCTGGGGGCAGACGCTCAGGTGAGTATAAGCTTGGCCCTGGAAGGTCGCCACGTTTGGTACGCGCAAAGCATCGCAAACTCGTTTCTCTGAACTTACGCAAGACATGAATCTCATGCACTTCGAGGCTGGGGGCAAAACACTCGCAAGAGTACAAGCCCGACCTCAGAATATATTGCAAGCCCGGATAAGGAATCAAGTCAAGCTCACCCCAAGGCAACCTGACTTGGGGGGCAACTGTTACAGATTGGGCCTTTCCCATGGAATTCACTAAGGCCCAATGCCAAAAGGCAGATCCATTAACCAATGGTTGAGATCAAATACCTAGATCTAACAGTTCTCAATGATTTCCAAAACCTATAAATAAACATTCAATGCTAGCATTAAAGGTACACACACTTCCCAACACTCTATCTCTAATCAGTCCACTCACTGACTTGAGCATCGGAGTGTCTTCGCAGGTACCACCTCGCCTCGGATCGGAGCGGAGCTCGGATTGACCAAGACCATTTCTACCAACAATCTCGGTTTGGACTTGGTATCTAAGATCGGATACCGGTTCAGAGATACGGTACAAATCACAATCAAAAGGGGATGACTGAGGATCTCCAAATAACTACTAGTACCTTTTAACACAAAGTTAATCAACCTACTTTCATTCGTTCTTTTAGCCAATTCATTATAAAATCACATGGGGCCATTGGACTCTTACATGGAAGTAGGATGGCTGAGGGGCGGTCAAATTTCTTATCATTTGACAGTTTTACTTAGCTAACAAATAAACCCACATAGTTAATCATATTTTACACCCAATTAACCAACTCATATAATGTTTCCATTTTAAAAAAAAAAACTCTATACACCTATGGATTGCATGTTTGTCTCTATTGTGTTTAACTAACACAACTCTTTCAGAGTTGGATTCTCTCCTTTTACACGCTCTCAATCCTCTTCTACACTTTTTATCTCTCATAAATTTGCATCTCCTCTTACTCTCTCTCTCTCTCTCTCTCTCTCTCTATATATATATATATATATATATATTAAATATATTATTATAGTTATTTTAAGAAAGATGTAACACCCCGGTATATTTATTTGATAAAAACACCCGAGTGCACAACAATAAACATCAGAGATAAAAATTCCTGCTTAGACACTGAATACCACAATAAAATTTTTGCTGAAATATAACATAACCGTCTTATATACAAATAAGACCATACGGTGCTCAGACCATAAACTGTCAGCAACTATGGTAGTCAGAGTCATACAAGAAAGCGGAATGAAAGATAAACATAACACTAATGTCATGGTGTCATAATACATAGACAACAAGGAAAAAGAACATAAGCTTAAACATAAAAGCTAAATCTTCGGTATCCTCCCGAGTAATCGTCTACTCGTGCCTCTTCGATCTCCGCATTCCCTGTTTCTCTGTAAAACATCAACATATAAACAATGAGATACAATCTCAGTGAGTTCTACCGAGACCCCTACTAACACTCTCGGTTCAATTATGAAATTCTCTTTAACTTAACACGACACCGACTGCGCGAACGCTACTCCCGATGACTCGCATTATTTTACACATAGCATTCCACCGACTGCGCGAACGCTACTCCCGGCGAACCTGCTATAATTCAATACGACACCGGCTGCGCGAACGCTACTCCCGGTGACTCGTATCGTAGTTTAATTTATAAATCAAGTCTCTATAACTTAGCACGACACCGACTGCGCGAACGCTACTCCCGGTGAATCGTACCGCATAACCGTTAACACGACGCCGGCTGCGCGAACGCTACTCCCGGTAGACCGTGTCACCTAACCTTTAATACGACACCGGCTGCGCGAACGCTACTCCCGATGAATCGTATCGTTTAACCTTTAACGCGACACCGACTGCGCGAACGCTACTCCCGGTGGATCGCATCCTTTAACATTTAACGTCACACCGACTGCGCGAACGCTACTCCCGGTGGACCGTATCTTTTAACTTTTAGCGTTACACCGACTGCGCGAACGGTACTCCCGGTGGATCGCATCCTTTAACATTTAATTCGCACTTAAATTAAAAATCCAGGTTCACACTCGTACTCTAGCTGACCACTTTTCGACACAATTTTCAATATCAAAAACAGTTCATTTTGCCTTAAAAATAGAATATTCAGTTAGGCCTCTGAATAAGCTTTCCAACGCATCTTAGAACACCTCAATCGGGTTCCCGGATCAAAAGTTATCGCGAAACGAAAAACAGTGTTTGGTTGCTGAAATTCTGCCAACTGGCGCGCGAGTGGCGCGTGGCGCGCAAACGGCGCGCGAGCTGACAGTAAGGTTATGTCCAGTGGCGCGCGAGTGGCGCGCGGCGCGCAAACAGACAGCAGGGGGGTCTGTCAAGGGCAGATTTTGGCGGTTTCGCGCGAAAACCGCGATTCCGCTTAATTCCGATTCTCGTTCCGATTGAAAACAGTTTTCACACACATATAATCAGACCCAATCAACATCAAACAATCAATCAATCCAATCAAAAACTCAATCAAGACTAATTTTATTAAAATACGACATTTTCCGAAATAACGGTTTTTGACCCAAAAGTTCTCGAGCGATTCTCTTTCCGACCGAAAACAGATTTCGCGACCATAAAAACAGTCTCAATCAAAGTCACACAATCAATCAAATCGATCAAAAACTCAATCAAAACGAATCGTATTAAAACGCGACATATTTTCAAATAACGGTTTTCGTTCCAAAATCTCTCGAAATCAATTAACATAAAAACTAACGAGACACAAAAACATCCTAAGCGTGAGTAAAACTCACCTTCGAAGCGTGAACCGATATCGAGCCGAAATCCCCGAGACACCAAAAATCCCCAATCGAACCCTAGGATCTCCAATCCGCTCCAAACTTCGAATTTAGCTTCAATCCGCTTACAATCGTTGTTGGGCTTGCTGCTAGACACGATTCAACCATCAAAATCAACTCAAATTCGGATTCCCCCACAAAACCCTAAGAAAACGAAATGCAAAAAGGGAGAGGAAAATGGAACCTTAGCTTACCTAGCTTGGAATGGTGGGAGGGGAAGCAAGGATGATGATGAAGATGATAGTTTGGGATGATGGGTGGAGCTCCTCTTCTTCTTCTTCTTCTTCTCTTTCTCTTCCTTTCTCCTTTTCTCTTCCTTTCTCCTTTTCTCTTCTTTCTTCTCTGCTCACGTTTCTTTCTCTCTTTCTTTTATTTTCTTATTCAACACACACACACATATTTAATTAATAAATAAGTGGTAGCGTGGTCCAATTACCATTTTGATCCTAATCCCTTAATTCGATTCCAGAACTTCCTTGATCCGTATTATCTGGTTAACGATCTAATGACATCCATTAAATGATTTTAGCACTCAATAAACTTACCAGTTGAGTACTAAATTATTCTTATTGGGTTAACATCCAAATAATTCGCCTAATTATTTTGAGGATGTTACATTCTCCCCAACTTGAAAGAATTTTGTCCTCAAAATTTGAACAAACATTCCTTGAGATGATTAATACGGATATCGAGTCCGCATATCGTCTTCCAATTTCTTAAGTTCCAATTTAGCGACCTTCTTCCTTCATCGGCATAGGTCTTCTGCCCATTCAGCGCATCTACTACAACATTGGTCTTTCTTGGATGATACTTCACTCAAGGTCATAAGCAATGTGCAACCTCATGCTACCTTCCTTCTTTTGACTATCAACACTGGAGCATCCCACGGAGACGTACTCGGTCGGATGAACTTCTTCGTTATTCACTCTTTAAGTTGGGATTTCAATTCCTCTACTTATAAGGGAAACATTCGACAAGGAACTATAGGGATTGACCCGATAATCGGAATCCATGCTATTGAGAGTTCTACCTCTCACTATGGAAGTACGGAAGAAACTTCATTCTTTATAACATACAGAAATTCATCCACTAGTTGAATAGACGACAATCCTAAACACGGAAAGATGTTCATACTCCCCTTATGCAAACAAATAGATTATACCACCAAATTTCTGTCTCCTATGACAAGTAGATAATTTTGACACTATGCTTGATCTATAAGACAATGGGTTGCAATCAAATCCTAAAACACAGTAACAGAGTTATTGAAAAGAGATTTCATACCTCTCAGCAGGTTGTCATTAGATGTGACAGTCTGAGCATTCAAAGTGTTGACTCGCCCCTGCCTAGGAGCATCTGGTGATTCTTTGAAACTCTTCCTCGCTGGGCACTCGTTTGCATAGTGGCCCTCTTCATTACAATGATAGCACCTAATAGGCCTTTGCTGACAATCACCGCCGTGATGTCTTCCACACTTTGTACAATTTCTAAACTTCGATGAATTGAACGGTTGCACCTGATTCCCTTTATGGTCGTCCTCATTGAATTGTCTGCCTGGACTAGAAGATTCAGCCATCTTCTTCTTACCTTTCCAATAATCCTTTCTTTCAGCGTACATTTTCCTCAGATCCTCCTCAGCAACATATGCTTGTTGCACTAAGGCAGGATAATTAACCAGAGTGTAAGAACTGAGCCCTTGACTTACATCAGCTCGGAGACCTTCTTTGAACATTTGCATCTTCCACATATCATTTGGGGCATACCTCCCCAACTCATAGAACTGAGACAGTCTTTCAAATTTCGCAGCATATTCCCCAACTGACAAATCACCTTGTTTGAGATTCACAAACTCTGCTTGCTTGCTTAGCTTCTTCACCGAAGGGAAATATTGCTTCAGAAACAATTCCTTGAAGTTGTCCCAAGTGAGGGGAGTTCCTTGGAGTTCCATCATTTGCCTTGCATTACACCACCAGGTGTGGGCATCTTCATTGAGCACATTTGCCGCACATATTACTTTTTCTTCTTCCCCGCATTGCAAGGTTTGAAAAATTTTCTCCATTGCATCAATCCAATAATAAGCAGTCATTGGATCTGGTCCACCCTTGTAAGTCGGGGGCTTCATCTTTTGAAATCGGAAATATGTCCGGTTAGGATCTTCTTGATGAGGTTGAACATTGGGCTGCTGCAGAGCCATTTGGTCATGCTGCATTTGCAACATATCCTGCATCATCTTTTGCTGATTCTCAATGACATTCTGCATCCATTCGAATTGTGGATCAACAGGAGGAGGAACGCCTCTACCTCTTCTGGCCATGATTCTGCGAAATATGCACAAAGTATTAAGTTGATCAAGCTCAATATCTAATAGCATACTAAGAAAATCACGACTGGAGAAAGCAAAGACCCTAAAAGCTAAGTCCGACTAGGTCGAACCGCTCTGATACCAACTGTAACACCCCGGTATATTTATTTGATAAAAACACCCGAGTGCACAACAATAAACATCAGAGATAAAAATTCCTGCTTAGACACTGAATACCACAATAAAATTTTTGCTGAAATATAACATAACCGTCTTATATACAAATAAGACCATACGGTGCTCAGACCATAAACTGTCAGCAACTATGGTAGTCAGAGTCATACAAGAAAGCGGAATGAAAGATAAACATAACACTAATGTCATGGTGTCATAATACATAGACAACAAGGAAAAAGAACATAAGCTTAAACATAAAAGCTAAATCTTCGGTATCCTCCCGAGTAATCGTCTACTCGTGCCTCTTCGATCTCCGCATTCCCTGTTTCTCTGTAAAACATCAACATATAAACAATGAGATACAATCTCAGTGAGTTCTACCGAGACCCCTACTAACACTCGCGGTCCAGTTTTAAAACATTGTTAACTCAACACGGCACCGACTGCGCGAACGCTACTCCCGATGAACCGCATTATTTACACATAGCATTCCACCGACTGCGCGAACGCTACTCCCGGCGAACCTGCTATAACTCAGTACGACACCGACTGCGCGAACGCTACTCCCGGTGACTCGTATTGTAGTTTAATTTATAAATCAAGTCTCTATAACTTAGCACGACACCGACTGCGCGAACGCTACTCCCGGTGAATCGTACCGCATAACCGTTAACACGACACCGGCTGCGCGAACGCTACTCCCGGTAGACCGTGTTGCCTAACCTTTAATACGACACCGGCTGCGCGAACGCTACTCCCGATGAATCGTATCGTTTAACCTTTAATGCGACACCGACTGCGCGAACGCTACTCCCGGTGGTTCGCATCCTTTAACATTTAACGTCACACCGATTGCGCGAACGCTACTCCCGGTGGACCGTATCTTTTAACTTTTAGCGTCACACCGACTGCGCGAACGCTACTCCCGGTGGACCGTATCCTTTGACATTTAATTCGCACTTAAATTAAAAAATCCAGGTTCACACTCGTACTCTAACTGACCACTTTTCGACACAATTTTCAATATCAAAAACAGTTCATTTTGCCTTAAAAATAGAATATTCAGTTAGGCCTCTGAATAAGCTTTCCAACGCATCTTAGAACACCTCAATCGGGTTCCCGGATCAAAAGTTATCGCGAAACGAAAAACAGTGTTTGGTTGCTGAAACTCTGCCAACTGGCGCGCGAGTCGCGCGTGGCGCGCAAACGGCGCAAACGCGCGAACGGCGCCCGACAGTAAGGTTCTGCCAACTGGCGCGCGAGTGGCGCGTGGCGCGCAAACGGCGCGCAAACAGACAGCAGGGGGGTCTGTCAAGGGCAGATTTTGGCGGTTTCGCGCGAAAACCGCGATTCCGCTCAATTCCGATTTTCGTTCCGATTGAAAACAGATTTGACAACCATAAAAACAGTCCCAATCAAAGTCACACAATCAATCTATCCAATCAAAAACTCAATCAAAACGGATTTTACCAAAATACGACATATTCCGAAATAACGGTTTTTGACCCAAGATTTCTCGAACGATTCTCGTTTCGACCGAAAACATCCCAAGCAATCACAACATCACATAAGAATTCAACATTTCACAATCAATCAAATCATCAAAAACTCATTGTAAACGAATTGTATCAAAACGCGACATATTTTCAAATAACGGTTTTTATCTCAAAATCCCTCGAAATCGATAAACGTAAAAATTATCGAAACACAAAAACATCCTAAGCGCGAGTAAAACTCACCCTCGAAGCGTGAACCGATATCGAGCCGAAATCACCGAGACACCCAAAAATCCCCAATCGAACCCTAGGATCTCCAATCCGCTCCAAACTTCGAATTTAGCTTCAATCCGCTTACAATCGTTGTTGGGCTTGCTGCTAGACACGATTCAACCATCAAAATCAACTCAAATTCGGATTCCCCCACAAAACCCTAAGAAAACAAAATGCAAAAAGGGAGCGGAAAATGGAACCTTAGCTTACCTAGCTTGGAATGGTGGGAGGGGACGCAAAGATGATGATGAAGATGATAGTTTGGGATGATGGGTGGAGCTCCTCTTCTTCTTCTTCTTCTTCTTCTCTTTCTCTTCCTTTCTCCTTTTCTCTTCTTTCTTCTCTGCTCACGTTTCTTTCTCTCTTTTCCCTTCTCTTCTTTCTTTTATTTTCTTATTCAACACACACACATATTTAATTAATAAACAAGTGGTAGCGTGGTCCAATTACCCTTTTGATCCTAATCCCTTAATTCGATTCCAGAACTTCCTTGATCCATATTATCTGGTTAACGATCTAACGACATCCATTAAATGATTTTAGCACTCAATAAATTTACCAGTTAAGTACTAAATTATTCTTATTGGGTTAACATCCAAATAATTCTCCTAATTATTTTGAGGATGTTACATTCTCCCCAACTTGAAAGAATTTTGTCCTCAAAATTTGAACAAACATTCCTTGAGATGATTAATACGGATATCGAGTCCGCATATCGTCTTCCAATTTCTTAAGTTCCAATTTAGCGACCTTCTTCCTTCATCGGCATAGATCTTCTGCCCATTCAGCGCATCAACTACAACATTGGTCTTTCTTGGATGATACTTCACTCAAGGTCATAAGCAATGTGCAACCTCATGCTACCTTCCTTCTTTTGACTAGCAACACTGAAACATCCCACGGAGACGGACCCGATAATCGGAATCCATGCTATTGAGAATTCTACCTCTCTCTATGGAAGTACGGAAGAAACTTCATCCTTTATAACATACAGAAATTCATTCACTAGTTGAATAGACGACAATCCTAAACACGGAAAGATGTTCATACCCCCCATATGCAAACAAATAGATTCTACCACCAAATTTCTGTCGCCTATGACAAGTAGATAATTTTGACACTATGCTTGATCTATAAAAAAATGGGTTGCAGTCAAATCCTAAAACACAGTAACAGAGTTATTGAAAAGAGATTTCATACCTCTCGGTAGGTTGTCATTAGATGTGACGGTCTGAGTATTCAAAGTGTTGACTCGCCCCTGCCTAGGAGCATCTGGTGTTTCTTTGAAACTCTTCCTCGCTGGGCACTCGTTTGCATAGTGGCCCTCTTCATTACAATGATAGCACCTAATAGGCCTTTGCTGACAATCACCGCCGTGATGTCTTCCACACTTTGTACAATTTCTAAACTTCGATGAATTGAACGGTTGCACCTGATTCCCTTTATGGTCGTCCTCATTGAATTGTCTGCCTGGACTAGAAGATTCAGCCATCTTCTTCTTACCTTTCCAATAATCCTTTCTTTCAGCGTACATTTTCCTCAGATCCTCCTCAGCAACATATGCTTGTTGCACTAAGGCAGGATAATTAACCAGAGTGTAAGAACTGAGTCCTTGGCTCACATCAGCTCGGAGACCTTCCTTGAACATTTGCATCTTCCACATATCATTTGGGGCATACCTCCCCAACTCATAGAACTGAGACAATCTTTCAAATTTCGCAGCATATTCCCCAACTGACGAATCACCTTGCTTAAGATTCACAAACTCTGCTTGTTTACTCAGCTTCTTCACCGAAGGGAAATATTGCTTCAGAAACAATTCCTTGAAGTTGTCCCAAGTGAGGGGAGTTCCTTGGAGTTCCATCATTTGCCTTGCATTACACCACCAGGTGTGGGCATCTTCATTGAGTACATTTGCCGCACATATTACTTTTTCTTCTTCCCCGCATTGCAAGGTTTGAAAAATTTTCTCCATTGCATCAATCCAATAATAAGCAGTCATTGGATCTGGTCCACCCTTGTAAGTCGGGGGCTTCATCTTTTGAAATCGGAAATATGTCCGGTTAGGATCTTCTTGATGAGGTTGAACATTGGGCTGCTGCAGAGCCATTTGGTCATGCTGCATTTGCAACATATCCTGCATCATCTTTTGCTGATTCTCAATGACATTCTGCATCCATTCGAATTGTGGATCAACAGGAGGAGGAACGCCTCTACCTCTTCTGGCCATGATTCTGCGAAATATGCACAAAGTATTAAGTTGATCAAGCTCAATATCTAATAGCATACTAAGAAAATCACGACTGGAGAAAGTAAAGACTCTAAAAGCTAAGTCCGACTGAGTCGAACCGCTCTGATACCAACTGTAACACCCCGGTATATATATTTGATAAAAACACCCGAGTGCACAACAATAAACATCAGAGATAAAAATTCCTACTTAGACACTGAATACCACAATAAAATTTTTGCTGAAATATAACATAACCGTCTTATATACAAATAAGACCATACGGTGCTCAGACCATAAACTGTCAGCAACTATGGTAGTCAGAGTCATACAAGAAAGCGGGATGAAAGATAAACATAACACTAATGTCATGGTGTCATAATACATAGACAACAAGGAAAAAGAACATAAGCTTAAACATAAAAGCTAAATCTTCGGTATCCTCCCGAGTAATCGTCTACTCGTGCCTCTTCGATCTCCGCATTCCCTGTTTCTCTGTAAAACATCAACATATAAACAATGAGATACAATCTCAGTGAGTTCTACCGAGACCCCTACTAACACTCGCGGTCCAGTTTTAAAACATTGTTAACTCAACACGGCACCGACTGCGCGAACGCTACTCCCGATGAACCGCATTATTTACACATAGCATTCCACCGACTGTGCGAACGCTACTCCCGGCGAACCTGCTATAACTCAGTACGACACCGACTGCGCGAACGCTACTCCCGGTGACTCGTATTGTAGTTTAATTTATAAATCAAGTCTCTATAACTTAGCACGACAACGACTGCGCGAACGCTACTCCCGGTGAATCGTACCGCATAACCGTTAACACGACACCGGCTGCGCGAACGCTACTCCCGGTAGACCGTGTCACCTAACCTTTAATACGACACCGGCTGCGCGAACGCTACTCCCGATGAATCGTATCGTTTAACCTTTAATGCGACACCGACTGCGCGAACGCTACTCCCGGTGGTTCGCATCCTTTAACATTTAACATCACACCGAGTGCGCGAACGCTACTCCCGGTGGACCGTATCTTTTAACTTTTAGCGTCACACCGACTGCGCGAACGCTACTCCCGGTGGACCGTATCCTTTGACATTTAATTCACACTTAAATTAAAAAATCCAGGTTCACACTCGTACTCTAACTGACCACTTTTCGACACAATTTTCAATATCAAAAACAGTTCATTTTGCCTTAAAAATAGAATATTCAGTTAGGCCTCTGAATAAGCTTTCCAACGCATCTTAGAACACCTCAATCGGGTTCCCGGATCAAAAATTATCGCGAAACGAAAAACAGTGTTTGGTTGCTGAAATTCTCCCAACTGGCGCGCGAGTCGCGCGTGGCGCGCAAACGGCGCCCAAACGGCGCGCAAACGACGCGTAAACGGCGCGCAAACAGACAGCATGTTCTGCCAACTGGCGCGCGAGTGGCGCGTGGCGCACAAACGGCGCGCAAACAGACAGCAGGGGGGTCTGTCAAGGGCAGATTTTGGCGGTTTCGCACGAAAACCGCGATTCCGCTCAATTCCGATTTTCGTTCCGATTGAAAACAGATTTGACAACCATAAAAACAGTCCCAATCAAAGTCACACAATCAATCTATCCAATCAAAAACTCAATCAAAACGGATTTTACCAAAATACGACATATTCCGAAATAACGGTTTTTGACCCAAGATTTCTCGAACGATTCTCGTTTCGACCGAAAACAGCCCAAGCAATCACAACATCACATAAGAATTCAACATTTCACAATCAATCAAATCATCAAAAACTCATTGTAAACGAATTGTATCAAAACGCGACATATTTTCAAATAACGGTTTTTATCTCAAAATCCCTCGAAATCGATAAATGTAAAAATTATCGAAACACAAAAACATCCTAAGTGCGAGTAAAACTCACCCTCGAAGCGTGAACCGATATCGAGCCGAAATCACCGAGACACCCAAAAATCCCCAATCGAACCCTAGGATCTCCAATCCGCTCCAAACTTCGAATTTAGCTTCAATCCGCTTACAATCGTTGTTGGGCTTGCTGCTAGACACGATTCAACCATCAAAATCAACTCAAATTCGGATTCCCCCACAAAACCCTAAGAAAACGAAATGCAAAAAGGGAGAGGAAAATGGAACCTTAGCTTACCTAGCTTGGAATGGTGGGAGGGGAAGCAAAGATGATGATGAAGATGATAGTTTGGGATGATGGGTGGAGCTCCTCTTCTTCTTCTTCTTCTTCTCTTTCTCTTCCTTTCTCCTTTTCTCTTCTTTCTTCTCTGCTCACGTTTCTTTCTCTCTTTCTTTTATTTTCTTATTCAACACACACACATATTTAATTAATAAATAAGTGGTAGCGTGGTCCAATTACCATTTTGATCCTAATCCTTTAATTTGATTCCAGAACTTCATTGATCCGTATTATCTGGTTAACGATCTAATGACATCCATTAAATGATTTTAGCACTCAATAAACTTACCAGTTGAGTACTAAATTATTCTTATTGGGTTAACATCCAAATAATTCGCCTAATTATTTTGAGGATGTTACAAAAGACATACAGAGTGTAAAGGATGATTGAGATGGTGTAAAAGGAGAGGATCCAAATTCAACTCTTTCTGCAATTATTAGTTTGGTCGCAAATAGAGGTAAATCCGGAAAAATCAAAAAATTTACATTATGGAACTATGTGTTAAGAGGTAAATTCGAAAAATTGTTTGACAATCATGAATAAAATTGGTAGTTTGGTCAATTTGGTGGGTATGATGTCGAAATGGGGTATGAGAAAAAAAAACCTTATTAGTTTTAAATATGAAGGATATTGTTTATTTTTTTTTTAAATCTTAAGAATTTTTTTTTTTGAATATACTTTTATTTGACAGCAAAAAAAATATATATCGTGAAAATTTAAAGATGAATAATATGGTGATGTGAAATTTTAGTACCTACGCGTTTCAACGCACTAGGGCCCTTGGAAGAAACATATCGACGTCAATCACTGTCAAATGATGACTGCGGATGCGGAACACGTGAATGTTATAAAGCTGTCGGAACCAGCGTGTTAGATTGAGGCTCTGTTTGGCTGGCCCAAACAAATAGCTTATAGCGGATAAGCTCATTTTAGGTGTTTGGCAAGACAAGCTTATAGTATTTTTGAAACACTACTTGAAATAACGTTTGGGTTTATAGCTTATAGCGTTTCACTTTTTCTTCCAACTTTACCCTTATTATTTTAATTAAATTCCTCATTTATCCTCAATTAAATAAATCTTCTCTCTCCTTTTTAAGCATTAATTACAAATGTCCATTTATGTCATTTTATATTTATAAGTTAGTTCAACCGCTAATTTTATCGAACACTTTAAACTCAATCCGTTAGCTTATCCGCTATAAGCTATTCGCTATCAGCTCATCTGCTATAAACTATTTTATCCGCTAGCTTATCCGCTATCTGCTCTTTTCTGCCAAAGAGAGCCCGAGTGATACTAATTTATTGTTTGTTAAAAAATATTTAATTATGGATTTAATTTATATACACAATAGGTGTATGCATGTTATACACTATCTACTAATCACATTGTGACACATCATTAAAAAGAAATTGGTCAATTGGTAACCAACCACTCCATGAATTGTGGTTGTAAAAGCCTATACATTTATCACTATTTACCAATAGAATAATGCTTCATTAAATAACAAAAAATGCCTCACTAAATATCCCTCACTAAAAGGGTTAAAAAAATACTGTCACTCGTTATTTGTGACAGAATAGTTTTCTCTCTATTAGCGACGGATAATTCCCTCGCTAATAGCGGCAGAATTTTCCCTTACTAATTGCGGCAAAATTTTCGTTTCCAAGTCCAATTTATGTAATTTATTAGTGACAGATTATATTTGTTTGTGAGGGTCGTTTTCCGTCGCAAATAGAGACGGATTTTAAAATTCTTTGCTAAAAATTTAGTGACGCCGAAATTGGTGACGAATTCAGGTCCGTCACAAATTCCGTCGCTAAACTGATTTGACAGATTTTAGTTGTTTAGCGACGGATTTTAGTCGTCTCTAATTTCTGTTTTTTAGTAGTGTATCAACTATCGACTATTCATTAATCAACTTCAACTATACATTTAATCAAAACAACCACTACCAAAAATATCAAATTATCCTATTAAATTTTTATTCACTTTAGATCCTCTCCTTCCGCTCTCCCTAAATCTCCCTCCTTCCTCTCTATCTCTCTCTTACTTTCACTCTCTCATCATAAAAAAATTATAAATAAATGATGAGAGAGAGTGAAAGTAAGAGAGATAGAGAGGAAGGAGGGTATATGGAGAGTGGAAGGAGAGGATCCAAGTCCCTTTTTATCCTATCTCACTTTTTTATTTGGCTTAAATATATGTTTGGCCCCTGCAAATATGACCATAATCCATTTAGGCCCCTGTAAAAAAAGGTTTTAAAATTGCGCTTGCAAATATTAAGCGTTTACAGTTTAGCTCATCGGTTAACTTTCCATCCAAAAAAACTGACGTGGCTAACGGAGATGACGTCAGCATGACATCATCGATGACGTCACTGCCATGTGTCATCATTCTATTAGGCCTATGTGCAACGTGGACCTGAATGCCACGTCAGCACCCCATGTCACCACTGCCACGTGGCACTGATATGTGCCACGTCAGTAACCAGTAGCTGCCTACCACGTGGCGCTGGCATGGCAAAGTGGGGCAATTGTTGTTACTAAAAAAATTAAGCAATTTGGGGGAATATGGATGTTGAACTCGTGACCCCATGTTGTAGGAACTTCCAAATACCCCCATGTTGTAGTTGGCCCAATATACTCAAGTCATCATGTGTCTTAGTGGTATTTGGGAGTTCCTACAACATGGGGGTCACGAGTTCAACACCCCCATATTCCTCAAAATTGCTTAATTTTTTTAGCAACAGTAATTGCCCCACTTTGCCATGCCAGCGCCACGTGGCAGCCAACTACTGGTTGCTGACATGGCACAAATCAGTGCCACATGGCAATGGTGACATGGGGTGCTGACGTGGCATGCCAGCGCCACATGGCACATCCCTGGCACTCACATGGCTATGTGGGGCACATTGTTGTTACTAAAAAAAATTGGTATTTTGGCAGGAATGGGAATCAAACTTACAACCCTAGAGTGAAACACACACCTTCATCTTCTTCAATGAAAAACAACTGTTCATCTTCTTCAATAAAACCCAGACTTTTGAAGCAGCTGGTTGAATGAAAAACGAAATCTTCATCAACCCAAACGATGGTTTTCAAGAACGAAACAAATCAGCCATGAAGCTGCGTTCCTGGTTGAATGAAAAACGAAAACCATATCTTCATCTTCTTTCCTAGAACAACACTTTATTACACACTAAATGTCGAATGATTCTTGAAATTAATTTAGGGCTTCGAATTCGATTTCGTGAATCTTGCCATTAATGAATCGTTTTTCTAAAATTACACACTAAATTGTTTTTCTGAAATTACACACTGAGTCGTTTTTCAGAATCTTGCCATTGATGAATCGATTTCGTGAATCTTGCCATTCGATTTCTGAAATTACACACTAAATCATTTTTCTTTCCAGATCTTGCTTCGAATTCGGTTTCGTGAATCTTGCCATTGATGAATCTTCTGCCATTGATGAAAACGCGTTGCAGATGGATAAGATTGATGATGATGATGATGATGATGATGATGATGATGATGATGATGATGATGATGATGATGATGATGATGATGATGATGATGATGATGATGATGATAGTGTTTTCCTTTTTTTAATCAAAATAAATAAATAACTATGTATTATAATCTGCATGTGGTTTAGTGGTATACGTGTGTTTGCACCACTTAGGGGTCTGGGGTCATAGGATCAAGTCCCATGTTTGCCAATATTGACATTATTTTAGTAACACACTATACCTCTTATTGCCATGCGAGCTGCCACGTGGCAGTCAATCATTGGTGGCTGATGTGGCGCTGACAGTGCCACTTGGCAGCTGTGACATGAGGTGATGACGTGACATGTCAGTGCCACGTGGCACAGAGACCCAATTAATTGATGACACGTGGCAGTGACATCATCAACTCACTAGTGGAAAAAAATGGATTCTACATCAGAATTCAGAGATTTATATCAGTGCAAAAATAACTAATGTTGTAAAAAGGTACGGTGGCATTTTTGAGATTATATTGAAATCTTTACATCGGTTGTGGTCTTAACCAGTATTGAAACGTACTTTGACCTCACCTAGATGCTTTTGCATATCGGGTTCCTTTGTGACTGATTTTGAAAAGCTTTTTCCATATCTGTTCCTCGAAAACTGATTTGGAAATCTTCTAATATTATTCAGTTTTTGGGCAACAAAAACACAATCCCTCACAAATGTGAGCATGACTCACTCCTTGCAAAACGTCCAAAGCCGTAGCTGCAAGCACCACAACTAGTCGTCGTCGCTCCTCATCGTGTCGCCATTCCCTGTCGTGTTGTCGTCCCCTACTACACCATACAAAACCTTCGGTGGGGGGAGTGTGTGTCAATGATGCTGAGCTTCTGGTTATCAACATTATCATCTATATTTATCGAAAAAATAATCAAAACAACCCCTACCAAAAATACCAAGCTACCATTTTCTAAAACTCACTTTTTATTCCATCTCACTTTTATTTTTTGTGGGTTTCATTTTCTCATATTATCTCTTAACTTCAACTAAACATTTAATCAACTATACATCTACTATCTACTATACATATAATCAAAGAACCCACCAGCAAAAACTCAAATCTACCCACTCCGCTAATTTTTCCGCTTCACAATTAATGAGGGTAAAGTTATCAAAGTCTCAAAGAAAAACAAAAAAAAAAAATTTAGTCTCTTAGAAAAAAAACGAGAAGATTTAATGAATATTCAAACTAATGATAAATATTTAAAAAAACACGTAACAAATATTTGTCATTAATAATTATAATTTTTTGTACAAATTATAAGCACGACAACATGGTGTGGAGAAATATTTGTCGCTGATTTATAAAAAAATACATGATAATTTTTTGTCACTCAAACCAAAAAAACAGGACAAATAATTGTCACCAATACATATAAAAACACGAGATAAATATTTTTCAATGATTATTTTAATTTATTGTGCAAATTAAAAATGAGACAAAAATGAGCCAAATAATCTGTTATTATTTTACTTTTGAGTCTCGATATAGTATCAAAGTCTTGGATGGGAAAACAAGTATTGAAGGGTTGGAAATCACTTTGTCAAAAAACTGAATAGAGAAGATTAACAATTTAATAAGATTTACCATTACATACTAATTTTATCTACTATATCTATCTACTTTACTATGCATATAACCAAACAATTCACTAGCAAAAATTCAAATCTACCCACTCCTCTAATTACTATACATATAATTACTATTTACTATACATATAATCAAACAATCCATTAGCAAAAACTCAAATCTATCAACTCATCTAATTTTGTCAAATCACCAGTAATGAGGGTAAAATTGTAAAATTCTTACAAAAGACAAAAAAAAACCACATTTTGAAACTTTTCTCACTTTCACTTTTTTCACTCTCTCTAACACTTTTTCAAACTTTTAATGAATCAAAACGGCTAGTTGATTCATTAAAACAAGTCCAATCAACCCAATAATATACTAGAATTGACCTCTCCTGTGGTGCATGAGTTATGGTTTTCAAAATTATATATAATATTCTACATATTTTTGATTAAACTATCTAGAATCATAATTTAGTTCAATATAATTTCGTTGGTAATTATTTTTATCTAAATATGAAACAACCAAAAAAAGAATCCTTAAAGAAATAAAAAAACAAATAATAGAACTCATTCAATATAAACAATATAAAAAAAATGCGAGAAATCAAATGATAGTGCATGTTATACAAAAAAAAAGGTAGCAAATGTTAGCAATCATCCTACAAAACTGATGGATATATATTATATCCACATACAATATTTCATTACATTTGTTGCAAACTAGTTTTTTTGTGAAACAATACTAGCATTGCAAAATAGTTTAGTGACATATATCGAGGTTAAAATCTAAAATAAAAAAAAAACACTTCCTTGAGTAATTTCAGTTAAAAATAAAAACAAAAATAAAGTATTTTGGAAAGAAAAATAAACGTATTATTTGGATTCTTCCAATTATTTTAAATTCAATTCTATAATGATTTTTTAACCAAATGTCTAGTATCTTCCCAATGTCTCAATTAATTGTCTAAAATTCTTGAATTAAATTAAGAGTCATTTAATTCCATTTCGATTTTCCAAACCGTGTGTACCTCACCCTCTCTCCAAAACCAACTTGCTTCACCTCCCTATTTTTCTGAAAGTCTCTCATCTCCCAAAAGCTCTTGCTCTCAAGTTATGTCCTCTTCCCCTTTTGCAGTGCCACTTCAAAGTGCCATGCTCATTTTTCCATTCTTCAATCCTCGCTCGCCTAGTTCTCCCTATCGTAGTCCTCATCCTTCATTTCTCGATCTTCTTTTACCACCAACGGAACAACCGCAACCATTTGTCACTGAGCAACACATCCACACCAAAATTTGAACATGCAAGCTCTCAGTCGCCAGCTACCTCACTCTCCAACTCCAAACCTGTGACTCTCTACTCCCTCCTTCTTTATGATGCTTCAGATTTCCGATGTTAATTTTTGAGATGGGTAATTTTATTTCATATGACATTTTTAGCAGCTTAACATTTTGATTCTTTGTAGGAATGATTTTTAATCTTTCGTTATCATCTTTCCATATTTCTGTTTGCAGTATTCAACTTTTTGTGATGGTCTTCTGAAGTACGTGGGGGTTTGCTGAAGAAGAAGAGGTTTGTGATGGGTACTTAAATTTTTTTCCAAATCCTAAAGTACCCCAAAATACATTAATAAGCTTCGCCCTTGACATATTTTGTCACGAAGTTAATTCTTTTTTTATGTAAACAGGTTATTGAGAAATGAATTTCACGTATTTTGGGCAGTTAGTTTATGTTATAAATCCTAAAGTACCCCCAAAACACACTGGTTAGCGTCGCATTTTACATATTTTGTTATGAATTTAATTTTTTCTTCACCAAATCGGTTATGGAGGAATGAACTTCGCATATTTTAGCAGTTTAAAATTTTTTTGAACCCTAAAGTACCCCAAAACACATTACTTAGGATCGCAATTTACGCATGTTGTCACAAATTAATTTTTCCCCAAACTGGTTATTGAGGAACGAACTTCCCGTATTTGAACATCGAAAAGTTTTTTCGGATCCTAAAGTAGCTCAAAACACACTGCTTAGCATCGCACTTTACGTATTTTGTCACGAAATTAATTTTTGTTTTCACCAAACTGATTATTGAGGAATGATTTTCACGTATTTGAACATCTAATTTTTTTCCCAGAACCTAAAGTACCCTAAAACACACTGTTTAGTGTCGCACTTTACGTACTTTGTCACGAAATTAATTTTTGTTTTCACCAAACCGGTTATTGAGGAACGGACTTCGCGTATTTGAACATCTTAAGTTTTTGGCAAAATATCTCCCGGGGTCCCTTAACTTATTTATTTGTACCGAATAGGTCCCTTAACTTTTTTTTGTAACGCACAGGTCCCTTAACTTTTAAAAACGTTGCACTGTTGTCCCTTTTAACGTTTTTTTGTTAACACCGTTAAAAAAAGTTTAGGTAGCTGACGGAGCTGACGTGGATGTTGATGTGGCTAAACGGTGATGATGTGGCATATCCACCTAGGATTTTAATTAAAAATTATTTTTTTATTCAAAACTAAAAAACCCAAAATACCCCTCTATTACTATTCATCATCTTCATCCTCTTCATCTTCTCTCTTCAACTCAGAAACGGAACTCTTCATCTTCTCTCTTCAACCCAGAATCGCATCTCTTCATATTTCGTTTTCAGATTCGTTTCTTACATGCATCAGATTCATGTTCGTTTCTCAGATTTCATTTTCTTCAGATTCGTCGATTCTCAGATTCGTTTTGTTTGATTTCGTTTCTCATATTTGTTTTCTTTCGAGATCGTCAGATTCATTGATTCATCGATTCTCAGATTCGATAATTTGATTCTCAGATTCGTTTTCTTTGATTTCATTTCTCAAATTCGTTTTCTTTTCGATTTCGTCAGATTTATCCATTCTCAGATTCGTTTTCTTTTTCTTTGATTTGTTGTTGAAGAAGATTGTGTTTGTGGGTTCGTAGATGATGGTGGAAGAGAGATGAGAGGCAACCATGAAATTCTGGGTTTGCTGCTTGTGGAAGATCAACTTTTTATTTTGGCAGATTGAAGAACTTGAGTGAGATTAAAGAAGGGGATTTTTGTAAATCTGCGATTCACTGCAGAAAAAGATAAGGTTTGGAATAAAAAAGACAAGGTTTGGAATGGCTTCACGAAGAAGACGAGAATTCACATTTTTTTATTTTTTAATTAAAAATAATTATAAAATAATGAGTCAGCAATTAAAATTGCTACGTAAGCATCATAAAAAGGCGACATAAGCACTTTAAAAGCCAGATAAGCATTTTTGTAACGGAGTTAACAAAAAACCGTTAAAAGGGACTACGGTGTTACGTTTTTAAATATTAAGGGACCTATGCGTTACAAAAAAAGTTAAGGGACCTATTCGTTACAAATAAATAAGTTAAGGGACCCCGGGAGATATTTTGCCTAAGTTTTTTCTTGACCCCAAAGTACTCCAAAACACACTGCTTAGCATCACACTTTACGTATTTTTTCACGAAATTAATTTTTTTTGAGAGTTGTAAAGTTATCAAGACACCTCTATAAAGTATGGAGGGACATACGAACTTACGATAATTGTATTTTTTTAGGACTACAAAATGAGCAAAACTTAGTTGAAAAAAAAGAAGCAAAGTTGGCATCATATACAACTTTGCCACTTTAAAATTTGAAGCCTAAAACTTACTTCATAAGCAACTAGCCTTATTACCCGTGCGATGTACGGGAATCGCACGAGGTTGTCTAAATAATATACGCAAGTAATGATAAGTATAATGTTAAAGAAAATTAATTCATAAAGAATATAGAAATCATAAGGAATTTGTTTTATGAAGAATTTAGTTTATTTTATCTCTACTCTTTTTTATTTACATGTAATTTTTTATTGGATTTTGCCGGTTATCACTTTTTTTGAATAGTAAAGTGGGGGATAATAAGAAGTAAAACACATTTGGTCAAAAAAAAAAGTAAAACACATAACACATGATTAATAATCGGAAGTAAAATGTTCCTTTGCAAATAAATAAAACTACTTTTGCATAGAAATTTGTAGCTACTTCACTTCCTTTTCTCCTTTAGCAGGCTTTTTAATACAGGAACTATAGACATCGTGTTTCGTCAAACAAAATGTTTCATTTCACATAGGCATTTGCTAAAAATTCTAAAAATGTTCATAGTGCAACATTCAAATTGGAAGACATCATTTTTTTGTTTAGATAAATGAGAATGATTCCTCAACGTAAAGTACAATTCCATTAAATATATTTTATTGGAATCGAACTTTAGATTTTCTACGGCTTCGAAAATAAACCCCCATGAAAGATTGATACTTTGATTTGGGTGGCTCAATTAAAACCGCCATGATAAAATCTTCAACAACATAAATAGGCGACAAGACTAAACATTAAGTTACTCTCCATGATCTGCAGCACGGTCATTTAAGGACACTTCACCTAGACCAATGCCCACACCGCTCGCTACTGTTACCTTAGAGGCTTGGATTCTAAATAGCCCTACATTTAAACACAAGTGTCTCGACTCTCCAATTACGTAGTCCCATCCAAAATACTAATTACTTCTCCTCCTCCAAATAGATTTACTTAATATAATATAATTCCTTAATGAATTAGGTCTCCATATACACTATGCAAATGCCCTTGTGTCCTACCTCGGATTTTGAGATAAAAAAATGTCCTACCTCACATTTAATAACACATTTTATCTGATAGAAAATGTGAAAAACTATGATATTCAAAGTTACACATCAACCTCCATTTTGTTTTGAGAAAAGTACAACTTTAATTAGTCTATAATGGTTATCTCCTTTCCTCTCCATCCGGTCTTTCATCTCCACATGGAAACTGGAATGAAAGCATGAAAAAAAGACAATATACAAAAGAAGGTGAAGCTGGATAGGGCAGATTGGACAATAGAGATATTAATAGGTTTAACATAAACAGGTCATTTGCGAGGGAATACTGTTCCCTCGCTAAAACTGACATTAGTGGCAGAATTTGCGAGGGAATAAGGGTCCTCGTTTGTTTTGATCATTAGCGACGGACTGGTCCGTCGCTAACTGTTGAGAGGGAATCTGAAATTAAAACAGCACGGAAACCGAATGGATTAGCGACGGAAATAAGGGTCCCTCGCTAACTATTTTGACCGTTCCAGTATTGGTTAGCGTGAAGGGATTAGCGGCGGAATGGTCCCTCGCAAATTCCGTTGCTAACCCCATTTAAATTGTATCAGATCCCTCATTTTTCTCTCTCTGTTTACTCTTCACTTCACTCCCTCACTCTTCTCTCTCACGAACCCCAACTCACTTCTCTCATTTCCACCACCACCACACCACCACCACCACACCACCGCCACCACACCACCACAACCAACTGTCGTCGTCTCTCCTCTCTGTCTCTCTCCTACGCGAACGTCACCCTCTCTCCTACGCGAACCTCTCTCTCTCACCAGAGCTCTCCCTTTTCGCCACCACCGGAGCTCGCCCTCTTCACCACCACCGGAGTTCTCCCTCTTCACCAACGGAGCTCTACCTTTGAGGGTTTTGATTTTTACTGATTTTTATTTTTTATGATATTGTTTTGTTAGAATTTGTAAAATTAGTTTTGTGATATTGTTGTTTGGTAATTTTAGTGAATTTAGTTTTGTGATATTGTTGTTTTGAAAGAAGAAAATATGATTAGGTTTTGTGATATTGTTGATTGTGGTTTGGGTAGGGTTTTAGGTTTGGGTAGAAATTGAAATTGTGTTTAGGATTAGAAATTGAAATTGGGTAGAAATTGAAATTGTGTTTTACGTTTTAGGATTAGGTTTAGGATTTATAGAAATTGGGTAGGATAAAAATTTGAAGTTGAAATTGAAATTGTTTGTTGAAATTGAAGTTGTTTTATTGAAATTGAAATTAATAGTGAATTGATTTATGTTTTTTGCTTGAAATTGAAATGGTTTTATTGAAATGTGTTATTGAAAAGTGTATCATTTTAGAGTTGTTAATTGAAAAGTGTTTAATTGTTGTTTTGATGAACCCTAGGTTAGATGACTGTGTGTTGTTGATGGAAAAGGGTGAGGGGATGTCGTGCCTCACCCCCTTATTTTGCTCGAAATCATTTCCATTGAGATAATTGCGAGGCGATACTAACAATTTTAAGGTTGGGAGTTAGAAATAACTTCCTTACTTATATGGAAAAGGGTTTTGTCTGATCTGTCCTTAACCCCCATATTCGGCTCGAAATCATCTCCACTGATTGGGTGTATGATCGGTTATATCCGAGAAGAGCGGGTTTGAAGGAATCTTTTGTAATTGGGGTTGAACACTTTCTTATGGTAGCGTGGCGACATGAATTGGCTAAACGGGAAAAGGGGGTTAGATGTCCATGCTTAAATTGCGACGGTGTAAGTGTCAATTATTTTCTCATTACTTATATTGTTAGTTTAAATTTTATGTTTAATAACGTTTAATATAATTACTAATACATATTTTTATTTTACTCAATACAGACCAAAGTGACATGAGACATAAAAGATAATGACAATGTCCAAAGACTTTTTTTTAAATGGATGGGCGCTCAAATATCAGATTTGCTTTATAAGCTACGGTGTATAATGTCCTTAATTATTTGTTATTTCATTCTATCTTTTTCTCTCTACAATAAATAGTTAAGAATATTATTGATAAAACAATAGTTAATATTGCATTAAACTTTGAAAATGATGTGTAAAATAAAACAAAATTATTCTTAAAACTAACATGTACTCCGAAGCAAATAGAGTAAAACAATAGGCAGTTATAACAAATAAGAACATTATTATTATGGAATTGTTGTTTTTTTTGTCAACAGAATTGTTGTATCGTAGGTAAGCAGGAGTATCTTTTCCCTTATTTCCCAATCAGGTAAACACACAAAGTCATTGATCAATTTGGACCTGACTTTGTTTCTTTTGGCCCGTCTTGGACGAATGAAGTGGATGTTGATTTTTCTACCCCACAACTAGCTGTTGTTCCCCCACCAATTTTATTTACCCACATTATGCCCCTCTCAATTTTACCGGTTTTCAATTTTTAAAGTTTTATACGGATTTATCTATGTAATAGATAAATCAGATAAATTCATAGTTAAAAAAATGAATTACAGATTTATCAAATAAATGGATAACTCCGTAGTTAAAAAATGAATTACGGATTTATCTATTTAGTTGATAAATCCGTATTTGATTATATAACAACTGATTTAACAATTAAATAGATAAATCCGTAATTTATTCTATTTTACTACAGATTTATCTATTTAATTGATAAATCTGCCGTTAAAAATCAATTATGAATTTATCAACTAAATAGATAAATCCGTAATTATTTATAATTTGTAAAAAAATTAATATTAATTTTATTTTTAAAATGAAATAGATATAGATATTAGTGGTCTTTTGGTTATGTGAAACATTCACAACCAGGATATCCAGTAAAATGGGGAGGAGAACAACCACTAAAAATCAAAAGAAGGTTATAAAAACAACTATGGATGTCTATCTAGCAAGTTAGTAGCCTGGTGTGTGATATTTGAGTTCATGAAAGAGATTAGTTAAGTTAGTTGTATTAACTATTAAGTTACACATTTAGTTAAGAGATTGGTTAAGTCCATTGTATTAATTAACACATTTAGTTAAGAGATTCATTAAGTCACTTGTATTAGTTAAGTCCAATTACAAATTTATATTACAACTACAGATTTATTGTCCAACTACGGATTTAGTGTCCAACTACCGATTTATCAAAAAAAAAATATTACAACTACTTATTTATCGAACATATAGATAAATCCGCAGTTAAAAATTGTATTACGAATTTATGTGTTCCGTAAGCCAATTTTTTTTTTTAGATTTTGGATTTATGTACAACACATAAATCCGTAATACAATTTTTCTATACCCGAATGAAGTTTGGTGCCCAACCGTTGGGTAGAAAAATCAATATCCGACCTTTGAATACACAAGCAGAAACATATTATTTCTCGCACGTGACTTGCTCTGCTAGGGCAAAAGTCACCTTTCCCAGCTTTGGGCATGAGCCCGCGCAGCCCACCGCCAACGGCCTCTCACAATATGTCCGATATCACCGTTGATCTGCAAAATAACGAAAACAATCATCAGCAAGAAGATGATAACTCCAGCATAAAGAACAAGACTACAATGGAAGTGCCAGCTACTGACGCAACAATGGCTGCCAAGGTAAATAATACAGTAAGCCTTTCTACCTTCAAAGATGCTCTTATGAAAGTAGTGGGTGTGAGTGAAGGGATTAGTGATGCCTGCTGGGGAGATTTGCTTTCTAAAGATCTCCCAGAAAACAAATGGGACCAGGAACAAGATGAAACGCATCAAGCGGAGACCATTACCCCCTCCCTGAACCCTGAGATTAATTTCTCTGATGAGGAAATATCATCATATTCCAAACCTTGGAGGAATGCTTTAATAGTTAAGGTGCTAGGCAAAAAAGTTAACTTCAGAATGTTGGAAAGCAAACTGAGGAAAGACTGGGTTAAAAATGGCAACATGAGTATCGCTGACATGGCTGAAGACTTCTACTTGGTTCAACTCTCTGATATAGAAGATTATAGGCATGCTCTCTATGAAGGACCCTGGAAAATTGCTGACCACTACCTAGTTGTTCAAAGATTTAGACCTTTCTTCTCTCTTACAGCTTCCATTTCCCAAAAAGTTGTTGTTTGGGTGCGAATACCTAAGCTTCCAGTGGAGCTCTGTAATGATAAAGCTCTGACTAGGATTGGTTCCTCATTAGGTACTATGCTCAAAGTGGACAAGATGACTTCCCTTCACTCTAGAGGGAAGTTTGCAAGAATATGTGTGGAGTTAGACCTAGACAAGCCTTTGTCATCTCATATCTCTTTGAGAGGGATTAAATTGCCTTTGGAGTATGAAGGTTTGCATGCAATTTGCTTTAGGTGTGGGAAATATGGCCACAAGAAAGATAACTGTAGAGAAATGCTTGAGGTGGCATCTGCCATTAGCCCTAGCTCTGAACCTGCTGCTGAAATTGAACAGGTTGTGCCTCCTAATACAGGGAATGTATGTCTTTTAGAGACAGAGACAAGAGATGGTTGCATGGGGCCTTGGAATATCCCCAAATACATTACCAAGAAGAAAAAACAGGCTGCTGGAAAAGGTGGTCGTATAAATAGTGGTGGATCTAGCACTCATGAAGGCCCAACTAAGGGTCCTGTGAAAGCTCAAGCTGAGCCTATTATCAATGAAATCAGTCCAGTCAGTACTCCCAGTGTTCAGGAAATGGAAGTTCAGCATGCTGTTGACACAAAAGAAACTGATCATATACCAAAAGACAAGTCTATCAGTAAGGCAAGAGTTAGAAATCCCTTAGGTGGAAAGAATCCTCAACTTGCAGTAAAAGGCAAGAAGATGGCTAAGCCCACTAAACCTATGACCCGTAAGGATAAAAGTGGCAAGAAATGGAATACTAAAACCATTGGAGATCAGAAAGTTCAAGCCCCTGGGAAGGAAAACATTCCTTCCTCTAGCAACCAAGCCAACACTGTCATGAAGAATCATCCTGACGAAGCGGCTGTTATGGCCTACATGAAGAGTATATACCAATCTCATGGAGAATGTTTGCTTAACAAGTTCACTAGTCCTGAGTCTATTCGGTCTGCCCTTGGCCAGATAGAGGAAGCAGGTATGAAGAGATCTGAATGTATGGGAAACATGACTGTTTTAGGTCAGATCCCCAAAACTAGAAGTAGTGGTGTTCAAGAAGCATCAATCAACTGCAGTGGAAAAATCAGTAGCAATGGAACGCAAGTTTCCATGGTTGGCCTAGAGGGTGTGATCCCTCATTCCCCAAATCTTGCCTAAATGAATCTTATTTGCTGGAATTGCAGAGGTACAGCTTCTAAAGGATTTGCTGGTTTGATCAAAGACATGAAGCGTGAGTACGCAGCTTCTTTTATTGCTCTCTTAGAAACTCACACGAGTGGCCCTAATGCCAAGAGAATTGTGAAGAAATTAGGCTTTGATAATCATTACATAAAGGAGGCCAGAGGTCATTCTGGTGGTATCTGGCTACTTTGGGATAATGCCCATTGGAAGATTCAAATTACTAGGGAATCTTATCAGTTTATTCATATGAAGGTTCGACCAGTCAATGCTCAGCCTTGGTTCCTGACCATTGTCTATGGCAGCCCCCATTTTTCCCCTAGACAAACTCTTTGGGATGACTTACAGGATATTCACTCTGACATTGATGGTTCTTGGATGCTCATTGGAGATTTCAATGCTATCCTCAAAGACAATGAAAGATTTGGTCCCCCTGTTACCAGTTCACAGCTCACTGAACAAGGCTTCCAGACTACTATGGATACTTGTAATCTGTTGGATCTTGGATATAATGGTGATATTTATACTTGGGCTAGGGGAAATACTAGGAAGAGGCTAGACCGTGCTGTTGGCAATATCAGTTGGCGGCTAAGATTCCCTAATGCTGAGATAAATCTCCTTCCTAAACTCAAATCAGATCATTCTCCTCTGTTGTTGACTTGGGAGCAGAGAAGACCTATTAATAGAGGAAGAAGACCCTTTAGGTTTGAAGAGGTTTGGCTCACTCATGAGTCTTTCAATCAACTCATGATTGACAATTGGAGAAGCTCTCTAAACAATTTTCCTCTCCAACTTAAAGAACTTCAAGGTGTCTTGAAGGAATGGAATAAAGATACTTTTGGTAACATTTTCTATCAGAAGAAACAACTGGTAAAACAGTTAAGAGAGATTGATAAGAGCCTGAAATATAGGTGGAGTGATCAGCTTCTTAACCTTCAACAGTCCACCTGGAAAGCTTATGAAGTGATTCTAGCCAAAGAAGAAATATTGTGGTATCAGAAATCTAGGGCTAAGTGGATTGAGTTTGGAGATAAAAACTCTAAATACTTTCATAGTGTGACCACCATTAGAAGGAGGAGGAATCATATTAACACTCTTCAGAATGCAGAAGGTACTTGGATTGTTGAACCTCTGGAAATTGAAGCAATGGCCACAGACTATTTCAGGAACCTTTTCTCAGTTAATGAGAACTATGTCCCCTACAGTTTGTCTGGTCGTTTTCCTATCCTGGATGACCAGATTCTTGAAGATTTGGGTAGAGGGGTGACAGATGATGAAATTGGGAAAAGTATCAGGAATATAGGTGCCTTTAAAGCACCTGGTCCAGATGGCTATCAGGCTATTTTCTTCCATAGCCAGTGGAAGGTAGTTGGGGCTTCCTATTGCTCAATGATCAAAGATATTTGGGAGAATCCCAACAGAATCAAAGAAATTAATGCTACTTACTTAGCACTTATCCCCAAATCGGAGATTGTGTATAACATGAAGAACTTTCGTCCCATTGGATTATGCAATGTTGCATACAAGACTATCACCAAGTTGATCACTGCTAGACTGAAAGACTGCCTCCAAAGTCTAATAGGGCCTGCCCAGTGTTCATTTATTCCCAAAAGAAACAGTCATGACAACATTATCATTGCTCAGGAAATCTTTCATTCCATGAGGAGTAAGAGTGGCAAGAAGGGGTGGATGGCCATTAAGATTGATCTTGAGAAAGCTTATGACAGGCTTAGGTGGGAATTCATTAATGATACTCTTGAAGATATAGGTTTTCCTCCTAAGATAACTCATCTAGTCTGGCAGTGTATATCTTCTCCTTCAATGCAAGTGTTATGGAATGGAGAAGCTCTCGAGGAGTTCAGTCCATCTAGGGGAATTAGACAAGGTGATCCCATATCACCTTACCTATTTGTAATGTGCATTGAGAGACTATTTCAAGCTATTGAGCAGAATGTCAATAATGGTGAGTGGAAGCCTATCCAGCTCACTAGAGGGGGGCCTAAAATCTCTCACTTAGCCTTTGCAGATGACTTACTGTTTTTTGCTGAAGCTAGCATTGAGCAGGCAGAGATCATTCAGCAAACTATCCACAAGTTTTGTCTTAGTTCAGGGGAAAAAGTGAGTAATGATAAAACCAGGGTGTTCTTCTCTAAGAATGTGCCTAGACTGCTGAAGAAAGATATTTGTGATGTTATGGGATTCCAAGCTACTGAAGACCTTGGTAAGTACCTAGGTGTGCCTATTTTCCACAAGAGGGTGGGTCTAAACACTTTTAACTACGTGTTAGAGAAGGTGAAACAAAGGTTAAGTACTTGGAAATCAAGGACCTTATCCTTTGCTGGTAGGGTTACCCTGGCTAGATCTGTAGTCCAAGCTATGCCAACATATGTAATTCAATCTTGTGTTCTCCCTAGGGGTACCTGTGATGAGATAGACAAGCTGTGCAGAAGCTTCATATGGGGTGATGATGACAGTAACAGAGCAGTGCACCTCATTAATTGGGAAACTATGTGTAAACCTAAAGAGAATGGTGGTTTGGGGATGAGATCAACCAGGGCAGCTAATACAGCTTTCCTTATGAAAGGCTTGTGGAACTTTTGCAACAATTCTGAGACTCTTTGGTGCTCTGTGATTCGCAGTAAATATAAGTGTGGGTGGAGAGATTTTCCCAAGATTGATTCTAAGAAGAAAGGGTCTAATTACTGGAATGGCTTGGTGGACACTTGGGAGCTGTTCAGGAGCAATCTGGTATGGAATGTGGGGAATGGTGAAGATGTTAGGTTCTGGGATGACTGCTGGCTGCCTAATTCCATTTCCTTGTCCTCGTACTGCAATTCAGAGGTGAGCAGTAATGATATTATCTTGCCTATTAGTCACTTCATGAACTACAATGGGGAATGGAATTGGACTTTATTTGAAAATCTTCTGCCTGCTGAGATTTTTCAGAAGATTGAGAGGTATCCTCCTCCATCTATATTTAACCAAGATGATGAGTTTAAGTGGGGAGGTACCCCTGATGGCAGATTCACTACTAGATCTGCTTATATGGTGCAATCTATTGCTACCACTTCTCCTAACAATGAGCTGTTCAAGAGTGTTTGGAAGTGGAAAGGTAATGAGAGAATTCGTACCTTTTTGTGGAAATTAGCTCATGAAGCTATCCTCACAAATGTGGAGCGCTGTAGAAGAACTATTGCAACCTCTGGCTTGTGCCCTCTCTGTGGTGTTGAAGATGAAACCCTCCTCCATAGGTTTCGGGACTGCCAGACTAGCCTGGAGATATGGAATGGCCTCAACAAACCAAGCCAAACGGAATTTTTTAGTATTTCGAATTGGAAACAGTGGCTGAGCAACAACATAAAGATTAAGGGATCTGGGAACACTGGAATTACCTGGAGCATCACTTTTGTGGCTGCTCTTGATGTCCTGTGGCGCAATCGAAACGAATGTGTTTTTTCCCAAAAAAAAACAACAGCGCAGGAATCAATTATAAAAATTATGAATCATGTGGATTGGATTGATAAATGCATTGTGAGGAAAGCTAACCTTCATCCTCAGATCTTGTTGGATTCGGAATCTCAGAATGATACTTGGATTCCTCCTCCAACAGGGTGGTTTAAGCTAAATTGTAATGGCTCTATTAAGAACTTTGGGCGTGAATCTGGGTGCGGTGCCGTTCTTCAAGGTCCTCACGGTGAGTTCAAGTTCGCCCTTTGCCGTCGGGTTGATGCTTGTGATGTTCTTGAAGCTGAGTTGCTTGCAATCTACCATGGGTTGATGTTGGCGTGGAACAGGGGCTTCAGCAAGCTGATTGTTGAATCTGACTCTAGGGAGGCAATCGATCTTCTCTCTCCTGGGCGCTGTGCTTCTCACCGGTATCATCAATTGATTAATAGCATCCTTGACATTGGTGGCAACAACATTGATGTCAAGTGGATTGTGGTTGGAAGACAAAGCAACGCTGTAGCGGATAGACTATCTAAGGAAAATCACATTATTGGTGGCAATATTGTAATTTATGATAATATCCCTGGCTTTTTAGTCACTTTGTTTGCCCCTGATGGGTATGGGCCTGCTGGTCCAATTCTTATGAATTAGTTTCGCTTGGCCTTTGGGCCACTTTTTCCACCAAAAAAAAAAAGAAAAATCAATATCCGAATGAAGTTTGCCTTCTAGCATTTCCACGTGATCTTCATCCGCTTCAGCTGGGCCCATAAGAGTTGCCTACCTTCAAGTGAGTCCAAAGTCCAAAGAAAAAGGCTAGTCCAATGTTCATATTTTATAATCAGGATGTTGATTTTCCTACCCCCACCATTGGCCTTTATACCCCCACGCAACACATGAAATTCCCAATATATCCCTCTCATTTACAAAATTTGGGATTTTTTTTTGGATTTTTAGATTTACCTTTAATAGATAAATCCGTAATACAATTTTTAGTTTTTTTACGGATTTAATTGTTAAATCTGTAATTTAAAAATACATTACGGATTTATTAACTAAATAGATAAATTTGTAATGTATTATTATATTACGGATTGATAAATAAATTCGTAATATAATAATACATTACGGATTTATCTATTTAATTGATAAATCTGTAATGTATTTTTAAATTACGAATTTATCAATTAAATAGATAAATCGGTAAAAATTTCTAATTTGTTAAAAAATAATAATTAATTTTAATTTTTTTTATAAATAAAATAGATATGAATACCGGTGATATTTTGATTCTGTTCAGTGTGCCGATATTTCTTATACGTCACGATGTTGTACGCTAAAATAGATAATTTAGGCAAAAAATCAGTTTTCGAACAACCCACTTCGTTGTCCCCAGTGGCGGACCTATGCCTATGCCAGAGGGGTCACTTGAACCCCGTGGAAAAAAATATATCCATTTTTCTCCTATGTAAAAATATTTTTATGCATTTATTCTTTATATAAAAATACTTTGAACCCCCTGAAATTATAATTTTGTATTAGGACCCTTAATTTTGCACCCAATTGTACTCAAATACCTCGCAAAAACACACCACTAAGCCAATTATGAGTTATATAATTTATTTATTTAAATATATTAAAATGTTTTTAATTATATTTTTAGCGAATCATACTTTTAAAAATTTTGAACCCCTGACTCCTGGTCCTGAGTTCGCCACTGGTTGTCCCGAAACCACAACCTTTACATCAGGAAAAACTTGTTATCACAATTGACATCATATCGTATAGAATTTATTTAAAAGCACAGGATGTATGTTTATGTGAATGCTTCCTTGTCATGCAGGATCATTGTTTGGGCACCATTTCTGAACTTCAGGAAGTTTCCAGCCAGTTCAGACTTGCGATACCATTGGTCTATACCTGAAGATCCTTCAAAAATAAGAAATGTGTACTCAAAGTACCCATTTGCCGAACCCGAAGGGTGCAAGGTGTTTGATGAATTGTCAAGATGAAGTGTGTGACTCTAAAACACCACGTATGGTTTTATTTCTAAAGGGTGCAAGGTGTTTGATGAATTGTCAAGATGAAGTGAGTGAGAGATGGATGATCCACTAGTAATGCCACATAAGAAATCCACGTCAATAAAAAACACTAGGCATGGCAACATAACCCGAACCCGCGGGTACCCACCCGCCCCCGCCCCGAGTTTGACGGAGAAAACCCGCTTTGACTGGGGACGGGGTTGGGTTCGGGGATGTCGGTACCCACCCCGTCCCCGCCCCGAACCCGCCCCGAACCCGCTCGACAAAACATAAATTAATTATTTTATTTTATTATATGCATATTTACTCATTCATTTTGTTTCATAAATTTTGTTTATTTTTAATTTTGATCTATTTCCTATAGAAAAATCTATTTTAATACTTTTAAATTTATTTTATCATTGTATAATTATTATTATTTAATTTTATTAATTATTATAAATATATTTTTTATATTTTTCGTATAAATTGTGGCGAAAATGGGTACCCGCGGGGAACCCATCCCCGTTTGGGACGGGGTTGGGGGATGCAAAACCCGACCCCGATAGAGGTAGGGGCGGGGACGGGGAATGCCACCCGCCCCCGACCCGCCCCGTTGCCATGCCTAAAAAACACCCCATGTATGCCACATCAGAAAAATGTCCACTCAGCGTTTTAGTATTGCCACGTTAGGGACTATTATTATAAACGAAAAAATAAGTGAGAGACTAAAACGCATATTTCTTTTCAATTTCATCATCATTTTCCCCAAAACTAAACCCTAAATATTTCACACTTCCATAAACATAAATCATATTCAACCCAAAAAATGGACTTACCCAGAAAAACTCCCCAAGTCATATAATCCATCTACGTCTCTGCTAGCATTTCCTACTCGCACATTCTCGCCAGATTCATCCCGTCACTGCTTCACCGCCTTCCAACCCAAATTCTTCAATTGATCGGTTTTTAATTTTCGCTTATTAAAATCAAGAATGCAAGATGGAAAATGGGTTCCTAAATTTGCCCAAATTAATTGATGGGTTTTTAATTTGCCCAAATTAATCGATCAAATAATTATTTGCCCAGATTAATAGATTTTAGTTTTCCCAAATTAATCAAAGGTGGAAAATTCTCAACAGTGCTTTCCAAATTCTTCAATCGATGAGTTTCTAATTTTCCCAGATGAAGATGAAAAATCCGTGGAAAATGATGAATTGGAACCCTGAATTGAGTTTCTCGCATTGAAAATTAGGATTTAAGTTTGACGACGAAGAAGATGATGATTTTAATTGTAAATGACTAAACTGAAATTTAAAATAAACTTAAAAGGATCGAAAGTGCATTTTTTTACTTGTAAAACCATATAAATCCACGTGCAAAAGCCATGTAGGCTATTAGTCATCAGCTTAACGGACACGTCAACATCTGTTCACTCAAATGGACAGAATGTCCAAAAAATGATTTATGTGTAACAAATTTGAAACATAGAAGAACCAACCGGAAAAAAACTTAAGGGACCAAAGCAGAACTTTAGCCTCTCTTTGGCAAGGGTAATCCGCTGGCTTATAGCGGATCTGATCGTTGTAACTGTTTGACACTACTAGCTTTTAGCGTTTTTTCATTAGCAATTATAGCGTTTTTTGAAACGCTACTTGAAGTAGTGTTTGAGCTTATAGGGTTTTATTTTCTCTCTCAATTTTACCCTCGTTACTTTAACTAAATTCCCCATTATCCTTCATTAAATGAATTTCTATCTCATTTTCAAGCATTAATTACAAATGTCTATTTACGTAATTCTATATTTATAAGATACTTCAACCTCTAATTTTACCAAACACTTTAAATTCAACCTGTTAGCTTATCTGCTATCAGCTATCCACAATCAGCTCATCTGCTATAAGCTAGCTTATCCGCTAGCTTATGCGCTATCCGTTACTTTTTGCCAAACAGGGCCTTAAAATAACTTAAAAGACGAAAAAAAATACATCTTAGCCAATATTGCGAGAATATTTAAGTAATCTTATCTTAAATGATTTTAGCTCTACCAAGAAGGATTGATCCGAGCGGTAACTAGGCTCGGATCCCACCCAATGTCTCTAGTTCGAATCTTGGTGTGGCAAAAACTTTGTTGGGAGGAGAGAAGCACACAGACCGACAAAGTCGGGTATGCTCGTGGTCAGCCAAGTTCCCCGACGTAGATTTGTACTGGCAAAGTCGGGTATGCACGTGGCCGACCAGGTTCTCCGACGTAGATTAGTACCGGCAAAGTTGGGCATGCACGTGGCCGACCAGGTTCCCCGACGAAGCCGTTTGATATTGCGCACCAATTACACGTTAGCAAAAAAATGATTTTAGCTCTCTTCCCCCCCCCCCCCCTCAAAAAACCCCAATGTTGGTGGAACACTAAAATTTAGTTGGAAAGTATTTTCCAACCCTTTCATTCCCTTCAAAAATTTGAACCAAACTACATTTTAAAATAATCCCTCATCTTCCTCTTCTCCTAAATTACCCTCCAACCAAACACTATCTTAGGTAGGCTTTGGCACCAGTCAGATTCGTTATTAAAAATGTCCATCTAGAGAAAACCAAACACATCAACAGCTGACCCATCTCCGTCTGCTTCGGCTAATAGATAAGGTGGGTGGTGGGTCGTACGTATGAGTTGACTCGATAGTTGCAACAACCACATCGTGTGTCGTAGCCGAAATGATGAGTGGGTTGGGTTGGGTAAGCAAGTTTGTGGATAGAAAGAACCCAGTTTTGGGCAAGTAATAATAGTCAAATTATATTTTGGTTTTAAAAACCATTAAAACTCGAACCCGACGAGAATTAAATACACAACTTAAATACATGTTTAGTGAAAATAAATAATCCATGTATACCACAAAGGGAATCGATGCATCGACTTTTAAGCCAAACTAGACGTAAACTTGTGCCTACGCACGGGTCGCACGAAATTATATTATATCAAATATTCTAAAAACAAAATTGAATAGTAAAACTAATTTAAATGTTTGTAGTAAAATATATTTATAGAATTTGTAAATGAAATCAGAGATTTTATAACATATTTTATCAGTAATAAAATTATATCAACAATTTCTAATATTTCTCGCTAAAGCTCAAAAAGTAATGTGGGACAAACTTTTTTAGCTAAAAGACCAAGTAGGTAGCTCAGTTGGCGAGTTAAGAGATACCGAAGGAGTGCAAGAAGGAGGTCCCGGGTTCAAACCCCGGAAACTAACATTTCCCCCACCCCACTAACCTTGTTTATAAAAAAAAAAGTAATATGTGGCATAGGGAGTATAAAAAACATTATCTCGATAACATCTAATGTTTTATCGTCGCGACTCAAAAGCAACACAATGATTATAGGAAAACAAATAATTCATTTATAAAATGTAAATATATTCATTCCAAGAACATGTAATATTTCTTGATAGACTCAAAATAATTAAAAATAGTATATAACTATTCCGACAACATGTAATGTTTCACCATCGAGAATCAAAAGTAATGAAATTACCAACAACATATAATATTTTCTCGTTAGAACTCAAGCAAAATAGAATAAATAATTATTCCGACAACATTTTTTTGTCTGATCTCCAAAGCAAAATAAGGATTTATAAAAAATCAAAAAAAATATTGATGTGTTCAAAAACATTAAAATTACAGTTACAACGTACTAAGAGACTTGTAGATGATTCAAATAGATAAATTGTGAAAAACAGAGCAATGAGAGTGTTAGAGAAAAAAGAGGAGGAGAAAAAAGATTAAGAGAAGGAGAACGTTTGAAAGAAAGGAGGGTGATGTGTGTGTGTGAGAGAGAGGGGGGGAGATAAATTGTGAAAAACAGAGCAATGAGAGAGTTGGAGAAAAAAAGGAGGAGAAAGAAGATTAAGAAAAGGAGAACGTTTGAAAGAAAGGAGGGTGATGTGTGTGTGTGAGAGAGAGAGAGAGAGAGAGAGAGAGAGAGAGAGAGAGAGAGAGAGAGAGAGAGAGAGAGAGAGAGAGAGAGATAAATTGTGAAAAACAGAGCAATGAGAGAGTTGGAGAAAAAAAGGAGGAGAAAGAAGATTAAGAAAAGGAGAACGTTTGAAAGAAAGGAGGGTGATGTGTGTGTGTGTGTGAGAGAGAGAGAGAGAGAGAGAGAGAGAGAGAGAGGTTGGCAAAAAGTGATAATATGATTGTTTTTCTTTTGACAAAGATAATATGATTGTTTGAAAAGTGAGAAATGTTGAAAAAAAGTGAAAAAGTAAAAAGTTAGAAAAAGACAAAAGAGGATGATGAAAATACCATTTTGCCTCCCAAAATTTAATGTTGTATGAAAAATATAAGATGACTATAATAGTAATTAGATCAACCCTGTTGCACCCCAAAAAATCCGGTTCGGACTTCTCATTGTACAACGTGGAAAAGGTATGGAGCCGCCACCAATATTTTAATTTTAAGACCAAAACATTGAAAAAAGGTCTTTTAGACAAGGCGGATGGTCTTTCGAAAACTAGAGATATGGGTTCGGGGGTCGGTTAGGCATGGGGAAGGTATTAGCACCCCGTACCTCCTTTCTACCGAAAGGGAACCTTTAATTAAATGTGTGGTTTGAAGTGTTGATTTGAAAATGCTTTTATTTTGCCTCTTTATTGAAAAGGGAGTGAGAAGACTTAATGAAAATTTTTATTTTTGGCGCTTGACGAGAGTTGGCCTCTCGCTCCTACGTATCTCCTGGTGCGATGGAGAATTCAAAGCTACGTAGTTCTTGGTTGTCCTAAAAAGGTTTTTGTTTTTTAGTCTGTTTAGATGAGTTTTCGCAGTAGGAGTGAGGATTCGCGATGACCAAACAACAACGGTTTAGAGTGGTCGCGCTACTAACTCTTTTGAAAATGAAATTATCATTAACAACCAAACGGCAACGGCGCGAGTGATCATTAACGATAATCGGTTTTGCTTTTGATTCGAGTGTTCGCGATGACCAAACAACAACGGTTTAGAGTGGCCGCGCTACAAACTCTTTTGAAAATGAAATTATCATTAACAACCAAACGGAAACGGCGCGAGTGATCATTAATGATAATCGGTTTTTATTTTAGATGATCAAAAAGGACTTTCGCAATCGAATTAATTTTGGTTTGTTGTGCTTGACGAGAACGTGGCTCGCTCCTACGTATCCCAAATGGGAATCAAAGCGACGTAGTTCTAACTCTTTGGTTTTGAAAAGGTTTTCGAAGTAGGACGAGCATTAGCGAATGATTAAACTAACTAAGGTTATGGGTAATCATCGCTAAGTACTCATGCGAAATTGAAGACCGTTCATAGAGATCAAACTAACAAAGGTTATGGGTGACCTCCACTACTTGCTTATTTTTGTTTATTGAAAATGCTTCGAAAATTAATGGGTTTGGAAAAGAGTTTTTTAGAAAATAAATAAATCATTTTCAATCGAATTCTATGTCCAAAACCAAATGCAAAATGAATGAATGAAGTTCAAACATATTCAACTAATCAAGCAATCATAAACATGTTGACCATCAACTAAGATTAAGCATGCCGATATAATCAAGAGATTTAATTGTCAAAGATGCGAGACAAAGTTCTCAAAACAATTGTGTTTATGTGTGAAGGGGAATTGCTACACAAGTTGGGAGCAATCTCAAGAGGGGCACATATATCTCTATGCTACACATGTTGGTAGTCTTATAAGGGCACATGATTGTGCAAAAGGGTTTGTGCACAATTAAGTCGGGACATTCAAATGGCATCAAGAACAAAGAAATACAATTAATCATAGGCATAGAGTATTCTAGGTTAGGTGAATGAACATGTGAAAATGAATGCGAGATATCATGTTAATGAATGCATGATCATATGATAATGAATACAAGACATGATATTAATGGATGCATGAACATGTAAGAGAGTATGAGAATGCAAGAGGCATAAGCATATATGAATGCATGAACATGTAAGCATATGAAAGTATGCAAGTATTAATGTGCAAACATAAGAATGTGTCACACAAGTGATGAAATGCAAAGTGTGAAAATGTTTTGGGTATTTTTGCAAATTGACAAGTAGTAAAACTTTTAGTAAAAAGTTAGTGAATGGTAAAGTAAAAATGCATGAGGCAAATGGTATTTACTTAATGAAAGGGTAAAGTAAAAATGTAAAAGAAAGTAAATGGTAATTACTTAATGAAATTGTAAAGTAAAAATGTAAAAAAGGTAAATGGTAATTACTTAATGAAATGGTAAAGTAAAAATGTAAAAAGGTGAATGGTAATTACTTAATGAAATGGTAAAGTAAAAATGTAAAAAGGTGAATGGTAATTACTTAATGAAATGGTAAAGTAAAAATGTAAAAAGGTGAATGGTAATTACTTAATGAAATGGTAAAGTAAAAATGTAAAAAGGTGGTTAAAAGTCAAAAACACACTAACACAATTACACTTATCTACACAAGATCAAACAACACATTTTGAGCACTAAACTATGCACAAAAATGGGCTCTATGGCCGAACCCCTATATGAGCATAAACACCAAATTTTTCATGCCAAAACTCATAATCAACACATAGAACAAATCATGCAAATCAAGCACATCATGCATTTTATTTACATAAATCAAGGAGTGAAAAGAAAGCAACAAAAACCCTAAATTCTAAGGCTCAAAACCGAAACCCCTACACCCATAAATCAAGCCAAAATTCAACTTGCAAGTTATGATATGAACAAGAAGATGCATATAATATGTGAAAGCCCTCTATTTATGGAAAAGTGAGAAAATGAGTGTGAAAATACAAACTACATGGTTAAAACACAAGAAAATTCCCCTCAAGGCCAAGGACTCATTGCCAACACCCAAGGCTCCCAATGTCCTTGTCATAATGTTGGAAACAAGTCCTCTAAGCCTTTTGAGAAAGGAAAGAGGAGTAGAAGAAAGATTTACATGTTAATAATTAAAATGCAAGAGATAATAGGCTTACCTCAAGAAATAACTAGAAAAGGAATAAAGATGTAAAATAGGAGCAAGAACACTTGAAGAACACCTCCAACAATCTAGATCCTCACGCAAATCCTCTTCCTTGGGTGGATTTTGATGAAACTTGGATGATTATGGAAGCTTGGAAGGAGAGTTATTGAAAATGATGAAGGATTATCAAGCTTTTTTATTTTATGGTTGAAGAAATTGTGTAGAGAAGATGGAGGAGAGGGTTTTCGTTTTTTGAGAGAGAGGAGAGGAGAGTATTGTGTGCTAGGGTCTGCAATGAGAGTAGCCTCAAGCTCTATGGGTTAAGGGTTGTGTGAGGGAAGTAAAGGAATTAGTGTGTATTTTGTGGTGTAGAGAGAAGGAAGGTAAAAACATGTTGTGTATTGAATGTTATTGGATTCAAAGGTGTGCTTGTCATGATGAAAGGCTTTTTTTGTGATGTGCACTTGATGGGGCTGAAGTGAAGGGCATGAGGGTGGAGTGAGGGAGATGGTTTGCTTGTGAGATTGGTACTTACTTTGGCCAAAAATGGATAAAAGCAAAAAACACCTAAAAGGACTTAGCCCTAATTCTAAAAATACAATAAACATACAATATTATTTTATTATTCATTTTTCATTTCTGATTTCAGATTTCATATTTTTAATTATATATATTTTTTTTGAGCCTTTTTGAAAAAAACCGTTACAATTGACCAAAATACCCTTTTTGACGCTAAAACCCTAATTTGCCCGAAAAATGCGTTTCCACTTCAAAATGAATCTATAACCCTAGAAATGACCTCTAGAATCTTAGAATGCATGCTCAATGACCTTCATGAGGAATTATCATTTTTATTGTGAAATGACCAAAATACCCTTTTGGACTCAAAAAAACCTGATTTACCCAAAAAGTGCATTTCAACTCTAAAAATGATTTTAGAAACTTTGGAATGACTTTTAGGACTCAAAATGCAATGCATGATGCTTCTCACTCCTCAACTTATTTATTTTTGTGGAAAATTAGGGTTTTGATCTAAGCTGGACAAAATTGGGGTATGACAGCTGCCCCTCTTTATTTGGATTTTACCAAGAAATATGAATTGCGCGAGACATATTTCGAAGGTAAAATAGAAATAAAGAATTCAGAAATTATACCAATTTTGTCCATTTGGAGAAACCCGAATTTTCTCCCTCTTTTTTGGAAAGGTAGACACTTTCGTGTCGATGCGAAAACAGTAAATGAACACTAACGTGCTGACAGAAAAGGTAAAATGGGCACTTGCGTGCTTACAGAAAAGTAAAACGGGCACTTGGCGTGCAGACAGAAAAGTAAAACAGGCACTTGGCGTGCAGACAGAAAAGTAAAACAGGCACTTGGCGTGCAGACAGAAAAGTAAAACGGGCACTTGGCGTGCAGAAAGCGGTAAATTGGGAATTCGGAGGCTGCCTAAAACCTTCTAACGGACTCTTGTCGAGTCCGAGCTCTGGGGGGGTGGCCTTTTCGAGCGACCGATCAACATCAGGTCCGGAACTGATTTGATCAATGGATTTACGCTATGCCTTAGGCTGACACAACTAATCCGAAGGACTTGACGAAGTCTGATGGATCCATCGCGTGCTCGTACACGATGTTGTGATCTGTGGAAGGAGTTCACTAACTCTGTGTTGATGGAGTTTACTAACTCTGGGTTGATGGAGTTTACTAACTCAGGGTTGATGGAGTTTACTAACTCAGCGCTGATGGTGATTTTCTGAAAAATAAGATTTTTGGGACCCTCTGGTCCGAAGCAACTTCCTGGATGGTGCATGAAATGCATGCATTTGGGTATTTGGATGCGCATGAATGCAATGATTGATTTTGGTGGGATGCTTTTTCTGTTTGATTCCTCTTCTTTTCCTTTTGTTATTCTTTCGCTCTTCTGAGATGCGAATTTGAAGGCGTAATGTACTGTTTGATGCCATGGAGTGATGACTGGTATGGAAGATATGAGAATGATGAATGATATGAAAATGTTGTGTTCTTTTATGTTCCGTCTTCTGTGATTTTCTTCTCTCCTTTCTTATTTGCTCCTCTTTTTTTTTTTATGGAATGCAGATATCTATGTAAATGGAGTGTGAATGTATGTTATGCAAAGTGTATGTGATGTGATGATTTCAATGGAATGATGGATGCTATGAGATGCTATTTTTGATTTTCTTCCTTTTTATTTTGGTTAAGGATCAACACTTCAAGTGCCTACAAGGTAAACATCCTAATCCCCAAAGATTAAGGTGAGCACCAAAGCCCTACAAGATAACAACCTAATCCCTAAGGATCCAGGCGAGCACTGAAGCCCTACAAGATAACAACCTAATCCCTAAGGATCCAGGCGAGCACTGAAGCCCTACAAGATAACAACCTAATCCCTAAGGATCCAGGCGAGCACTGAAGCCCTACAAGATAACAACCTAATCCCTAAGGGTTAAGGCGAGCACTAAAGCCCTACAAGCGGCCAACTTTAGGCGACCCCCTCATGTGCTGAGATAGCTGGTTAAAGAATTTTCCTGTTTTTCTTTTGCTAGGTAATGTGATGAACGTGAGATGATGAATGAAATAGGTATACCATGGGTGTTGAACCTGATGGAATGATGGACGAATTTTTCTTTTTGCTTTTTTCTTATTTATTTTGCTTCTTTTCTTGATGCATGCAATGCGAATGTGAACATGATGCGAATGTGATACTTTGATGCAAATGCTATGGTGAGTAAAGGAAACACATGAATGCGTAGCAAATGATATGATCGGTGATGTAGAAAGCTTTTGGCAACGATGAGACCGGCACTTGTCACGTCTATCGAAGCAAAAAAGTGTTACAGGTATGCAATGTGATGAATGTGCAATGTGAAAGTAAATGAACTACAAAAGGCCCGTGAATGATGGATGTTGAAGTTGGTCAGAAACAGAAATTGATAAGCTGTGTGTGCGAACGCAGATAACATGCGAATGCAAATGTACTGCTGGCTGCATGATGGAATGATTTATGCTTTGGTGGGGGCAACGGGTGCAATGTGGATGATTTTTGCCTTTTTGGTTTTCTCTCTCTTTTTTTTTTTTGAATAAATGGATGAATGCGCACAGGTAATGCTTAAATGCAATAGTTGTGGCAGATGCATGACTTGTTGTTGAAATACAATGTATGGTGCAATGATTTATGATATGGTATAATAGTAATGCATGCAAATGTGTTTTGTTTTGAGATGAGAAATGAGACTTTCGATGCGAGGGGTAGAGAGGTGAGTGCTCTGGAATAATCATTCCTTGGAAAGAGGTTTGAATTCAGACATGGCAATCTCAAGGTTGTTATTCACAGACACTGATGTGCAAAAACTATTTGACCGTGTTTGCAGACTCGCTTATTTTGCTCTCCTATGATGGTGCCCCATGATGATTGATTTTTAGGTCCACAAAGTTAGCTGAGTGAGTTTCTGACCTCACATTATTAACTTGTGTTCTCTCTCTTTGAAGCATAAACATGTAGAGTAGGGAAAATACAGATGAATGAGTCAGTTGACTTGGTATGACAGATATGACACGTGAGGGGATGAAAGGTAGGTTTTTGCCAAAGTCGTGAAAGGTGGAACTGCCCCGATTTAGACTACTGGTGATGAGTGCATAACTTGCCCCTGTCTAGTGGTGACAACAGCCAGGGTTGTAGAGGAATAATGAATTGGAAATACCATGACTTTGGAATGAAGGGTGGCAAACAAGGGATTTTGTCTCAACCCACGACGTTTGGTGTTGCCCCAATCTTGACGAGAGCAAGGTTGCCCCGACTCGAGTTTGCAAAAGGATGTATTTAGCATGGTGGGTCGAGAAATTGCCCTGGTGTGGTCTCATGGATGTGAATATGACGAGGGGATGAGATGGGCGTAAGGCGAATTTCCCCGACTTTAGGTGGAGTGAAGGGTGACGGGATTGCCCCACTTTGGAATGGTATTTCAAATGATTGCGTCTAGTGGGGTTGTGAAAGGCGACAGAGTTATGGTGATGGTTATGAACTGAGGGTGATATATGAATGGGGTGGGCAATGAATAAACCTCCCCAAAGTTGAGTGGAGTGAGAGGTGAAGGGAATGCCCCCTAGTACACACTTTTGGTTCTCTTTAAGAACAACTCGAATGCAATGAAAGTTTTGACTTTTTAGTATGAGGAGGGGCTCCACTTGGTGACCACTAGACCTTGTTTTAATGCAACATGAATGCATCTTGGAGTGCAAGTCCTTCTCCTTTTTACCAACTTTCCTTTTTTGATTGTTTGTTTTTTCTTTTGAGCAGCTTTCTTTTTTCTACTAGTTTGTTTTTCTTTTGAGCAGCTTTCTTTTTTCTGCTTGTTTGTTTTTTTTTTTTGAGCAAACACGTCATAAATAAATAAACTTATTTGTCCTAAGATTAAAACTTTGAGAAAACAGGAGCAACCAGTCATTGATCAGAATGGACTTTTTAGGGTTGTGATGTGGAGAAGGGGATGATTGAGCTTAATGAAGTGTTTGGGGTTGATGGGGCAGATGTTTTTTTTAGTGGTATGATTTGGCTAGGTTAATGGTTTATGAAAGAATGAGTTATTAGGCTCAATGAGGTGTTTGAGGTTTTATTGAGATGAGAACCTCTTATGTGCCTCACGGTAAAATGAACCTGTTTCAGGGTTGTAACGTGGTCAAGGGTTTATGGAGGATAGGCCAAAGGAAGTGTTTGAGGGTTTATTTCAGACAAGGATCTCTCATGCGTTTAATGGTATCAGCTCACCATTTCTACTACTTTTGCTTCTTTTTTCAGGATTTTTCCTTTTCAATCCTCTCTTTTTCCACTTTCTTCTTTTTTTTGGTGTGGTTTTTCTTTCTCTTTCTTTTGAGCTAAGTGAGCTGATAAAGGTGATACACAATTTTCGATATGAGATTGATCCTTGTCTATGGTGATTGAGATTTTTGGGATTTTTGGCTTAAGGTGTTTTCGGATATGGAATGATGGCCAAACTTCATTTCAAAATCATGATTGCTTGTTTTCTCAAAAATTAAACCCCAGGACAATAATTTATCTATTTTCATATATTTGCTCTTTTTTCTTCATTTCTTTTCATGCTCTAATTTTTGCTTAGGCCGCTCTTACGAGTTTCCGACCTAACCAGCTTTTTTGATTTTTTTTACTTTTAAAAAGACTTGCACCCAAGGAATACAATGTTAACAAGATATCTAGTGATGACAAATTTGCCCCAGTATGGAGGACCAAGAGTGGTATTTCATTAGGGGGACCAACCAAAAAGCCAACTATGCACTAATCTGGGGGATATGTACTTTATGGGTGGTCAGGGTGGGATTAGACTTGGGCGAGGGATGATGACAATGTAGGGACACTAACTGACTCAAACAAAAATAAAGACACATGTCACACAAAAGTTACTACACGAATGCTTCGCAGAGAGTTAACATTAGTTAAAACGTGAAAGAAACATTTTTGTGGACCATTTCGGTCATTCATCATGGGGGTGGGTGAGATGCAACGCTTTGTTGAAAAATGTGAACAAACTGCTGTTTTGAAAAATCGAGTGCCTTGAAACACCTTGAGTTTGCAACTAAGTAAGACTAAACTTTCCCAAAGATGAATAAAAAAAAAACTTCGCAAGAACGTCTCACCTCTCATCACAATTTTTTTTAGAATTATTATTGTTTCTCTAGAATTATGCTCATTTTTTTTATGCATGATGTAAATATGCAAATGAATGAGAATGCAAACTGGATAAATACGCATGGAATGAGAATGCGAATGAAATGAGAATGCAAATGAATAAATGTGAATAAAATAAGAATGCGAATGGATGAATGTGGATTTATCGCGTCGGGGAATTATAAGCTTTTCATTTGAAGAGTACAGTACAAAATTTGATTTTGACTTTAGCATGCATGGCTTCTCTCCAAAATAAAGCTTTTAACTCTCTGGTGGTCATAAAAATTCATGCAACATGAGATATTTATTTGATTATTTCTGTAATGCAAAGAAAAAATGCATGTAGTATGTTTTCTAAAAACTTGTGGAAAATAACAATTTTTTATTTTTCTTGATTTTTTTTGATTTTTTGATAAAAGACTGTATGCGCTAATACTTGTTTGAATGCAAGTGCAATGCAATATGTATGATTTCCTGTTTGTCTTGGTGCCGGGAATCACGGTGTACTATGTCTTGCCATAGATTTAACGGTGGATTTTGATTATTTTTTCTTTGAAACACAACAAGGTTAGAATCAATAAGCGAAACAAAGCACATTCCATGCATTCAAACTTAAACAAACACCTCGGAGTGTACGCTGTTTCACTTTTGATTCCACACCATGCCTATGGCAAGATTCTTTGTCACTTTGGGATTCTCGGCAAACAAACTTTGATGAAATGCAAGGATGCATGCATGAACTGTAAAAGCTTATGTTGTATGCAATGCGGGGATGCATGCAAAATGATGATGATATTTTATGCATGAGCAGATTAGGGCAAAATCTTTATTGGCATTAGTTCAAATTGTTTTTTTGAAAAATGCGGGCCGTACGTGGTTTCATATGGACCTAGTAAGAGAAAGGCTACAACGGCAACTCTTTCTCTCCTTTTTTTGAAAATAAAGTGGACCACATACTGCCTCGTACGAACCGACAAAAGAAAGGCTACAACGGCAGCTCTTTCTCTACTTTCCTTTTTTATTTCTTTGGAAAAATTCCCTTCTCTTTTTTTTGAAAACATGCCTAGATTACAATGCAACACACAATTTGGTATGCCCCTTGTGTCCTACGAAGGTGGGGACCTAAGTTCTAGGACAACTCAAATGTTCCTCCCATGTGGGTTCTAGTCACTTCCTCACCAGGTTACCAGAGCTAATTCTTTCTCACAATAGCACCCACAACGATGGAACGCCATCTGGTGTGAGGCCTCATGAAAGAGCATACTCTGGCTGAAACTTTCGTGAGAGTCAGAAGGACAACGGTCCAATTGCCAGTCACTACTCGTTTCCACTCTCCTAAGTTTTGTCAGACATTGGGTTTTGGGCCCCTCTCAAAGCATAGTAAGCATAAGGTGTGAGTGTATGCAGCAAGGGCATACCGCCTAAAACTACCCACATGTACCCCACCTGCAAAGGAAAACCCAGAACAGTCCAAACAATAGCAGACAATAACATGTCGTCTACCCTAAGGTTCAATATCACAATACCAATAATCCAACCTAGATTTCAACAGTCATATGCACTGCTTACCTCAAGAAAGGGAGCGGAGAAGAAGGGATCATAATAGAATGGGAGGAAATGCATATTTTTACCTTAAGAAAAGGAGCAGAGAATAGGGGACATGGGAATTGAGGAATGCATGAACACGGCATCGTGAATAAATAAAGAAGGAGTAAAACAAAGCTTTCAACTCAATTAATTTTAAAACCACACATCAAAGTTAACTAGGCTTGACCCTCGTCTTTTTTTTTTTAAAAAAAAAGTGTCCCCAGTGGAGTCGCCAGCTGTTGCACCCCAAAAAATCCGGTTCGGACTTCTCATTGTACAACGTGGAAAAGGTATGGAGCCGCCACCAATATTTTAATTTTAAGACCAAAACATTGAAAAAAGGTCTTTTAGACAAGGCGGATGGTCTTTCGAAAACTAGAAATATGGGTTCGGGGGTCGGTTAGGCATGGGGAAGGTATTAGCACCCCGTACCTCCTTTCTACCGAAAGGGAACCTTTAATTAAATGTGTGGTTTGAAGTGTTGATTTGAAAATGCTTTTATTTTGCCTCTTTATTGAAAAGGGAGTGAGAAGACTTAATGAAAATTTTTATTTTTGGCGCTTGACGAGAGTTGGCCTCTCGCTCCTACGTATCTCCTGGTGCGATGGAGAATTCAAAGCTACGTAGTTCTTGGTTGTCCTAAAAAGGTTTTTGTTTTTTAGTCTGTTTAGATGAGTTTTCGCAGTAGGAGTGAGGATTCGCGATGACCAAACAACAACGGTTTAGAGTGGCCGCGCTACTAACTCTTTTGAAAATGAAATTATCATTAACAACCAAACGGCAACGGCGCGAGTGATCATTAACGATAATCGGTTTTGCTTTTGATTCGAGTGTTCGCGATGACCAAACAACAACGGTTTAGAGTGGCCGCGCTACAAACTCTTTTGAAAATGAAATTATCATTAACAACCAAACGGAAACGGCGCGAGTGATCATTAATGATAATCGGTTTTTATTTTAGATGATCAAAAAGGACTTTCGCAATCGAATTAATTTTGGTTTGTTGTGCTTGACGAGAATGTGGCTCGCTCCTACGTATCCCAAATGGGAATCAAAGCGACGTAGTTCTAACTCTTTGGTTTTGAAAAGGTTTTCGAAGTAGGACGAGCATTAGCGAATGATTAAACTAACTAAGGTTATGGGTAATCATCGCTAAGTACTCATGCGAAATTGAAGACCGTTCATAGAGATCAAACTAACAAAGGTTATGGGTGACCTCCACTACTTGCTTATTTTTGTTTATTGAAAATGCTTCGAAAATTAATGGGTTTGGAAAAGAGTTTTTTAGAAAATAAATAAATCATTTTCAATCGAATTCTATGTCCAAAACCAAATGCAAAATGAATGAATGAAGTTCAAACATATTCAACTAATCAAGCAATCATAAACATGTTGACCATCAACTAAGATTAAGCATGCCGATATAATCAAGAGATTTAATTGTCAAAGATGCGAGACAAAGTTCTCAAAACAATTGTGTTTATGTGTGAAGGGGAATTGCTACACAAGTTGGGAGCAATCTCAAGAGGGGCACATATATCTCTATGCTACACATGTTGGTAGTCTTATAAGGGCACATGAATGTGCAAAAGGGTTTGTGCACAATTAAGTCGAGACATTCAAATGGCATCAAGAACAAAGAAATACAATTAATCATAGGCATAGAGTATTCTAGGTTAGGTGAATGAACATGTGAAAATGAATGCGAGATATCATGTTAATGAATGCATGATCATATGATAATGAATACAAGACATGATATTAATGGATGCATGAACATGTAAGAGAGTATGAGAATGCAAGAGGCATAAGCATATATGAATGCATGAACATGTAAGCATATGAAAGTATGCAAGTATTAATGTGCAAACATAAGAATGTGTCACACAAGTGATGAAATGCAAAGTGTGAAAATGTTTTGGGTATTTTTGCAAATTGACAAGTAGTAAAACTTTTAGTAAAAAGTTAGTGAATGGTAAAGTAAAAATGCATGAGGCAAATGGTATTTACTTAATGAAAGGGTAAAGTAAAAATGTAAAAGAAAGTAAATGGTAATTACTTAATGAAATTGTAAAGTAAAAATGTAAAAAAGGTAAATGGTAATTACTTAATGAAATGGTAAAGTAAAAATGTAAAAAGGTGAATGGTAATTACTTAATGAAATGGTAAAGTAAAAATGTAAAAAGGTGAATGGTAATTACTTAATGAAATGGTAAAGTAAAAATGTAAAAAGGTGAATGGTAATTACTTAATGAAATGGTAAAGTAAAAATGTAAAAAGGTGGTTAAAAGTCAAAAACACACTAACACAATTACACTTATCTACACAAGATCAAACAACACATTTTGAGCACTAAACTATGCACAAAAATGGGCTCTATGGCCGAACCCCTATATGAGCATAAACACCAAATTTTTCATGCCAAAACTCATAATCAACACATAGAACAAATCATGCAAATCAAGCACATCATGCATTTTATTTACATAAATCAAGGAGTGAAAAGAAAGCAACAAAAACCCTAAATTCTAAGGCTCAAAACCGAAACCCCTACACCCATAAATCAAGCCAAAATTCAACTTGCAAGTTATGATATGAACAAGAAGATGCATATAATATGTGAAAGCCCTCTATTTATGGAAAAGTGAGAAAATGAGTGTGAAAATACAAACTACATGGTTAAAACACAAGAAAATTCCCCTCAAGGCCAAGGACTCATTGCCAACACCCAAGGCTCCCAATGTCCTTGTCATAATGTTGGAAACAAGTCCTCTAAGCCTTTTGAGAAAGGAAAGAGGAGTAGAAGAAAGATTTACATGTTAATAATTAAAATGCAAGAGATAATAGGCTTACCTCAAGAAATAACTAGAAAAGGAATAAAGATGTAAAATAGGAGCAAGAACACTTGAAGAACACCTCCAACAATCTAGATCCTCACGCAAATCCTCTTCCTTGGGTGGATTTTGATGAAACTTGGATGATTATGGAAGCTTGGAAGGAGAGTTATTGAAAATGATGAAGGATTATCAAGCTTTTTTATTTTATGGTTGAAGAAATTGTGTAGAGAAGATGGAGGAGAGGGTTTTCGTTTTTTGAGAGAGAGGAGAGGAGAGTATTGTGTGCTAGGGTCTGCAATGAGAGTAGCCTCAAGCTCTATGGGTTAAGGGTTGTGTGAGGGAAGTAAAGGAATTAGTGTGTATTTTGTGGTGTAGAGAGAAGGAAGGTAAAAACATGTTGTGTATTGAATGTTATTGGATTCAAAGGTGTGCTTGTCATGATGAAAGGCTTTTTTTGTGATGTGCACTTGATGGGGCTGAAGTGAAGGGCATGAGGGTGGAGTGAGGGAGATGGTTTGCTTGTGAGATTGGTACTTACTTTGGCCAAAAATGGATAAAAGCAAAAAACACCTAAAAGGACTTAGCCCTAATTCTAAAAATACAATAAACATACAATATTATTTTATTATTCATTTTTCATTTCTGATTTCAGATTTCATATTTTTAATTATATATATATTTTTTTGAGCCTTTTTGAAAAAAACCGTTACAATTGACCAAAATACCCTTTTTGACGCTAAAACCCTAATTTGCCCGAAAAATGCGTTTCCACTTCAAAATGAATCTATAACCCTAGAAATGACCTCTAGAATCTTAGAATGCATGCTCAATGACCTTCATGAGGAATTATCATTTTTATTGTGAAATGACCAAAATACCCTTTTGGACTCAAAAAAACCTGATTTACCCAAAAAGTGCATTTCAACTCTAAAAATGATTTTAGAAACTTTGGAATGACTTTTAGGACTCAAAATGCAATGCATGATGCTTCTCACTCCTCAACTTATTTATTTTTGTGGAAAATTAGGGTTTTGATCTAAGCTGGACAAAATTGGGGTATGACAAACCCATTTGACTTATTTTGGAGTATTGGGGATTCCCAGGTTTTCTTATATGGATAGTAGACTAGGGAGAAATGCGAACCTAGGGGTAACTATGTGGACGTCTTCTAAGTTAGGACCGATGATGCTATTATAGGCATCTAGGTGTGTTTCGCTCGCTGCTCTTTTTCCCTTTTTCTTGGTGTAATTTACCAAAAAATGCATTGATAAACAGTTACAAATATGTATGGTTAAGTAACAATAATTAGTTCCAGTAAAAAAAGTTAACAATAATTAGTGACTGATTATTGAAATATCATTATTGTCAAAAAATACTGTCTAAATATCATTAAAAATCAGAGTGATATATTTTCATATTGAATGTCTTTATTGCATCTCACGTTCTCTCACCACCTATATATTAATAGGATGATTGATCGTTGATATACTATTTGAAAATAAATAAGCTATTTTAGAAAATATATCTTGAACTGTGATAATAATTATTAGGCTAAATATCACTTTTGGTCATTTATCTTTCCTCTAGGTTTCACTTTGGTCATTTATCTTTTTTTTTGTCCGCTTTGGTCCTTCATCTTTTATTTTCGTTTCATTTTGGTCTCTACCGTTAGTTTTCTCTAACGGACGTCACACTGGCAATTAACTGCTGACGTGGCGTCTTAAATTCATTAAATAACGTGGCAAAAATATATTATTTAATTCCAAAACATTTACACATAAGCAATTTCGTTTTTTAAAATTTAAATAAACAAATAACTAAACACTTAAAATGAGAATCAAAATCTGAGAATCAAAAGAAAAAATTGAAAATTGAAGAACAACCAAGAACATCACCCCCTTCAAAAGCCCATCTTCATCTTCTCCACCACATCACCCACATTTGAGTCACCTAAACCGTAAATTGAAAAGTGTCATCTTCATCTTCTTCCCTGCTGAGTTAATGGCATCTTCCAATTCGAACAGCTACTCATCATTTGGTCCATCTACCCAACGTGAATCTTCACTTGATTGTTTGTGTGGGGGAAAATGTGTTGTTCAGATTGTGAAGAAAGAAATCCCAAAAAATGGAAGGAAGTTCTGGGGTGTAGGTATTTCGTGGTAAGATTAATGGTTGTTGGACCCTCTATTTCGCCATTGTTGCAGATCTGAGTTCCAGATCTGGATTTTCTGTTGAAGCAGATTTTGTTTCGCTTTAGTCCTCTATGTTTTTGTTTGGTTTCATTTTGGTCCCTCTCATTGTTTATGTTGTTTCAATTTGGTCCCTCTCAGTTTCTTTTAAAAATATGCAATTCTGAGTTTGATGCATCTTTGTTTGTTTGCACAGACTAAATATGATCCTTCTAGATGCTCATATATGAAATGGACTTCGGATCCATAGTCTCCTCAGACACGAAGACAAACACAATGTGTAGAGACACAGCGGGCAGAGACACGAGCAGAGACGCAACATGGAGAGTCCTCCAAAGTCTCATCTACTGGTGTTGCTGCTACTGTCCAAACAAAAAGTTTTAGGCCAAAACTTCCAACATGGAAGAGGCAGTGAATGTTTTAGTAATGCTTTATAATGCTTATGTGTTACTTTGCGGGGCTTTAATCCTCTTTTTGTTGTTTTGGATGTAGACGTTTAGTGGGGTTTTAATCCTCTTTTTGTTATTTAATTGATTGGATGTTGTTTATTAATAGCCAATAGACCTGATGACAGAACATATCTGGTCACTTTTGATTGACATTAAGTTGGTATGGTATGTTTCATATTGTTCATTCATGTTTATAATTTGGTTTCATTCTAGTCCTCAATCGTTTTTAATAGTTTCACTTTGGTTCCTCATTTTTAACTGTTATATAAAGCAATAATGTCCTAAAGGTGTAGAGATTTGAAACACAACTTAAACAGATTTGAAACACATTACACAACTTAAACATTGGCCAAATCTACACAAAATTGAAACAAGCATTACACAAGCTACCGCCAAAATACAATGCAATTTTCAACATATTTTTTGTGGATTCTCCATGTTGTGTCTCTGCTCGTGTCTCTGCTCGATGTGTCACTACACATTGTGTTTGTCTTCGTGTCTGAGAAGGCCATGGATCCGAAGTCCATTTCATATATGAGCATCCAGAAGGATCATATTTAGTCTCTGCAAACAAACAAAGATACATCAAACTTAGAATTTCATATTTAAAAGAAACTGAGAGGGACCAAATTGAAACAACGTAAACAATTAGAGGGACCAAAATGAAACCAAACAAAAACATAGAGGACTAAAGCGAAACAAAATGTGCTTCAACAGAAAACCCAAATTTGGAACTCAGATCTGCAACAATGGTGAAAAAGAGGGTCCAGCAACCATTAATTTTACCACGAAATACCTACAGCCCCAGAACTTCCTTCCATTGTTTGGGATTTCTTTCTTCACAATTCGAACAACACATTTTTCCCCATACAAACACTCAAGTGAAGATTCACGTTGGGTAGATGGACCAAACGATGGGTAGTTGTTCGAATTGGAAGATGACATTAACTCGGTAGGGAAGAAGATGAAGATGACACTTTTCAATTTACAGTTTAGGTGACTCAAATGGGGGTGATGTGGTGGAGAAGATGAAGATGGGGTTTTGAAGGGGGTGATGTTCTTGGTTGTTCTTCAATTTTCAAATTTTCCTTTTGATTCTCATTTTAAGTGTTTAATTATTTGTTTATTTAAATTTTAAAAAACGAAATTGGTTAGGTGTAAAATGTTTTGAAATTAAATAATATATTTTTGCCACGTCATTTAATGAATTTAAGATGCCATGTCAGCAGTTAACTGCCAGCGTGACGTCTGTTAGAAACTAACGGCAGGGACCAAAATGAAACGAAAATGAAAGATAAAGGACCAAAACAGACCAAAAAAAAGATAAAGGACCAAAATGAAACCTAGAGCAAAGATAAAGGACCAAAAGTGATATTTAGCCTAATTATTATTAATTGATATGTAACCAAAGAAAATAGTAATAATTGATATTTGAAATAATATATAGTTGTGTTACATGTGATTTTTTTTCGTAAAAGTTGGAGAAAAAACAAAAAAAAAACAACAAAGGAAGTAAATTTTTAAAAACAAACTCTATTAGCATCTGCCCTCAACAAATGGGAGATGCCAACAGGAGGATGCTCAAATTCTGTCCAGCTCGAATTTGAACCTGATCCCAATTTTGCATTTAAGTCAGCGCAAGCATTGGCTCACTACAAAAAGAACATGATTAGCGACGGAAATTAGCATGTGAAACATGGTCTGTCGCTAAAGCAATAATTAGGGACGAAATTTAATGAGATTAGCGACATATTATGGAATGGCGTTCTTGGTTCCTGTAGCGACAAAATTTTTTGCATTAGCGACAGAATAGTCCGTCTCTAATTGGGAGCCGGACTTTTTAAAAAAAAGACGCAAACCTAGGTCATTAGCGATAGATTTTGAGGGGCGTAGCGATAGAATATCCCTCGCTAATAGGGCTCTGATCGTTGCAGTCCTTTGAACTTGCGCAACTAGTTAACGACGACGTTTGAGGGGCGTAGCGACAGAATATCCGTCCCTAACTTTAGGTTTTTTCGTTTTACCCGAAACTCTTTCACTTCCTCTTTCATTTCCTCTTTTCTTCTCTAAATTTGTCTCCTCTTCACCGAAAAACACTCTCTCACGAACATATCTCCATTTTCACTACCACCACACCACCACCACCATCATCTTTTCCCTTTTCTCTCTCACTCACGAGCTATATATATATATATATATATATATATATATATATATATATATATATATATATATATATCTCTCACGAATCATCTCTCTCTAACCGTCGCCCTCTCTCTCCTCAATCACAATCACAACCACAACCACAACCTTTCTCTCTCTCACCGGAGCTCTCCCTTTTCACCACCACTGAACAACCACCACCGAAGCTCTCCCTCTCTCAAGTAAGTTACGTTTTTTTTGCTTTTATTGACATTTTAGTGTAGTTTCAAATTATAGGTGGTTAGGAGAAAAAATGTTTAGACATTTAGAAGAACAAAATAGGATTAGGATTTGTAGAAATAGTGTAGGATAGAAAATTGAAGTTGAAGTTGAAGTTGTATATTGAAATTGAAGTTGTTTATTAAAATTGAAGTTTTTTTTCTATTTTTTTGTTGCAAAAGATAGAGATATGGAGCCTCGTTAAAATCTTCTGATGGAAAACTCTCCTTAGGGAAAAATCAAGAAGGAAAAACAGTACTTCCCCTAAATTTTATTGACAAAAAAGGGAAAATACACAAAAACATGGGGGGACTAGACCATAACCCATGAGCAAAAGTAGGATTACAACCGAAAGGAATTAAGAACAATCCTATAAAAGTATATAAAAGCATCACTATAATGACTCTCATCCCAACCAGTTTGGCACCAAAGCCATTACCAATCATTTGCAGCACACCAAAAAAAGGAAGCAAAAAGAAATCCCAATTCATCCAAAGGAAGAACAAAGAACCCAAGAAGGAGATTATCAAAATCTGTAGTTAGGCAAGCCCAACTTATTCCTGAAAAAATCTTCTTCTATTGGGTTGGTTCGATTTTGAACACTCCTACTTCTATATGCTATTAACAGTATCATCAAAATCACCACATTTTCTTTTTAACAGCCAAGAATATCCGGCTTTTGTATTATACACTCCATCCAAGCCACTTCTCAAAATATATTCATCATTGACACTATCATGAAGACAAATTGGAATAGAGTAAATCTGTTGTTTCACATAATGAGGTATATCAATATGCAAATATTGTACCTCCCAATTATTATTAAGGATCACATCTTTGATACAAAGGCTAGTGTCATGGATATAAATGTACTGAATCAATGCTCCCAATCTGCCAGAATCTAACCAAGTCGATGACCATAGAGAAGATAGGCCATTACCTATTCTGTATTTATAGCCATCTCGAAGGACGCCACAGGCTTTCATAATAGAGTTCCACGTAGGAGAACCAGGCTTTCTAATAATGTCAAGGAAGCTAGTTGTACCAAAATATCCATCCTTCAAAAGCTTCGCCCATAACTTGTCCGAGTCTTGTTGGAGATTCCAAACAAGCTTACCAAGCATAGCAGTATTAGCCTCTCTAGTCATACGGATACCAAGTCCGCCGTATTTCTTGGGATTAACAATTGTGTCCCACCAACAAGATGAATTCCTTTGTCACTACTACCTTTCCATATAAATTAAAAACTAAAATTTATTTTAAAGGAAAAATAAATTATTTCGAGTCTTTTTTTTTGGGTATAAATCAGGTATGCTCTGTGCGTAACTGCAGATACTAATTCCTCAAGCCGGGTAGGACCACAATGAGCAGCAAAGCTCTCCCTCAAGAGATTTGACACTGCTGCATGCCCAAGACTGAATTCGAACCCGTGACTTTGGTTAAACTTGAAGAGACCCTATCATCTCTTTCAAGTACTCTTGGGTAATTATTCCGAGTCTGACATGTGAGAAGTGAGATAGTATAAACCTTTGCTTTATTATATAAATAAATATAATGGTTTATTTTGTTACAATAGTACCGTTTATTATTGTACCAAAAAATTTAATACTGTTTATTACCTAATTGTCGGTCTCTGTACGATGAAATTTGTAACTTTCTTAAAAAGCAGAACCCTGCTATTCCGTAACAAAATACTAACTACTTGCACACTTACATATATTTTTGAAAATTTCATTTAAAATTTAACTTTATTGTCTAAATTACCTCCACTGGCTAACCACGGAGTGTCACAACGCTTTCAGCGAAAGACTAATATCCGGTCGTGCTTAGGATCAAATTTCGCACTGGCCAATACCGAGTTTGTTCACTGCTGGAATCAAACGCGGGAGCACCGAGTTTGTCCCAGGATAGATTAAGCCACTGGGCCAATGGTGTTGGTTTTTTTAAAAAGAGGTGCAACACGAGGATTTCCCAGGAGGTCACCCATCCCAGTACGAGTTCTGATGAGATCCAGTGCATTAGTACCGGTATGATTGCACCTACTAACTACTTGCACACTTACATATATTTTTGAAAATTTCATTTAAAATTTAACCGGTGGCGGACCTAGGACCTCGGGGTCAGGGGTGTCAAATTTTTTAAGGCTAGTGTCAAATGGGTGCAAAATTTGGTCTACTAGTGCAATTTAAAATTTTCAGGGGGTTCAAAATAAAAATTTCAGGAGATTTAGGCTATTTATATAGGGCGGTAAGTGCAATTTTTTTTCGAGGGGGTTCAACTGAACCCCTTGGGTAGGTCCGCCAATGAATTTAACTTTATTGTCTTTTTTTGGTGGTGTCTTCTTTTTTTTGGTGGTGTTATTGTCTAAATTACCTTATCTCATTAAATTGGCCAAAAGAATATCTAATTTTTCCCCTTTAACATTAAATATACTTACATTTTTCATACTATCATTTTTTGATATATTATTCTTTTTAATAAATAGGATTAAAATAGTCTATATTATGGTCGCTTGGTTAATCAAAGTGATCATACAATCCGACCTTGAAAGTTGGGCCTCACACAATTTTTTTTGTCTACATGCAAATGCATCCTTCCAATTCACCCTCGTGGTCCTCTTCTGAATTTTCTATGAACATCTTCGGTGTGTTTTTTTAGTGTGAGCAATGTACTTTTCCCATGATCAGGGAAATGGAGTGCACATTAGGAATCGTAGACAGCTCTTTCAGGCCAGTGTATACAACAAAACAAAAACATATGAAACACGTTTGTCTTTCTGTTCCTTTGTTGTCTTAGTCTTTTGTTTAATACGTGCCTAGGTGTTTTCGGTTAGAGTAGTGGAAAGGTCCAAAAACAAAGGCATCCACGTGAAGGCGCATATTAGTAACGTCTGGGACTATACAGTGATAGCTTATAAACAATTGCATGTACATTTCAAGACAAGTGTCTCGACAAAAAACACAACCCAACTCAAACGGAGTTTTAACTTTATAAGTGTACAGTAAGTCAAACAACAAACAAACACCGTTTTCAAACAGCTACAGAGTAGTATGGTGTTCATGAAGAGTGATGAAGTGGAAAAGAAGAGGCAAAAGAATCAAAGCAAGGAAAAGGAATGGAGGTGCATTGATTATTGTTGTTGGATGATTGGGTATGCGTACACTACTTGGTGGCTTCTATCTTTCTTGTATCATAACTTGCCCAATACATTGAATGGCTTTGAAGTACACGAGTCACCTGGTGTGAGGCTCAACCGTGAGAATGTCACTGCACTTCATCCTGTTGTTTTAGTACCTGGCATTGTAACTGGTGGGCTTGAACTTTGGGAAGGTAGGCCTTGTGCTGAAGGTCTCTTCAGAAAACGCTTGTGGGGTGCCACCAGTTTTGCTCAAATCCTCAAAAGGTATGTGTATCACTCTCTCAAGTACTCCCTATAGTCTTTATTATAAGAATACATTACGGTTTCAGGTTTATTGAATAACCGATGTATGTGGCCTTAACACCGCAAATTTTGCAAATTTTTCTTATGTTGTTGTTTTTGTGGTTGTGACATAAAGGCCTTTGTGCTGGTTAGAGCATCTCTCACTGCATAATGAGACTGGTTTGGACCCGCCCGGTATTCGAGTCCGGGCAGTACCTGGGCTTGTTGCTTCGGACGATTTTGCTTTTGGTTATCATGTTTGGGAAGTCTTAATAGAAAATTTGGCAAAAATTGGTTATGAAGAGAAAAACTTGTACATGGCTTCTTATGACTGGAGACTGTCTTTCCAGAATACAGAGGTATATGTATGTTGATTTTTTATTAAACAAAAATTTCAAAGCATGGTTGGAATGTCTGCAGAAATAAGTTTAACCTAATTTGGTTTTAATTGGACAAATTAAGCAGATTCGAGACCAAGCTCTGAGCAGATTGAAGAGTCAAATTGAGCTTATGTTTGTAACAAATGGGGATAAGAAAGTGATAGTTGTGCCTCAATCTATGGGGGCTATTTATTTCCTACATTTCCTAAAATGGGTTGAGACACCTCTTCCTATGGGAGGTGGTGGTGGTTTAGGTTGGTGTGATAAGCACATCAAAGCAATCATGAATGTTAGTGCAGCATTTCTTGGTGTTCCAAAAGCAGTTAGCAATATATTTTCGGGTGAAGGCAGTGATGTCGCGTTTGTCAGGTTAGTTCTTTCTTGCAACAAAATCTGCTTACAACAATACTACTTCCGGTTCACTAGAGACAATACAATTTTTGATACTTGAATAACGGATGTATCTGATAACTTTTGCAGAGCTGTGACTTCTAGGGTTATAAATTTTAAATACCTTGGTCTTCAAACAGTTGAACATGTCTTGCGGGTATGTAGAACTTGGGATTCAATCATGTCATTGATGCCAAAAGGTGGTGAAACCATTTGGGGACATAAAAAGCACTTTGAAAGTGTTAATACATACAACTGCAGTGGTGTGCAGAAAGGTCTCCATGTAAAAGAACCTATGAAGTATAGAGGAATAATCTCTTTTGGCAAGGCAGTCTCAGAGTTACTTGCTTCACTTCTCACTACACTTGATTCAGAATTAAAGGTACTATATAGTTACACACTTTTCTTTGGTCTTAGTATGGCATCACTTCACATTTTTTATGAATTATAGACATTTTGAAGCAATAATAGTGATTCATATATTTCTTTTTCAGCAAGAAACTTCATCTGAAAGTAATTCTGCTATTTTCAACCAATCATGTGAGAATGTTCGGACTGAATGTGATGAGATGAGCAGAGGAAGCATCCCAAAACTTGCTAAAAGAAAGGCTTATAATTCAGGAAGAACTGATTTTGGTCTACATAATTTTGTGGCTCCAAAAATGAAGAAGCATGCTGAGGCTCACTTCTCTCATGGGATAGCAGAGAACTTAGATGATCCTAAATATTCCCATTACAAATACTGGTCTAATCCACTTGAGACCAAGTAAGTATGTAGATTCATTAAATTTTTATATTTGAATTGACCATCAGTTAGTTTAAAAACTAAACGTGAATTTCTGTTTCAGACTACCCGAGGCTCCGCTTATGGAAATATACTGTCTATACGGTGTTCGAAATCCAACTAAAAGATCGTATGAATACCACCAACTAAAAGATAGTTCAGCTGATGGAGAAGAGAGGAGCAGATTACAAAATGGTGTTTATGTTGTGGATGGTGAAGAGAGTATGGCTGTTGTAAGTTCAGGGTTCATGTGTGCCAAAGGATGGCGCAAAAGAACACGGTTCAATCCATCTGGCATGGGTACATACATAAGAGAGTATCAACACAAACTGTCAAGTAGTCTTCTGGAGGGGAGAGGTCTAGAGAGTGGAGCACGCGCCAACATTATGGGAAATGTTGCTTTGATAGAAGATGTTTTGCGAGTTGCAGCGGGAGCCACAGGTGCAGATATTGGAGGTGATAAGATACTTTCAGATATCACGAGGACTTCTGATAGGATAAATCTCAGACTTTGATCATGTTAAATGGTTGCATGGTAAGAGCTGTAGAAGAAAACTTCAAGGTTAATTCAGAAATAGAGGATGAGTACTAACAAAACAGGTTTTTGACAACTTATGTAACTATCTACTATCAAGAGGAAGAGGAAAGCCGTTTAGAAAGGCTAAATTATACAACACCGAGACATTCTTTGCAACTTAGTAATTGTCAAGTTGGTCCCCTTCTTCTTCCACCTCAGTCTTACTTAACATGGTCCCTCTGATATTGCATTCCAATTTCATTTCAGTTTGTTACTAACAAACTTTATCCTATAGTTAGACACCTACTTATCCTCATCTATCTGTTGCACTAGTGCACTAGTTTCTTGCCAATGTATGTGAATAAATACCCAATCTCTTGTACTAGTTTGTTACCAATATAATACTTTTTACTGTTCGAATACTCTTTCATTATTTTTACATTTTTGTAAAACTAAAACAATTTATTATGTTTGGCACATGGTATCATCGTAGCGCTTTATACTTAACAACAAGCTCCAAACCATGTGTTTTTCTTGGATACAACCTTACACAAAGTGCATGCTTTTGTTCCAATTTCAAAACCAACAAAACTTATCACTCAAGGCATGTTCAGTTTTTAGAAAATACATTCCTTTTTTTCAAATACTCAGAATATGACCTCTCATGAGTCTGTTACGACTTCTAGTTCTAGTACACCAGATCCTCCACTATTTTCTTCACCTGTAACAATCACTCGTTCACTCTGTAAAAGAGTTCTGCTACTGATCTACTACTGCTAGAGGACAGAAGGAGTATTTGGATGAACTAGAATATCTCTCAAGGTGAGTGAGCTAATGATCGAACAGATTAGATATTTTAATAGACAAGAGGATATGTTGATTTAATTCTGCTTGCTTCATTCGTTACTAGAATAGGGTATAAATAGGGCAAGCTAGCCACAATGATTAGCTAGTCATTGCCAAATCCTCCAAAGGAGCTTTGGTGAGTCATGCTACAAGACAAAAGATAAAAAAGATGCTGAATTTAAAATGAAAAGCAGAATAGTACAGCTGTGAAATAGCGGTTGGAGCATAATAAAGGAGCTGTCACAATACCCACCCTTGTCCTCAAGGGTGAAAATTGGGAAACTTTTGGATGAGATCATAAGTAGAATTCTCAAGTAGCTTGCTCAATTGGAAGATTTTTCCACTTAATTAGGACCTTAGGGGCTACCACACGACCTCTCTTAACCATTTTCCTCTCAAGAATAGTTTCTGGTTCCAATTGCTGGTCTACATCAGTGGCTGTAGCAGGTAGGGGAATGCTTGAAACTGCTGATAGATTTGGACATAGCTTCATTTGGGAGACATGAAATACATTGTGGACATTAGTAGAACTAGGGAAGTCTAATTGATAAGCCACCTTGCCAATGCGATCAAGGACTTCGTAAGGGCCAAAATACTTAGGTAACATCTTGTGAAACTGGTGAGATTTGAGAGTTAACTGCCTGTAAGGGTGGAGCTTCACAAAAACAAAATCTCCAATGTCAGCCTGTTGTCTCATGAGGTTGAGCTCTGGTGAGATGGAATTTTAGGACTCTGAGTGTTTCTTCCCTTGCTGTGAGACATCTATCAATAGAGACAAAACTAGATTCTCTAGGGAGATAGGGTAAGTAGTAGGCTTTTCACATATTTTATCAATGAAACAAGTTTTCACATATTTATATAGTTTATATATTATTAGCACAGTGTTTTAAATATCGGCTCCGACAGGCCAGTGACCGGTCCGGCCGGGAACCGGGCATATAGGCGGTCCGAGCAACGTTTTCGATCGGAGATGTCAGTGACTCGGAGAAGCACGCTTTGACTCGGTTGATTTTCGAAAAACTCGGTGACTCAACGGTTCTTAGTAGTCCGGCCGGATCTTTGTAAATGACACAAATCAGTTGGGAAAACAACTGTGCTGCCTCTTAGCTCTGAACTTGACCGCTAAAGCTGGAAGCTTGCATCCATGAGAGATCGAAATGGATGAAGAAGATGTACCTAGATGAGAAATACGAAGGAAACATGGGAAGAGATTGAAGTCAGACTGGATTTTTTTATGTAAAAGAATGCAAGGGAAATACTAGTTACGAAGATAAAGCAAGTATTTGGTCAAAAAAAAAGATAAAGCAAGCATGTTGGGAATAGTAATAATAATAATAATAAAATAGAATGAAACCATCTAGGGGAATGTAAAGCCCACAGACTTTACAATAAACAATAAAACAAGAGCGGTGTGAAATTATTAAAACGTGGGTGGAGACTTGGTTACACTCCTCGTAACAATATACAACTATTATTCGCGAAACAGAGACCGGGTCCGAGTCATCCGGTCCCGGTTTTGGCTATGCGGTTCGACCCTTGACTCAGTGACCCGGTACCTTCACTGAGTCGGTCACCGGTCCGAGTTTTAAAACATTGATTATTGGACTAAACAAAGAGAATTATATATAATTTATACTTATATTTTAATTTAGGCTTAAATATCATTTACCCCGTGTAAAAAAAACTTTCAAAACAAACATCGCAAATATTAAGTGTTTCTACTGTTAGTTTTAGCTAACAACGTTAAGTCTATGATGACTTTGCAGGGAGGTAACTAGAAACACTTAATATTTGCAGGGGGTAACTAGATCCCACTTAATATTTGCAGGGGGTAAATAGATAAACGTGATATTTGCAGGGGGTAACTATGGCAGCCAAAACTAACGTTGTTAGCTAAAACTAACAGCAGGGGTAACTAGAAACACTTAATATTTGCAAGGTTTGTTTTGAATTTTTTTTTCAGGAGGGTAAATGAATAAACGTGATATTTACGGGGTGGTAAATGATATTTATGCCTTTAATTTATATCTTTTGTGGTGTAGTTTCATCATTGTTGATTTACCCGAGAAATTCTACATATTCTCAGAATAAATATATTTTATAAGTAGTCTTTATAATGTTTTTTTATTTATAAATGAATATTTAAATTTTAAGATCTTACGAGAAAACATTACAGATTGTTAGTATAACTACATTGTCTTTAAGTAGTTCCGACCGGAAAATATTATATGTTCTTGGTATAATTATTTCTTATTTTTTATAATTACACGTATATTTGTTTCTTGATAGATGAATATATTTTTAGTCCCACCAGAAAACATCACATGTTTTTTTATAAATGTTTTTTATTTTTTGGGTACTAATTTGACGGAGGGCTCCAAGGAGTACCCAATTTTGTGAATGGGAGAGGATGTATAAATGTTTTTTAGATTTCATCTTTATAAATAACGGAAAATATACTATTTTTAGTATAGTTATTTTTATATTTTGTATTCATGGATGCCTTTATAATTTATAAATGATTATTTTATTTTTGAGTTTTTGTGAGAAAAAATATATGTTATTGGTATAATCATATTTTTATTTATTTATGAATACCTTTACTTTTTATAAATAAATACTTTGGTGTTTAATGAATGTGGAGAAATATTATATATTGTCGGTATAGTTTCTATGCATTTAATATAATACTTTTCACTGTTTTTTTTGGGTAAAATCGAGTATCCACCGCATGGATAGCAGTGACTAATTCCTCGCTCATTGTAGGTGTCTCGAGGGGCAAGACAGCTGACCCAGAGTTTTAATGTTGCTCCGTACCCAAGACGGGGATCGAACCCCTGACCCTTGGTTAAGGGAGATTCAGCCCCAACCATTGAACCCTGCACTCTGGGTTATACTTTTCACTGTTTGAATACTCCCTCTCATTATTTTTACATTTTTATAGAACTAAAACAATTTATTATGTTTGGCACATGCTAAAACTTTTATTTTTTTAATGAGGTATATCGTAAAAAATGTGTGAAAACAGAGTGGCCCCGCCCGTGCAACTGCACATGTACCCGCTAGTTAGTTATAAAAAAATACACCACTTTTGCATTAGTTTTTGTGTGCCTAATAAAAAAAATTTCGTTATAATTATAATTCCCATTAGAAAACTGTTATTGTTGTGATTGTTTGTTGCCATCTGAGGTGGTCTTAACTCTTAAGCAATTAGGTTCAAGCCCTTTCATTGTAGTCTTTTGTATAGTTAATTTTAGTTGATATTATATTGTATATTTTTGGTCTACAGATATTATATAGTATATAATAAAATATATGGAAAATGAATAAATAATGATTGATGCAAGACATTCTTAAAATCTATGAAGCAACGTCTCGTCAAGCAATTAATATGACAAAATATGAAATTTTCTTTAGCAGGAATACCTCTCAGGTGGTGCGTGATCAAATCACATGTGTTTTGGGTGTTATAGAGTGCTTAGGGACTGAGAAGTATCTTGGTCTGCCATCTACGATAGGTAGGAATAAGAAGCAGATGTTTGGGTACCTGAGAGATAGAATGTGGAAGAGAATTCGGCAGTGGTCAGGCAAGCACCTATCTAAAGCAGCAGGGAAGTGTTAGTGAAGTCAGTGGTCCAGTCTATCCCCACCTATTGCATGAGTGCTTTCATGCTCCCAACCACTTTAGGGGAGGAACTTGAAAGGATGATCAATTCCTTTTGTGGGGGAGCAATCAACGCTCAAGGAAGGGTATTCATTGGTTGAATTGGGAAAAACTTACCATGAGGAAAGAACACGGGGGTATGAGTTTTTGCCATTTCCATGGTTTCAATTTAGCTTTGCTAGAGAAGCATGCGTGGAAAATTATGACCCACACGGATACTATAGTTGGTCGTGTCTTCAAAGCCCAATATTTTCCGGATAGTGATTTTATGGGGGCTCGCTTGGGCCATAATCCCAGCTACATATGGTGTAGTATCTCTACTCTTCCCGGGTGGTGGTTAATTTGGGAGCAAGATGGAGATAAGGCAATGGAAATCATGTTTCAGTGTGGACGGATCCGTGGCTCAAAGGTAGGAAAGATGTATTTATACGTTCTCCAATTGTTGGGGGGGCAGATAACTTGAAAGTTGTTGATCTATGGAGAGATACAAAAGATGGTTGGAATGAGGTGACGGTGGATTCTCTTTTTAATAACCATGAAGCGACAATTCTTAAGAAGATGGCCCTTCATAATTTGGGAGAGGATGATAAGCTTGTGTGGTGGAAAAGTCGTAATGGATTGTATTCGGTTCGGTCAGCTTATTTTGGAATAATGGAGGATTTTATTGAGAGCTCTCATCTCCTTGTTCTGGGTAACTGGATGCAAATATGGCGACTTAAAAGACCACAACGTGTTAAGATTTTGCTTTGGAGATTGATTCGGGGTTTGGAATCCAAAATGGCTTCCGGAAATACCTCTTTCTGAGGTATTTCCGGAAAACCCATATTTCAGCCTTCCGAAAATATGTAAAAAAAATTTTTTTAAGGGTATTTTGGGGATTTAGCGTAAAAAGGGAGTATGGGGTTCGGGGGGGGGGGGTGTACAAAAAAAAACACCCCCAAAAATTTAGGCGAGGTGCTTCCGGGGTTATTACACATAGATAATACCCGTCGGTCTGAATTAGAATCCGTTTGTATGATTGATATGAGTAAGTCACCGGACAGACATGTCATAGATTAAATAAATAAGGCACACACTACGGTATAAAATGTATTGAAACTACCCCTTAAATCCACAAAATTTCCGGAAATACCTTAAATTCAGATAAATTCGGAAGGATGTTTTTTTGATTTTCCAGAAATATCGCATTTTACGGTATTTCTGGAACACATTTTACATTCCGGAAATACCGTAAAATGCGATATTTCCGGAAAATCAAAAAAACATACTTCCGGATTTATCTAGATTTGAGGTATTTCCGGAAATCCCTCAATATTGCCTTCCGAATTTATCTCAATTTGATGTATTTCCGGAAATCCCTTAAAATGGCCATCCGAATTTGTCATATAATATGGTGTTTCCGGAGTGTAAAAATAAAAAATGAAATATTTATTTGATTAATTAAAAACGCCTTCTACATTTATTTAAAATAACAGATTGTAACAATAAGCAAAACGAAAACATAATAGAAACTACTAAGATGGTGGAGTGAAACGACGAAGGATCTCAGCGACGGTCCTTCTGGTTTCGACGTATAAATGCAGATAACTCTTCCATTTAAAGATAACATGAATGGCCATCATGGCTTGGACGTCATCGTCGTTGTTGACATCCATTGCAGACCAGTGCACACGTCCATTAACCCAAGTTGGTTTCCGATAAATTATACTAATTATTTCATGCTCGTCGCCCTCCGGTTGCACCTTACGCAGTAGTCTCTCTTTCAGGGCAGCGAATGTTATGTTGTGTTTTAACCTACACCGGAACGTGTCTCGCCCCTCGAAACAGACATCATCATCTTCGTTGATGATGATGCCCTGATGATCAATGAGGCCCTGATTGGTAAAAATGATAGTGAGGGAAGCCTCTTCGTTGGCCATAGCCATCATCATTTTGTGTTGTGTGTATGAAAGAAGTGAAACCCAATGGGTCTATTTATAGGGAAAATCTAAAACCCTAAAGTGAATTTCCACCTTTGGATGAAAAGTGGTCAGCAAAATCTAGACCGTTTAAAGTGTCGGCAAAATCTAAACCGTTAAACAGTGTCGGCAAAATCTAGACCGTCAAATAAAAAATTCGTGGAATAAAATTTAATATAATATAAACTCGTGGAATAAAATATAATATAATATAATATAATACAATCATTTAATGGAAATGTAATCAACATCAGCTGGGAGGGTCGGTGCAACATGATCTGGGACAAAAGAACACCATAACCGTACACGTCCAAGGTACGGATATAACCACGATCTAGCTTCAGCTGAAGCATATGCACCCCAAGTAGGATGAATAGGAGGTACTGGACTAGTAGCGTTCAACATAACCCGAACCCAATGATTCCCATGGACAAACCCAACACAGAACAAGCGGCTCTGACTAGGAACATAGGCTCCTCTTAAAGGGAAGAATGTCCATGACCCACCATCATGAAGTGACAACATAACAAGGGCTATCTGATATCTAGTCGCTATAACATGTCCCATGTCAGGCATCGACATCCACTTCTCATTAGGTTGAAAGTCTTGTGGGAGAGCAATTAATGATTCCCTAACTGTTTGAATGTTGTTACCCATCACCTCTGAGTATTGAAACCAATTTGAGTCCATCTCCTCAATCAAATCATTGCGAACTATTTGCCAGCTATGCTCTGAGTAATCAAGTGAGGCAGAAATGCATCTGAAGCCACAGTTTTCATCCCCAATCACATTGATAATGTCATCAATGTACTTATGCACATGCTCTGAAAAGTGACTTACCAAATGGATGTCATGTTGTGCTCGCTCAGCTGATGACCTCTGTGATGGTAATTGGGAGACTTGCTGTGAGGACCGCCGGGGAAGTCTCTGTGATGAAATCTAGGAGGGTTTCTTATCTGAGCTCAAAGACGCATCCACGTGCTCCCAATAAGAAGGATCTCTCTTCACATCATACTCAACAATATCAGTTCCTTCAAGCCGCCTGGTCCAACAAATATAATAATGAGACTGAATCAGTGTCAGAAGCTCCTGCATCTCAGTCCTACTTCCTCTCTTTCCCTTCCGGAGACTATTGTGGGTTCTATACAGCTGTGAAATGTTATTCAAATTGTTGGTAAATCTCCTCTTTATTGACTCTAGACTTTTTGCTGTTTTCACTCCCAACCACATATGCTCCTCAACTGCTAATCTCTCCTCCTTGTTGAACTTACCAAATATTGCTGCTCCAAGGATAGTCTTAAGAGGCTCATGGTTGTGAGTTCCACACATAACTTTGACCTTCCAATCAAGACTAGGAGGATCGAGTGGTTTAGCTTTCAATCTAAATGGGCAACTACACCTTTTTGAGGTCTTGTGTCTACTAGAACGCCCAACATTTACTCCACTATATCTCCCATGCCTATCACAACCAAAAACAATCTTATTTTTCTTCCCTTTACCATTCTCACTCGACTCGGATCGAATAATAATGACAATTACCCCGTTGGCTTTCCCGATATCTCTAGCCCAATGGGTAACAATATCCCGAGTAGGAAAAACCTGTGATGTGGTAAACGCATCCGATAAATCCATAAAGGGACCTCTGCCATATGTCGTAGCCATATTGGTAAAAAAAGCTAAAAAATCAATTTCCGGAAATACTGAAAATAAGGTATTTCCGGAAGTTTAAAAAATTAAACTTTCCGGAAATACATCAAGAAAAGGTATTTCTGGAAGGTTAAAAATTTGAATTTTTGGAAATACCTAACAGTGGGTATTTTCGGAAGGTTAATTTGAACTGATAATATTTCTGGTGGGGCCTGATCAGATTTTGGTAAAAATGAAAGGGGTATTTTTGGGTTAAAATCAAATATGGGGGTATGGGGTTTAATGGGGGGGGGGGTGTTTGCAAAAAAAAATCCTAAAATTTAAGTGGTGGCTAACTGTATTGATGTATAACAATTACAACTCTGTATATATGTCTCTTTCAAATATGGCTACGACAGATGGTAGATGCCCCTTTATGGATTTATCAGATGCGTTTACCACATCACAGGTTTTTCGTACTAGGGATATTGTTACCCGTTGAAAGCTAAACCACTCGATCCTCCTAGTCTTGATTGGAAGGTCAAAATTATGTGTGAAATTCACAACCATGAGCCTCTTAAGACTATCCATGGAGCAGCAATATTTGGTAGGCTCAACAAGGAGGAGCGGTTAGCAGTTGAGGAGCATATGTGGTTGGGAGTGAAAGCGGCAAAAAGTCTAGAGTCAATAAAGAGGAGATTTACCAACAATTTGAGTAACATTTCACAATTGTATAGAACCCGCAATAGTCTCTGGGAGGGAAGGAGAGGAAGTAGGACTGAGATGCAAGAGCTTCTGACACTGATTCAGTCTCATCATTATATTTGTTGGACCAGACGGCTTGAAGGAACCGATATTGTTGAAGAGATCATGTGGTCACACCCTGACAGTATCAAGTCATTGAGGATGTTTCCTACTGTCTTGATTATGGACTGCACCTTCAAGACCAACAAATATGCATTGCCTCTACTTGAGATTGTTGGTGTCACTTCTACTGAGTTGACATTTTCTGTTGCATTTGCTTACTTGTCTCACGAGAGATATGATGACTACACATGGGTTTTGCAGAGCCTAAGAGATTTGATGGTATTAGATATCCCACTTCCTCAGGTTATCCTCACTGACTGTGAGGAGGGATTGATGAATGCTATCAAGGTTGTGTTTCCCGAAGCGGTTAATTTGCTTTGTCGGTATCACATTAACAACAATGTGAATGCTAAAATTAAGAAGGCTGTCAAGGTAGATAGGGTGAAGTCAGTGATGAGTCTCTGGCATGCAATAGTTGACTCTGTATTTGAGGATGAATTTTATGAGAATTTGCATGATTTTGAACAATCATGTGCTGATATACCCCAACTTATCAAATATGTGAACAAGTATTGGCTGTATCCTCACAGGGAAATATTTTGTGGACCGTGGACGGATAAAGTGAAACACTATGGAAACACCACGACTAATAGGTATGTTAATATTTTGCTTATGTGTTTAAAATTTAATTTTACGTATAATATTTTTTTTGTTGATTTGAGTCATTATAATAATTTCGTTATGTGTTTAACATATAGGGTTGACTCAGCCCATTGGGCATTGAAGAGATCACTAGGTTCAAGTGGAGGTGACTTATGCAGAAGTTGGGAATCCATGCATGGGATGATCAATGCACAAATTGATAAAATTGTCGGTTCTTTTCAAAAGAGCATCAACCGTGTAGATGCACGGCACAACACTCCATTCTACAAGAATCTACACGGTTTGGTGTCTCATGAGGCATTGAATCATATAGCTGATGAGTTTGAAGGCATGTTGGATGGAGTAGGGACCGATAAGACCCGTTGTGCTGGTTGTGTGATTAAAGTTACTCATGGGTTACCTTGTTCTTGTGACCTTGGGAATTTGCACCTACATGGACGTCGAATCCCAATAGAGATGATTGACCCTCATTGGATGAGGCTGAGTATTGACACTACAAGAATAAACCTTGTTTCCTGCGAAAATTTCCGACGAAACCTTATCGCAAATGTTCAGCAGAAGAGGCGCTAAACTTCCCGATGTTGCGTTAAAAACACACTGAGAGCAAGTATACTCTACCGCATAAATAGTATAAAAGATTATCGTGTCCACAGGGATTAATTAGCAAGTACCAAACTAATCGAGATTATTTATTATTTAAACGAACAAATATTTGAATTATAATGGAACAAATAAAAAAAAGAAATAAATAACAATAATAAACTGCAAGAATTAATTCAATGGAGAGAGGCCTATGATCACGGTTTCACTTGCAAGCTTCGATTCCCCCTATGTCTAATCCTACCTGAATTCCCTTATTTTACTTAATTACCAATCCCTTTACTAAAACTATTAATCCATTTGGTCATTCGCGATTAATATTCTTTTTCCTAAATTAACCCTCGTTTGGTCATGCAAGAATTTAAATTCAGGAAAAGCATAAAGAGCAAAAAGGTTGAATGATTGGAAGACTAAATTATGGTTTGGTCATGCCCTAATTATAGCCCCAATTATCCTATAGGTCCACCAACTAATTGCAGTACGGTCGCTGATCAATTAATTGATTATAAACATGCAAATGGTAGCTAATCCTAATCATGTGATAAAAACAATAGGACAATATTAATTAAAATAAAAACAGGAATTCAAATCAGAAATTAGAACATAAAAAGGTCTCTAATCAAGCAAGATCCACCTAGACCCTAGAAGAGGATTTAGCTATCCAAAATCATAAAGAACAATAAAATAGGAATTAGAGTCATGAATTACAGAGATAAAAATAACCCGGAAATTAAAGAAATTCTTATTCTGAATATTCAGTCTCTTTTTCCTGCTCCAAAGCTCTCTCACGGTGTCAAGAACGGGTACCAAATCTTCCTCCTCCACTATGTCGGCGCTACTGTTGGTGCGTCTTTTATGTTCGGTATGTACGCTATGTCTCCTGGTGTGCGGCTCCTCTATATCATCTGTGCGGCTGCCTTTTTATATTATACATTGCTCATAGGGTTCTATTTTCAATCCAAATTCACTCATGCCTTTTACTTGTTGGTCACGTGAATCTTTCAATTGCCATGGGCTTCCATTAAAAATTGGGCCTATTTCTTTTTAAAACATGCAACCCCTTTTCTTTCAAACACACACATAATATATATATATATATATATATATATATATATATATATATATATTCAATTTTATCTTTTCTCCTTTTCTGCAAAAAATAGAGCAAATTAAGTTAGTAATTTATATAATGGATAATAATTGCTCTAAAAAGTCCTAAAAATATCCCTAAAAAATGTACATAATTGGAGTTTATCACCCGCTCATGTTTGCGACGAAGTTTTCTGGCCGTCGCAAATTTCCGACGGATATTGTCGTCGGAAATCTCAAAATATCCATCGCAAACTATAAAGTTTCATAAAACTCTGCGCAGCTTCATCAGTTCTCATTTTACACCTTTTTGTCACTCACTCTCCTCCGCCCTCTTCCAGCCCCCACCGCCCTCGTCCGTCCTTCTCCGTCCTCCACCGCACTCCTCCGTCCTCCACCGCACTCCTCCGTCCTCCACAGCCCTCCTCCGTCCTCCACCGCCCTCCTCTGCGAAGCCTTCTCTCTTCTTCTCTCTCGCGAGAACAGCGAAGCCCTCCTCCGCGAAGCCATCAACGGAAGCTTTCTTCATCTTCTCTTTTCCTGCGTGCTTCTGAGTCTGAAAAGCACAGGTATGTAGCTTTCTTCTTCTCTCTTCCCGATTGTTTGATGAAAAACCTAAATTGATTGAAAACCCTAAACTTAAAATTGAAGATAGAAACAGTAATTTATCTGCTTTTGTTTCCTTTTTATTAGTTTGTGTCAATCACAATTTATTGTTATTAGTTATCAGATATTATTAGTTAAAAAGTAATAGAAACAATTTCCAGTCTTTCAAAGGAGCGTTGCGTTTCCATCTTTGAGGGTTTCATCCATTCAAGCAATTTCCAGGATCGTGTTCTGTACCTATCTGCTTAATTAGTGATTGAATTTTTGTTGTGTAATGGTAATGGGTTGCTGAAGAATATTCTTGCATGCGTGTGTGTGTGTGTGTGTGTGTGTGTGTAAAACTATAGAAGAAACTGCTTCTTTTCTTTCGCAGCTGCTGTGTGATGCTTTTCTTTCATTTTGCATTTGTGTAATTCAATGTCTCTACTGTTTCTACTATATTTGGTTCTATGAACATCTTTTTTACTTCTATTAACCTCTGTTTTGTATTCTATTTTGTTTTTGAATCTATTAATTTGTATTCTATTTTGCATCTGTATTCTATTAACCTTTGTTTTGCATTTTATTTTGATTTTACTTTGCTTCTGTGTTTGTGTCATTCACTTCCTGAGTAAACTATTTCTTTTTGTTAAAAGAATGTCAATACCTATTCAATAATATATAATACTAAATATGTTAATACTTATTAATCGCTTATCTTAGTGCTTATGTATGACTTGTTAAGTTGTAGTACTTTGATTTATGTATGACTTTCTAATTAGTATTTTGAATTGAAGCTTACTAATGGTGTTTTATATGCATATATATGAATTTGTATGCACATTTATATAAGTTTGAAAAATCTGTAAACACTTACGAATCTAAAAAATTAATCATGTACATGTTTTACTTGCTTTTCCTTTATTTTCTAGAATTTGTTGTTGTTGATAAATGTTTTTCCTTCATTCATGTACATGCTTTTACTTCATAAAGGAAAAGCATGTAGAAAACAAACCTGGATGCAATCGCTTCACTTCCCTTATTGATAAATGTTTTTCCTTCATTCATGTACATGCTTTTACTTCATTTTTCAGAATCTGTTGGTGTTGATAATTGCTTTTCCTTCATTCATCTACATGCTTTTCCTTCATACATATCTACATGCTTTATTCAAACTGAAATGGAAGCTGGATGGTCTTGATGCCTCTTACCTGTTTGTGCTTTGCTTTCCTTGGTCACAACAATTAGATTCCTTGGTCTTGGTGTTTTTAATCTTTTTTCCCCACTCTTGACAACTTATTGATGTTGGAAGAGGGATTGATTTAATATGTCATTGTCTAGATAGTTATGTGTAAAAGTATTGATTGAATATGGATGGATGCAATATTTGGGCATGAGTAAAAGTATATTGAATTTGTTAAGTAACTTGATTTTTTCTATATTTGCTTTCTTTAATTTGAAATTAGCCCTATAGTTTTAATTTGAAATTAGCTCTATAGTTTTAATTTGAAATTAGCTAATATGAAATTAGCTAAGTGCTTTCTTTAATTTGAAATTAGCTAATATGATATGAAATGTATCATGTCTCGTTCTCTTTCGGTGGACATCCATCGTTTAAATACATTTCACGTTCTCTCTCTTGATGGACATCCATCGTTCTCTATTTGATATATCGGCAATTTTAAATGTGCAGAATGGAATTTCCTCATTCGCACCGCCTTTGATGTATGATAGGTTGTTTCCAAAAAGACCGTGTTTGAAACAATCTTTTGTAGGTGGCGTGTGGGAGTTTGTTCTTTTTGCAATTAGTCAAGAACAATTTAGAGTTGAAGGTGGGATTCGATGTCCGTGCGTCAAATGTGAATGTGGAAAGATTAAGAGTCCAACGGAGGTCATTAAACACTTGAAGAGAATTGGGTTTAGGCCCAATTATTGGATTTGGACTAGTAATGGTGAAGAAGGGTTTGATGTCGTCCCATTGATTGGCGAAAATTGCAGGGGTTCTTCAAGTAATTCCGCGGATATAGGACGTGGTGAACAAATCGACTTGATGCAGAATATGGTTTGTGACGGTCTTGGGGTGAATGTGTCATTTGAGGAGCAATAGTACGATAACATGGATGAGCTTCCGAATGAGCAAGCACAAACATTTTATAATCTGTTGTTACATGCAAACAAGCCATTGTTTGAAGGGTCATCAAGCTCAAAGTTATCGATTTGTGCAAAGCTTTTAGCTCTCAAATCATTGAGTAATACTTCTGAGGTGGGAATGGACTTGATAGGTGATATGATGTCAGCTGTGACGCCTATGAATGAAAATTTGCCAAAGACTTTTTATGAGGCTAAGAGGTTAGTTTCTAAGTTGGGATTGGAAGCTAGAAGGATTGATTGCTGTCCGAAAAGTCACATGTTGTATTATGATAATGAGTTTGGGAAAAATGATGCTGCGCTACTTGAATGCAAATTTTGTAATGCGCCGAGGTATCGCAAAAGGGGGGATAGTAGCAAGAATAAACCAATTCCGGTGAAGTCAATGTTCTACTTGCCAATAATTCCAAGGTTGCAGAGAATGTTTGCATCCGAGCACACTGCAGAGGAAATGACGTGGCATTTTGAGAATAGATGTCCCGGGGTGTTGCGCCATCCGTCTGATGGGGAAGCATGGAAACACTTTGATCGGGTACAACCTGATGTTGCCGCGGATCCACGCAACATACGGCTTGGGTTATGCTCTGATGGTTTTACGCCATATACCCAAGCATCGGCTTCGCCATATTCTTGCAGGCCCGTTATTGTTACCCCGTACAACCTTCCCCCTGAGATGTGTATGACTAAACCTTACATGTTTTTGACTTGTTTGATACCTGGCCCAGAAAATCCAAAAGCAGGCATTGACATCTATTTAGAACCACTAATTGATGATTTAAAGAGGTTGTGGAATGGTGTCTTGACTTACGATTACGCACGGAAAGAGAATTTCATGATGAGAGCTGCTTTGATGTGGACCATTAATGACTTCCCTGCTTATGGCATGTTGTCTGGTTGGCAAACCCATGGTAAATTAGCATGTCCACATTGTATGGAGCATACAAAGGCATTTACCTTGAAACACGGGGGTAAGAGTTCTTGGTTTGACTCACACCGTAGGTTTTTACCACATGATAATGCATTTAGAAAGAACAAGAATGCATTTAAGAAGAATGTAGTTGAAAAGGATGGGCCGCCTCCTCGGTTTACTCCAGATCAGGTTTGGGATAGAGTTAGAGATTTTCCAAAAATCACAGATGATCCTCTTGTTTCTCGATTTGATGGATATGGACAAGCGCATAATTGGACAAAGAGGAGTATCTTTTGGGATCTCCCATATTGGAAAGATAATTTATTAAGACACAATCTCGATGTTATGCATATAGAGAAGAATTTTTTTGACAATATATTTAACACAGTGATGAACATAATGGGCAAAACCAAGGACAATGATAAGGCGAGATTGGACATTGCTCTTTGCTGCAATCGAAAGGACTTAAATTTGAAGCCACAAACTAATGGAAAGATGCTCAAACCCAAAGCATGTTACTCATTAACTCTCGAACAAACAAATTCAGTTTATCAGTGGATAAAAGAACTCAAAATGCCGGATGGATATTCTTCTAATTTGGCGAGATGTGTTGATGTGAACAAGAGAAGAATGATTGGGATGAAAAGTCATGATTGTCATGTATTTATGGAATGTTTACTCCCTATTGCATTTAGTTCTTTACCTGGGCATGTTCTTAATCCGCTAACTGAAGTGAGTCAATTTTTTAAGGATTTGTGTTCTGCATCTTTAAGAGATGCCGACCTTGTTAGGATGGAAGAGAACATTTCATTCATTCTATGTAAGTTGGAGAGAATATTACCACCTGGTTTCTTTGATTCTAAGGAGCATCTCCCCGTTCATCTAGCATATGAAGCAAGACTTGGTGGACCGGTTCAGTACAGGTGGATGTATCCATTTGAAAGGTATCATTTTGAGAACTAATTCATTTTTTCCATTTGAGGTAAATATAATTTTTCATCTAATCAAGTTGTTTTATAGATTCATCGGTGATTCTAAACGATCGGTGAAAAACAAGACGAGGGTTGAAGGATCGATTTGTGCGTCATACCTACACCGCGAAACAACCCACTTTTGCTCACATTATTTCACTGATTTCACGTTGAGAACTAAAAGGAATGAAATGCAAAATGATTGTGTTAGACACCCATTAATGTTGTCGGTCTTCGGCCAATCTGGTCGCCATTCTGGGAAGGAGTCAACTCATTGGTTAACGGATGCGGAGTATAAGTCAGCTCATGTTCATGTGTTGAACAATTGCACTGAAGTTAAACCATACATTGAGTATGTATATCAATATTTTCATTCAATTAATTGTCCATATCTGCCAGCTCATTTAACACGTATTATCTAATTTGATCAGATCATTCTTGTTGTCTGAAGACGTAAGAGATGATCAAGCGTCTGCTCATATATATGAAAATTTTCCAGCATGGTTTAAACAACAAGTAAGTGTTGAGTTACTTGTTCCTCAACCTTAATCATGTGTTCCTTATGAAATAACTTATTTGTATGTCACATACGTAGGTTTACTGCGAAGAACCAACTCCAATCAATCAACACTTGAGAAACTTAGCTGATGGTCCTCATTCAAATGTGAAAGAGTATCACACATTTTTCGTGAATGGCTACAAGTTTTATACCCACTCATGGACGAAAGACAAAGCAACAATTAACAACGGAGTTTATGTAAAAGGGGTCAATGAAGAAGGTGAAGATGATTATTATGGTGTAATCCAACACATTTATGAGCTAGAGTACAATGTGTTAGACTATGCTAAAACTATAGTGTTGTTTTATTGTGACTGGTTTGATCCGTCAGCTAGAGACACCAAAATAGATAAGAAGTATAACAGAGTGGACATACGGATGGACAAAAGATATCCAGCGTATGATCCGTTTATAATGGCACAGAATGTGAGACAAGTGTACTATGTTCCTTATCCATCAACTCAAAGAGACAAGCGAGGTTGGTGTGTTGCAATAAAGACAAAGCCAAGGTCTCGCATTGAAGCAGATGAGTCGGTGGAAGAAGTTCCCTATCAGACGGTTGATATGTCACCTGTAAATGAAGTTAATGAAGTTGAACCAATTTATAACTTACGTGATTTGGAAAGCTATGGTGAAGAAGTGGATCCAAACAACTTGGAAGGAGAAGACTCACATGAGGTTCCAGTTGATGAAGTTGATGAAGATGATGAAGAAGATGAAGATGATGAATGGCCGGAAGATTATATATATATAATTAATCCTTGTGTTTTCTAATGTTTTGTAATTTATGTTTGTGTTTGAATTGTTTGATGTCTTGTAATTTATGTTTGTGTTTGAATTGTTTCATGAATTTTGAAGTTGTCTGTGTTTATGGTTATGTTTATATTTATGTTTTTGAATTGTTTGTGTTTATGTTTATGTTTATATTTATGTTTATGTTAGTTTCCTCTATAGCATGGCATCAGGTGGAGGTGATTCGTCGCCACCTAGACCCCCGCATGATAGTAAGGGGAAGTCTAAAGTTGTCCCTCGGCGTAAGAGGGTGATATGTGTCGAGGACCCATATGACTATTTTGAGATGCCTACGACATTTGCCCCGACACAGACACGCCCAGCACCAGCAGGTAGAGTGGGATCATTGCCGACTCCTCAGACACAGACGCAGCAGCAGACCTCTGGAGTTAGGTCCTTGCAGACGCCAGGGCAGACCTCTGGAGTTATGTCCTTGCAGACGCGGGGGCAGACCTCTGGGGTTAGGTCCTTGCATATTGGCTCTAGTTCATCTGCACGAGTGACTCCTTCACCGTCACCTACTCCATCTCCCCGAGATTTACATGGTCATACTTCATCTACACGGGTGACTCCTCCACCGTCACAGACTCCTCCATATCGAATGATTCTGGTACCTGGCCTTCGTCTGATGTCTACTCCTACTCCTACCCCTTTGCCATACCCCTTCACCATCACCTAGAGATGATGCGATACCTGATGATGATCAAGTAAAAAAATTTATAACTTTTTTTGATTATTGTTGTCATATATATATAATGTGTTTTAATCGTTTCGATTGTTCTAACTTTGCAGGTTTCTTCCTTGTAAGCCAGCCGCAGAGGCTATCAGGAAGACTATTCGCGAGTTATACCACTATCCGTGGACTACTTGGAAGGAGCTTAATGAGGTTGAGCAACATCAGTTTTTAACGCTTTTAGAGTAAGTGTACATTTTAAATCATCACAATGTTTGTCGTATTTTTTAAAACTTGTTAAGTTATTGGATAACCACATTGTCTTGTAAATGTTTTCACAATGCAGAAGAAAGTTGCATGGCGTAAGTCGCAGGAGGTCGCCGTTTGGGATCTTTTTCATAAGAAAGCAGCCCTTCGACTCGCTGATATGCTCAGAGGTGTCCGTGTGCTGGGGCGTCGACCATATTGGATAGGAGAACTAGTCTATGATCGTCTACTTCACCATTGGAATAATGATCCAAAATTCTTGGCTAGGTGTGAGCGGAATAAGAAGAATAGGGCATCAGAAAAAGGAGGAAACTTGCACACTGGAGGTTGTATCTCCATGTTGCAGCATGCAGAGATAATGGTATATACTTAAACTTATCTTTTCCTTATGCCATTATAATTCACCATTTTCTAACTTATATTTTTAATTATAGTCCAAGGAGTTAGGGCGGAAGCCACATATAGATGAGCTTCATCGCCGCACCCACATTAGGAGGGGCACAGACGACTATGTAGAGGAGCGTGCTCGTGTTACTCAGGTATATTTCTGATAAAACCTATATTTTCAACTCCATCGGTCTGGTCCATTTCATAAGGAACAAAAAAACTGTACTTATTATAAGAAACATATATCAATTTTCTAATGCATTATAACTAATTTTCCTTTTTTTTCCTTATATAAATTGATACTTATATATGTTAAAAAGTTAACTTCAGTTAGTTCCTGTTGCAAGTTAGTTGCATAAATCATCATTTATTGTGTTTACATTTGATTTCACTGGTGTTGTATTTAATTTAGATTCTTTTGGTATTTTTTTGTGTGCATTTAATAGGAAGAGTTTCACCGGCGGTTGTCTCAGACTAATCTACCATTAGATCCCGCTGAGTTGGAGAAGTTGAAGCGGATGTTGTGGGAGGAAGCTGTTGGAGGGCGCAATAAGAGCCGTTTGTATGGGACATGGGGCATATATGGCAATATGTTAGACTCTGGAGCTTCGACGAGTGAGAGCCTGTCCCCTGAGGCCCTTAGGATCATCCAGTCATTGACAGACCAATTTGCACAACAGTAGGATGCGATAGCACGGCAGGAGGAGAAGGTTGCACGACAACAACAACTTCTTGACTATGTATTTAGCCATTCTGGGATTCCAGTACCTCCACCTGATTGGTAGCCGCCCGAGCAGGACCAGCCTGCCCAGCATGACCAGGACGATGCTGAAGATGATGGAGACGGTGGAGATCACATAGACTACACTTATGAGAAGGGTTATTGACGGCACATAGGTAATTTATGTTTTAATTACTTGCCATATTACTTGCTCTGTGTGTTTCACTTCAATGCACATTATATGTATAGTCCTTTTAGTTGTGGTGGTGTTATTACTTGGTTGTTCTGTCCATAATATACATATAAATAATCTGACTCCAAGGATGAAGGTTGGCTGAAGATATTACTAGTAGCCTATTTTTTTGCGAAAACCATATGGGTCTTTTTACAGCTATTCTTTTACGCTTTTAGACCGCTCTTTCTTAAACCGAAACCTCCAGGTATTTGGGAATTCATCAACTTCTATATTCAGATAGCACTTGATGTGTCAATGGTATATTTTTGGGGTTGGAAAGCATTAGCTTATCTTATAGTTTCCACATTTGTCTGAGAGCATTTGCTTCCTGCTACTAGCAGAATGAAGAGAAAGCCAGGCAAAACTGAATAGACACTCATCATTTCTTTCTTTTCTTTTCCTTTCAGATCTTGATGTCTTCTCCTTTTTCCTGGATATTCTTTGTAAACTTCACTTTTGACAATTTTTATGTGTAACAGAAGAATGTACTGTAGTTTTTGACCCAGATAGCACTTCATTTGTTTATTTATTAGCTACAAATGTGAAAAGTATATTGGTTTTGGGCTCCCTCCATCAGAATACATATATTCACTTTTGCATTTCACACACTAGCTAGTGAATGAACATGATGAATGCCTGCTATTATCAATGATGAATTAGAGAAATGCATGTCTGAGAGCATTTGCTTCCTGCTACTAGGAAAGATTAGACAGAACATAATCACTGTCATTTTAAGGTTGGAGAGATATTGGTAACTAGCATTTTCTTTGTGCGGGGTGATATTTAGCACTCTTCAAAATAAGCTTCATAAAGTGAAGCAGATTGCTCCAGAGTATTATGAGGGTTTAGAATCATATAAATCTTGGAGTCAGGTTATTTATATGTATATTATGGACAGAGCAAGTAATGAATCATATTACTTGGTTGTTCTGTCTATGTAATGAATTGTGACTGGTTTATTTTTCTATTATCGTTATTTTCTGTTTCTATACTAACTTATGTTCTGTTTGTTTATGTCTATGCACTTATGCAGGCTTGTGTTATCTTGAAAGCTGTGACGAATCTTGGGACTGATTCTTATTTTGTGGCTGCAATGGCATGGGTGGTACTGATAGTAGTGCTGGGCTTCCTGGTGCATGTGCTGGACAATGTTTCTTCTATACTTATGTTCTGTTTGTTTGTTTATGTGGCTGCATACTTTTGAATGTTCTGTTTGTTTATGTGGCTGCATACTTTTGAATGTGTGTTTCTATACTTTTGAATGTAATTGAGTCTGCTATACTTTTGAATGTTTCAGTGTAGCCTGTATCATGTTTCTGGTAATATGTTTAATGATTTCCTATAGTGATGATGTTTTTATTATTTTTCATTACTCTGGCTTGAGTGTTTTGTTATATGAAATGTTAGTAGGAATAGCTCCTTGAATGGTTGATATACAAGCCCTGTCTGAAGCTGAAATTGAGTCTGAATTGAATTAGCAGGGAATTTTTGAGTCTGTAATTGAATTGGCAAATGGCTAATTTTTATAAACATAATTTTTTTTCGTACCGACGGAATTTGCGACGAAATTTTCATGGGTAATTATTGAATTTGCGACGACATTTTAAACATTTGCGACGAAATTTGCGACGACATTTTAAACATTTGCGACGAAATTGTACTATTTAATTAAGAAAACAAGGAGCATTTGCGACGGATTTGCGACGAAAAGGTGTCAGTATTTGCGACGACTTTGCCACGGAAATTTGCGACGGGTTTCCGACGACTTTGCGACGGATACATTTGCGACGAAACTATCCGTCGGAAACTATTTCCGACGAGCGACTTTGCGACGAAAATTCATCCGTCGGAAACGTTGATTTGCGACGAAAATCAGTGCGTTTCCGACGGATTTTGCCGTCAGAAATTGTCGATTTTCTTGTAGTGTGAGAGTATGGATGAGGAGCGGGGTGAAACAAGCGTCACTTGAATGTGACATAAGCTATACAATAGAGGAGGTTTGGAGGCAATGGGCTGAGATGTCTCTTGAGGAGAGATGTGTTTACAAGAGAGGTCTTGATGATTATCTCTTCAAAAGCACTACAACCATGGTTCCACCTAAGCACAAAGTCAAGACTAGGGGTGCACCAAAGAAGAAGAAGAGTATGATGTGAAGAGAGATCATTCTTATTGGGAGCACGTGGATGCGTCCTAGAGCTCAGTTAAGAAACCCACCCAGATTTCATCACAGAGACTTCCCCAGCGGTCCTCACAGCAAGTCTCACAGTTACCATCACAGAGGTCAGCAGCTGAGCGAGCACAACATGACATTCATTTCATAAGTCACTTTCCAGAGCATATGCATAGGTACATTGATGACATTATCAATGTGATTGGGGATGGAAACTGTGGCTTCAGATGCATTTCTGCCTCACTTGATTACTCGGAGCATAGCTGGCAAATAGTTCGCAATGATTTGATTGAGGAGATGGACTCAAATTGGTTTCAATACTCAGAGGTGATGAGTAACAACATTCACACAATTAGGGAAGCATTAGTTGCTCACCCACAAGACTTTCAACCTTCTGAGAAGTGGATGTCGATGCCTGACATGGGACATGTTATAGCGACTAGGTATCAGATAGCCCTTGTTATGTTGTCACTTCATGATGGTGGATCATGGACATTCTCCCCTTTGAGAGGAGCCTATGTTCCTAGTCAGAGCCGCTTGTTCTGTGTATGGTTTGTCCATGGGAATCATTGGGTTCGGGTTATGTTGAACGCCATTAGTCCAGTACCTCCTATTCATCCTACGTGGGGTGCATATGCTTCAGATGAAGCTAGATCGTGGTTATATCCATACCTTGGACGTGTACAGTTATGGTGTTCTTTTGTCCCAGATCATGTTGCACCGACCCTCCCAGCTGTTGATTATATTTCCATTATATGATTGTATTATATTATATTATATTGAATTTTATTCCACAAAATTATATTATATTAAATTTTATTCCACGAATTTTTTATTTAACGGTTTAGATTTTGCCGACACTTTAAACGGTCTAGATTTTGCCGACACTTTAAACGGTCTAGATTTTGTCGACACTTTAAACGGTCTAGATTTTGCCGACCAATTTTCATCCAGCGGTGGAAATTCACTTTAAGGTTTCAGATTTTCCCTATAAATAGACCCATTGGGTTTCACTTCTTTCATACACACATCACTTCTTTCATACACACAACACTTCTTTCATCACTTCTTTCATACAAAATGATGATGGCTATGGCCAACGAAGACTCTTCTCTCACTATCATTTTTACTAATCAGGGCTTCCCTGATCATCAGGGCATCATCATCAACGAACATGATGATGTCTGTTTCGAGGGGCGAGACACATTCCAGTGTAGGTTAAAACACAACATAACATTCGCTGCCCTGAAATAATTAGTATAATTTATCGAAAACCAACTTGGGTTAATGGACATGTGCACTGGTCTACAATGGATGTCAACAACGACGATGACGTCCAAGCCATGATGGCCATTCGTGTTATGTTTAGATGGAAGAGGGGTTATCTGCATTTATACGTCGAAACTAGAAGGACTGTCGCTGAGATCCTTCATCGTTTGACTACACCACCATCTCAGTAGTTTTATTATGTTTTCGTTTTGTTTGTTGTTGCAATCTGTTAGTTTCTATTATGTCTTCGTTTTGTTTGTTGTTACAATCTGTTATTTTAAATCAATGTAGAAGGCGTTTTTAATTAATCAAATGAATGATTGAGTTTTTATTTTTGCACTCCGGAAACACTATATTATATGATAAATTCGGAAAGCAAATTTGAAGTATTTCCAGAAATACCTCAAATTTAGATAAATTCGGAAGACAATTTTTTTTTTATTTCCGGAAATACCTCAAATTTACATAAATTCGGAAGGCAAATTTTAGGGATTTCTAGAAATATCTCATTTTACGGTATTTCCGGAATATAAAATGTGTTCCGGAAATACCATAAAATGAGATATTTCCGGAAAAAAAAATACTTCCAGATTTATCTTGAATTGAGGTATTTCCAGAAATTTTTGAAATTTAAAGGGTATTTTTGTCCATTTAGTCATTTTGGGGGGTTTATGGTTTAACGGGGGGGTTGTTTGGGGTTTACAAAAAAAAAACTGCCTTACATATAACTAGCTTGTAAAAACTTGCAGGCGGGTGCTAAAATGTTGTTATATGAACAAATGCAAATGTTTTTTTTTATGGTAAACTCTAAGTCACCCTTTTCAAAAATGGGATTTTTGTTTTATGTTTTCTATCATTGTATGACTTTAATTTTTTGCCACTTTTTTTATAATTTTATTTATTTAAAAATATTAATCCTAGATTGTACCAGTCGGTCTGACCAGAACACGTTAATTTGTATGATCAATCTGAGTAAGTCATCAATGATCAAACACACACGTCACAGATTCAATCTCACAAATTGAGTAAATAAGGCACACACTACAGTAAAAAATTTAAGTGGTACCTAAATATTTTTTTTTGTGTGTGAAAAAGGGCCTACGACCCGGCAAAACTAAATTCTAATGGATGGTCCAACTGCAGACCCAGTACAATCAGTAGCTAGCAGGTGGACTAAAAAGTCAGGAATATCAACAAAAATTACAAACAAGTCCCTTATCCTATGCTTGTCTTGGCAAGGGAATCAGCCACTAAATTTAATTCTCTACCAATAAGACTCCACTCACAATAAATACAAGCATTGGTAATCTCCTGGATATCACGAACAAGAGTGAAAAGATAATGGTTCACAGGGCACCGAATAGTCAAAAGCTTCCAAACAATCGGTTTCAATCATCAGCTTCAAATAATTTATGTTCCTCGCCAGCTTGATGCCATGAAGGATTCCGTGGAGCTCCGCTTCAAGAACAGTATTTCCATGGAGTTTATGCATATAAGCAAACATCAAATTGCCATGGCAGTCACGAAGTATCCCACCACAGCCCACATTTCTTCCATTATTCTTGACTGATGCATCCGAATTAAGCTTCCAATTCCCTGCACTTGGAGGTTGCCATCCATCCCTAACCTCAGCCATCAAAGTAATTGGGATTTGATGCAGAGAGTTCTTCTTCTTAAGACTGTTCACAATCCACTCCACCTGATTGTGAATGGTGAAAATCGAAGACTGAATTGAGAGTGTTTTTGGGAAAAAACCCAATCGTTTATAGTTCTCCAGATGATGTCAATTACCACCCCGAAGACGATATGCCAGTAAGGTTCCTCATCTTTGTACTTTCCCTGCTGAAGATTAGAATTAAGCCAATTTATCCAATTCTGCTCTGTGAAAAAATTGCTCTGTTTTCTCACTTTGAAATTGTACCACAGATTTAAGCTTTTCCTACAATCTCTAAAGCAATGGAGCAACGATTCATCCTCTACAATACAATTGGGGCACACACCCGAGGGAGTCATCATTCTCCTTTTCCTCTCCATATTGGTAAGCACACTTTCATGTCCTAATTTCCAAAGTAACAACCTAATTCTTTCTGTGCCATTCCATTTCCAAATAGTTTTAAAAATAGAATTATTAGGAATACTAGTATCTCCCTGAATAACAGCATAAGCAGACTTAGAGGTAAAACTACCATCAGGATTAGCTCTCCAAGTGAATTGATCTTCTTGAGCAAAAATAGAAGGAGGGTTCAAATTAAAAATTATGTTTTGAATTGTCTCAGAAATCAAACCTTCAGTTCTAGTTAGATTCCACTCTCCACTATAATCAAGGAATTGGCTAATAGGAAGTTTTATCTCACTTTCACTAAGGTTGGAATTACAGAATGTAATAAGAGCCTCACCACCAGGAATCCACTTATCAGACCAGAACCTAATATCTTTTCCATTGCCCATTTGCCAATGGAGATTACTTCTAAAAGCTTCCCAGGTAGACACCAAGCCATTCCAGAAATTGGAACCCTTTTTCTTAGCATCAACTTTAGGAAGACCCCTCAAACTACCACCTTGTATTTACTCCTAATACAGTTTGCCAAAGAGTGTCAGAATTCGAACAAAACCTCCAGAGGGCTTTCATCATGAAAGTAGAATTGGCAATTCTAGATGATCTAAGCCCCAAACCTCCATCTTTCTTAGGTTTACACATTTTATCCCAGCTGATCAGATGAATTTTCCTATGATGATCTTTATCACCCCAAATAAAACCCCTGCATAATTTATCTATCTCATCACATGTGCTTCTAGGAAGAACAGTAGACTGCATGACATATATAGGCATAGATTGAATAACAGACTTGGCCAGAGTAACTCTTCCTGCAAAAGAAAGAGTCCTAGCTTTCCAGTTGCTTAATCTTTGTTTCACCTTGTCAATCACAAATTTGAAAGTATTGAACCCAACTCTTTTGTGAAAAATTGGCACCCCCAAATACTTCCCAAGATCAGTGGTAGATTGGTAGCCAAGAACACTACATATATCATTTCTCAAAAGTCTAGGAACATTCTTTGAGAAGAAGACCCTCGTTTTTTCCTGGCTGACTTTCTGACCCGAACTGAGACAGAAATTAAGCAAAGTTTGATGAATTAATTCAGCTTGGTCGGTGTTTGCCTCAGCAAAGAGTAACAAATCATCAGCAAAGGCTAGATGAGATATCTTAGGACCACCTCTAGACACTTGGGA